>CM021109.1:250547613-251077654 GCA_007115665.2 Sequoiadendron giganteum | reverse complement strand
TCCTTATTTTTCATATATGATTTGTCCCCTATTGGATAATATAACTAATCTAGTGACTCTAGAATAGAACATATTTATTTTGGGAGAATTATACATGAAAGAATTTAGATAGGTTATTTTTTTCTCTTTCCATGGGCAAATCTTCTGAATTTGATGGATTCCCAACTTTGTGCTTCTAGAAATTCTAAGAATTTATTGGTAGAGATCTTTGGTTGGAATTAGAAGAAGAAATAAAACACAAAAAATATTGAAGGATATTAAAGAAAAATTTATAGCCTTGATTCCCAAAACCCAAAATCCAGTTTTCTTTTCCAATTTTATACCAATCCCTATGTGCAATATTGTGTATAAATTTTTCTCAAAAGTGATATCCCCCAGATATTCAAAACTTATTCCCCAAATAACCATCAAGGAGCAAGGATACTTTCTTCTAGGAAAGGGGGCATGTGATGGAGCCTCAATATCCCATAAGATGCTTCATTCTATCCAAGTGATGAGAATACCAACAATGATAATAATATTGATATGATGAATTTCTATGACAAAGTTGATTGGAATTTTATATCAAGAACCATGATTTTTTTGGTTTTTCAAACCATTGGTGTGAATAGATATCTTCTTGCATCACAAGTGTCAATTTTTCAATACTAATGAATGGTTGTCCAACTGAATTCTTCTCTTCTTCTCAAGGGATTAAGCAAGGAGATATAGTATCAAATTTCTTATTTATTTTATTGGTAGAGACTTTGAGTAGATCAATCTAGCAAGCAAGTCTTTCCCAGTCTTAGAAAGGTAAATCCTGTTTGTCTCTCCATTTTGAAATAAACCATGCTCTCTTTGCAAATGACACTCTATTGTTTGGGTCTACTTCTCTTTTGTAAGAAAAAGAAATCAAAACAATCTTAGAATAATATGTATCTTCTTTGGAATTTTTTTTAACCGAAGTAAATCAAAAAATTTCTTTCAATACTCCTCTACGGCTCCAATAAAATATTTTCAAGTTTTTGGGGATAAATAATGAAATCATTCCTACCAAGTTCATTGGTATTCATTTATTAATAGGAGTGGTTAAGGAGAATTATTGGAATCACTTGATTTAAAATATTAAAAAGATAATATTTTCACGGAAATGTAAAAGACTGACGATGCCAGGTAAGCTAACATTGAACAAGGTTGTCGTGTTAGTGATTCCTAATTATATGATGTTTGTTCTCCAAATCCTAAAAGGGATGGTCAACCACCTGGAAAAAGTATGAGAAGTTTTTCAAGGAAAAAAAATTTAATCCAAGAAAATATAAGAGTATTCTCATAATTTCTTGGGACAAAGTTTATAGACCCCAAATGCTTGGGGGTGCAGGGATTCGCAACATGGAAGCTAGAAACTTGGCTTTGGGGGCTAAATTGTCTTGGAATATGTACACAAAGCCCCAAAATTGATGGTGCAGATTATTGTAATAGAAATATCTTGATTCAATAGCCTAATAAACAATTTTTAGTGTAGCTAACCCTCCATTTGGATCTAAAATATGGAACTACATAACTTTGAATGTAGAGAAGTTATTCAACCTTACTTTTATTGCTCCATTTATAATGGAGAAACATCTAACTTTTGGGAGGGTTCTTGGAATGGCTTGAACCCCCTCTTTCAAAATATCAAGAAATATCAAAGGCTATGGTAATCTTGATGGATCTTATGGGAAGTAAGGTAAGGGATTATTGGGAAGATGAAGAAGGTGGTACTTCTAAATTTTTATGGATTAACTTTAATGATTACCCTATCCCAAAGGATCAGTAAAAAATTCTTGAAATGCTCATGGTCAAAAAGAAAAAAATCCCTTCCTCAAAATGGGATGTCTTAATTTGGGCCCCTTCAAATTTGGGTGATAACTTAGTTTTTCAAGGGTATCATTCTATTACTCACTCAAGGGGCATTAATGGTCAGCCATATGAACTTCTGTGATTTTGCATGGCTTGCTCTTAATAAAAGGATTCTAATAGATGTTAGGTTGGAAAAGTTGAAAATTTTCATTCTTTTAAGTGTGTAATGTATGAAAACTACATATAATATGCAAATCATCTTGTACTTGTCTATTTGTTTGCAACTAGCTATTGGAATTGGTTGTGTGGAAAATTGAGGTGGTAGGGTCCATTCTCTAATTCTCTATTTTCTCTCTTTGTAAGTTGGCCATCTATTATGTGAAGTTGATTTTTCATAGTATATGGTAGTGTTCCCAATTTATTCTCATTTGGAACCTATGGTTAATAAAGAAATAGGAGAATCTTTAGAAATAAGTTCTCTACTTGGGACTAGGTTATTGAGAGAATAAAGGCTTCAATATATAAAAAATATATATTCTAAAACCTTCAATTTGGGTGCTCAATTAGACCCTTTTTCCTCATGGGAAATTTGGATTACAAAGAATTAGAAGTTAATAAAATTTCCATTAGAAAGGGCCCAAAAAGTAAAAATCAAAATGGATAGAAGAAATATAAGTTGGATCCCACCACCAGAAAATATGTTTAAGTTAAAATTTGATGGTGCATTTCATGGGAATCTTGGGGCATCAAGAATGGGTTATGTAATCAAAATTTTTAATTGAAAAGTGGTTAACACAACAACAATAAATCTTAGGGAAGGATAGAAAAATGAAGAAAAAGCTCAAGTTCTTATCATTGAAATCTTGTTGGAAATTTAAAACAAGATCCAAAACTTAATTATAGAAGGGGATTCAATGATCCTTCTAAATTATCTAAAAAGAGAAAAATTTAAAACTAGAAACTAAAAAATATTTTAGTTGAGTTGTGGAGTCTCAATTTCATGGCCTAGAATATCATCATTGTTATAAGGAAGGAAATAGAGTAGTCGATTACTTGGCTAATCTAGAAATAGATAAAAAATAAGATACTAAAATATTTGAAAGTGGCATTAGAGGAGATTTATCATTTTGAGTTGGTGTATACCTTCCTTTAAAATGTGATGGAACTTCTATAGTTCTTAACCCTTCTTTATAGGCTAGAATTCAAGTAAGTGAAAGAGTTGCTCACTTTAGAGGAAAGGTTATTTGCCATGGTGGGTAATTATGACCTTAAAATGAGCTCAACTCTAGTGGGAGGCCTCTTTCCTATTGTAGATGTCCTTTAGGTGGAGGAGGTGTAATGTGTATTTAATTCTTTCAGTTATGGCTTAGAAAAAATTATTCTTATGTTGTTTCAAATTATCTTGATTATATCTCTAGGGAAGATCTCATTCTCTAGGCTAGGGGTGTGAAACCGCCCTTCTCTTCCTCCTCAATATGAACCCTCCTAATAAATTTTTGGATGAAAGGATGATAGAGTGTTAGACCAAGATGATGACACATATATCATCATGTTGGAATGGTACGGTTTGCAAGCTTGAGAAGAGTGAAGACCTTGGTTGAGGGATTTGGTTTTAAATGGGTGGTATCTATTTCAATTTGTCTTTTTTGGTTGACCCACCCATCATAATTTGTGAGTATGGAAATGTGTTTAGTGCTCTCCTTTTTAAAATTGGTATATTTTGTCTCTCAGGGTTACCACCCTTTTTTTTATTCATAAATATGATTTTATTGATTTCAAAAAAGATATTACATTGCAATTCTTTTTGTTGTCTAAAAACTCCAGAACCTTCCCTAGAACCACCCTACAAACTACCAAAACTAGACGATGCCACCTTACCAAAAGGACCTAGAACAAACTACATTACCAAACCCCCATACATTTTTAACAATTCGAGCACTTGCGAGACCCTTACAGACAAAAGGATTAAGCATTAAAACACAAAAATCGTAGACCAAGAGAAACCGATCACTCCACCATTATCACGTCATTGGCAATCAAGAAGTCCCTGAAGAGATGACACCAATCCACCCCTCTTGATGGCTCCAAAAATAGATGGTGCTTTAATAAAATTATTCCACATTGCGCCCAATTACGATGCCTCCTCAAAGCCTCCCCTTTAATGTCTAATATGAAAGGGTACCATTTTACCCTTACGTCAGGAAGAAGAGCTCACTGTAAGTCTCTAGGCTGAGGTATCCCTACACTCAGCTCAATGATAATCACCACATCCATAGCTCCCTCCAAAAATCTATCCCAAACCAACTTTCTTTCCATAAGAAACACCGTGGCTTTTGACACCTCCAGGTCCAAGAGCACAACCATAAATCTCTCTACAATATCTGCATTTTTCCGCTAGTGCTCCATAAAGTTCATAAACTCCTCCCCTAAAATAAATTCCACTGCCCCCAAGACCAATTCATCCCAGTCTTTAAAGACCAATTTCAGTCACCCATGCCAGATTTGCCCATAGAAATCCCACAACTTTCTTGTAGATGACAAGAAAACTAGGGTCTCCATCATTTTAGATGGTGAAAATGATGAACACCAAGATCATAAAGGCACTTAAACACCATTACCTGAACAAGCATCCCATCAATACCGTAATCCCACACCACCCCATCCTTTGACAAGACACTTCATGAATGCAGTCGAATGAAAAACTTGTAAACTCCCACCGCCACCTTCCTTCATGTAGACACGGAAAATGTACAAGTTCGATCTGGCACATTTGATCTTGATTACTAACAACATTTCCTCCTAAATCACACCCTCAACACTTCATCATATTCTGTCCCTTAATTTAATAAATCATTATTTATTTGATTAAGTCTTTCTCCTCCAGTGATTAAATTAGTCAATTTAATTTAATTAACCTTATATTTCTATTTAATTAAATAAATCATTTTATTTAATTAAAGTCTTTAAAGTCCTCTTATTAAATTAAATAAATTAAACCTTATTTGATTTAATCTAACATTATCCTAGTTAGTTAAATAAATCTAAATCATTTATTTAATTAAGCATTTCCTCTCAATTCTGATTTAATTCAATTCATCAATTTGAGTCAAAATTGTCAAATCATCTAATCCTTCATTAAATTAATCAAATTCTTGATTAAGTTAATCCCTATCACTAAAATATTATAGAGAATGCAAGTTGCACATGAAAATAGATTTAATTCATTTATTAAATCTCTATTTTCCCTCACATGGCATCAAAAGAGAATATTCCCTCAAGTTTAAATTCAAAAAGTCCAAGTGGACTTGTACATCCAACAAGGCATTCGCTCCTCTTACATGTCCTTGTGCATTGAGCCAAGTGGCATTTATTTCATTCCTTTTTCCTTCTCACATGCCATTTTTTCAAATTCAAATTCCACCTAATTGCATTTATTGGCACCTTGGCCAAAATGTGCACAACCATCAACCATTCACATGGTGACAAGTGGCATTCAACCATTGGGTGAAAGTTAGTCCCACATTGCCATTTTTTCCAAATTCAAATCTATAAATTGGAGGCTTCTCTCCCCATTCTTTATCGATCATTTCATGCAAAGTTACTCTCTTAACATTGAGAGCCAATTTTGTGCACATCACTCCATACTTCATCATACTTCACAATTCTTAGCTAGGTTATGCTAAAATCTCATCATGGAGATTTGATCAATCTACACACTTCCACACTACAATTCAGGGGTTGGGAAAGGGTTGCTTACTACACAACAAGGTGGCACCAATCCACTATGAGATAAGGGTTTAATCATGTTTTTCTGTATATGCTTCTGTTTAATTTGTTTTCTGCTCATTAGTTGCATATTTGGACATGATTAAGTATTTCATAGGGATGTTAAATTTTATGATTTAAACTGACTTATGCTAACAACATGAAATCATTTAAGTCTCTCTCACAGATTTTGACATCCACATTCTGGTGCTAGAAGGAGGGCTCCTCTGAATTTTTTTTTACAATCTTACTTGTATCTTTGTTGCAGGAAATTTTATTCGATGTGTTTAACTGTTCTATTAACAGTAGTTTTTGTGGTTATTTATGGTTAAATACCTTTTTCAGATCATTCCATTTCATGAGAAGACATTTATCTACGTTTTCATTTCTGCATATTATAATGTCTGATAATTTTTTCATAGAATACGAGTCTTGATTTGTTCTTTGATAATTGCTTATTGCTCATGTATCTTGAAAAAATAATCTAAAAAGATCAAGTCATAATCTGAACATGTCCTGCTATGAGATTTTTCCCTGTTCTTTTCCTTATGGTTCTCCCGTGCAGTCAAACCGGCCTCTCACCATGCTACGGCGCTGCCATTTACTTTTGCACTCACTATTCCCACCACCACCTACCACATTACCGCACCATTCATTCCGTTCACCCGCGGTATAGTGGTGTTTGGCATTTTCCTCAGGCTTTACTTCTGCTTTTTACCGCCTTACCACAACTTCCTCCTTGCCTTCCAACGGTTGCGTGGTGAACGACTGCCTCGTGTTTCCCTTATCCCACTGCTCCATCGCAACTTGTGTTCCAACCACCCATGGTATCGCAGTATCCGTCTTCGTCGCCTCCTCCACCACTTCTCACCACCTTATCGCGCCGTCAAACCTCACTGCTCGCAGTACCGTGGTATCCACCGCCATATCGCGGCCCACCTCCTTACTAATCGCAGTCTTGCGGTTTCCACTCTCCCAGTCTACTGCATTACCGTGGCCCGACCTTCCTTTATCCGCGGTTGAGCGATTAATGACCTGCTAGCTGCTGCCGCTGTCCCACGGTCTTCCTCTATAACCGTCGCAGTAAAGCGGTGTCCACCGCGTTACCACCGTCTAGCCATTCCTGTCCTATGGTTGAGCAGTGAACTGCCTGCTAGCTACTATCGGTGTCCCACGGTCTTCCTTCGTAACTGCCGTGGTAGAGCGGTGTCCATCACGTTACCATCATTAAGCTTTTCCTTGCCCACGGTAGCGAGGTAACCGATTGATTCACTGTCACTGCATCATTGCAGACTCTAACTTAACCGCCAGTGGTAGCGTATTAACTGTCACCTCACTATCCACCACCACCTCGCGGTCTTCTGCTTTACCATCTGCAGTATCGCGGTAAACTTGTTAACCGTCGACCGACCGCCACTGTTGCCCACCGCACCATCGCGCAGACTGTTTCAACCCTCCGTGGTATAGCGGTAGGAGGCTGTTAATTCATGAATAAACAATGGTATAGGTAATTTTAAAGCATTATAAGGGGCGGTAAAAGATTTTTTTTATATAAAAAGGGTGGCAAATTTTTCTTAACTTATGTTCAATGCATTAATATATGAGAGATTTTGTGGATTATCACATTAACTTTGTATTTTATTTTTTATAGGTTGATATTGGAATTGAGAATTGGAATCAAGCCAAGGCAAAGAAAGATTGGAGTCATTCACAAAAAAATCATTTTTAAATGCTTGTTGAGCTAGATTTTCCATTTTCTATGCTTATTTTCAGTTTCAAACCATCTCACATCTATTTTTTTTTTTGGGTTTAAAATTAACCATTTGACTTGATCTTTTTGGTTAAAATTGAACTTAGAAATTTACTAAATTTCAATTTGGGTTCTAAAAAATTGAACAAGGAAAACTCTCACACTTCAAAGTTGGTGCTTTAAAAAGAACTCATTTCTTGCTTTGAGGATTAAAATGAACATGTGTATTTGATATTTTGTAATCTATTTCACAAAGTAATATCATTTAAAAGGTGTATGCACTTCTCTCGCGCCTCACGGCGATCTTGAGAATCAAAAGTATTTTTGTGATATTAAGTTGTCAAAAGTATTACCTCCACACTTCATTTTTGGGTTTAAAATTGAACAAAACATCTTACGACTGTGAGTAGGCTTCTTGTGTGTGTTCTCCCTTTGTTTCTAAACAAAGGTTGATCGAATTACGAATATGTTTACTCGCTTTTGTTTATCTTAGCTTTCCTGCCTTGTGGGAAAAATTACTCACCCAAGGGAACGACCCAACCGGTAACACACTAAGGACAAATGTATTTCCAGCTGGGATATAAAAGTGGGTACTGGAACAAAAGCTAGTATTACGCGGTTGGCTCTGACCAGAAGGGTAACAATGGTCTCTCACCACATGGGTTAGCCTCCATGAATGGAAAGACCGAATTAAAACCCTTGTTTAGAAAACCAAATCTTTATCTATTTTGTTGGTGCAAAAAGTCATGTCCTTTGAAGCCACCCTACGTTATACATGCGGTTTTGTTGTAGAGATGAAAAGTATGCCATGGGAGATTCATGGGTATTGATGCTTGGATGACCCAAGAAGTGTGTGCCATGGAGGGGAGCCAGTGTGGTCAAGCATCTAGTCATCCACACAGAATATGCATAGCTGGATTCATCCAAGTGGGAACCCAACAAAATATTGTCTCTTCATCCTAGGGTTGTACATGTGCTTGGAAATAGAAAATACATTGCTTGGTCCTCAAAACAATTGAAAAACAAACATTCACAAAGAGCTCCAAATTTCAAACCCCTTTGAGGAAACAAATATCCTTAATGAATTTAAGTACTCTTGCTTTCCCTAGGGATCATATCCTTAGAGGTTTCTACGTGCTTGGATTTTATCATCATTTGTTTTTACTAAGGTTAAACCTAGAATTTTTTTTCCCTAATTTCCTTGATTTCCACATAATGGACCTTGTGGAATGAAGAAGAAAGTGGGACATTAGACATGCAGTTTGAAACATAATCAAGAATGTGCTTTTGGTAAAAATAAATTCACTAAAGGAAAGATAAAAGACAAATTGGACCTCACATGTGTTGTCTCAAATGATTTCCCAAAAAATCAAAATCCCAAAACCAAGATTCAAAAAGATTAGTCTCAAAGCCCACAACAACGTCTTGAAATGCTCCTTGAAGTCAGAGAAAGACTAGTGTACAATTTTTATAAAAAGGCTTCAAAAAACAACCCAACTTTGTTTGCATTCTATTATCAATAGAATCCTGAGCTTTTTGAAAGGTTTGCTTTCCTCACATAGGAAGTGTAACATGTTCTTCAACACTGAGGTTTTTTAAAAAGAGTCGTGTCTAGGTTAAGTTTAGGGTCAAAGTCTTCACTCTCGTCTGTCTCTCCATCAATCAAATCACATTCCATCAACAAACATTTGAGAACTTTAGAAAAATCAGTCATGCTAAACTTAAAGGCTAAATCAACATCACGCTATCTTGGCTAAACACACCTAGCCAAATAGTCAAATCTCTTGAATAAATTTTCCTCTAGGATAATGCAACTTCTCGAGGTTTACTAGTTCATGATCACCTTGATTGGCTTAACACACTTAGCCAATCAATTCTCTTGTGTGAGTTTTTCCTAGGATAACACAACTTCCTAGGGTTTACAAGCTCACTACCATCTTGTTTGACTTAACACACCTAGTCAAACCATCACAATCAATCCAAGCCCTAAAGTTTAGCATAACCCCTAAAAATTTCTTCAAAGATTTCACTCATTCACTTCATCCATTTATCTCATCATCATCACCACCCCTTTTTTTGATCCTTTGCTTTCCCTAGTTCTTCTCTTTTGGACCTAAAGATTAAGATCAAACGATCCCTATTTTTATGGTCCAAACAAGATCACAACACAAGAGGAACATGGAAAACATCAACTAAATATCAACTTTCCATGACTTGGGTCAAGTAAACACCGAAACAAACCTTGCAGGATCAAGCAATCCCCCAAGTAGCTCTCCTCTACCATCACAAAATCCTCAAGAAGAAATTTATGAAGAGGACATCACAAACGAAGACGTGGGAATGACACAATCAGAAATGGTAGAAATGGTTCAAAATTCAGAGAGTCATAAAATTTTCAATGCCATGTTTAAATACTTATGCACGTTAACGGAAGGAGGGATCCTAATTCCTTCTGACCTTGACATAGGCGCTAGTATGGACATGCCTCCTACGAACCCATCCCCAATGTCGACTCTGAATATCAATCAAGAAATACCTCAAACCATATCGACAATCACATCATCACCAATTGTGAACAAAGGAAGTGTTATGTTTCGAGAGTTACATTAGCATCACCTTGTAAACAACAAAGAGGTAAGTGTCAGCATCACACCGGAAAACTCCATCCCAGTGAATCCATCACACCCATACGTCCTGCTCACCTTCCATAATCATGCGTATTCATCCTCATTCCATGCAACACCGACCTATCCATTAAACATACCTACTTCTCTACCACAAAGAGAAGGTGGTTTGTTTGGAGCAACATGATTCATTGACCTGTTCTCCTTCTAGGGGAACTTACCACCCTTTCCTCCATTACTGCTCACATCCACATCACCTATTGGATTGGGTCTCCCCTCCCTACCCACATCTAGTTTCTCAAATCCAGGCAATCCGAGCATCACATCGAATCCTCTTTTTTTGCTTGCAACATCACAACATCAAGTGGCAACCATTCAAGCCACCCCAATCAATACATCAATTGGTCCTCAAATCTCTCTAAACATACCTTCTCAAGGACCGAGCATCTCAACCACACCTCCAACAACCCAAATCCCGAATACCAACACAACCCTTTCGCCTATCACTATGGTTGGCATCATTCCCAATCCACCACCAATCCCACCAAAAGCTAACATGATGAATTCATTCACCACCCTGATCCAAACCATCCAAAAAGCCAATCATCAGAGGGTACTGAAATAAAACCAACAAGATGCACAAGCCCAACAAGCCACACAAGCTGCGCAAGCCGCTCAAGTAGCCCAACAAGTGCAGGCCCAAGCTCAAGCCTAAAAACAAGTGCAAGCACAATACTGAGCACAACTGCTAACGATCCGTCAACAAGTATACCAACAAGCCCTACAAGACTTTTAGGCACACAACAAGCCAAACAACAAGCTTTGTTGGCACAACAACAACTTGACCAACAACAAGCTTTGTTGGTGCAACAAAAACTTGACAAACAACAAGCTTTGTTGGCACAACAACAACTCGACCAACAACAAGCTTTGTTGGCGTGTAATACCCCTCCGTTTTGCTTCTCGTTCGGTTTGCTTTATGCTATGTTTGGTTGCAGTCACTTTGATACTGGATACATTTTGTTATGATGTTTTGATCGCTACTATTGAGCGACAACTATTATTGTGTGATGTGTTGACCTAATTAGTATTTCTCATGCTTTTATGGATTAATGATGTTGTAAAGTTAACATGAGATGTTATTATGAGATTATTGGATTATGATGGAAGTGTCAGTTTTGATGAGTGTATTGGTGAAGAAGACGGGTTCATATCACTCGCTTGCGAGCTCCCTACGAATCTGTAATTTCTTCTTCACAATGTGTATTATATGCTGGATATATTGTATGATGTTGTTTACTTGGTTTCAGGATTGTAGGTACATGACATCGACTCCACCTGGTTTCACAGGCTTGAGCGTGTCGATCCAATGGTTAAGTTGAACGGGAGATAGTAGCTAGGTAACATGTGTCAAGTTTACACCATAGCCTTAGTGTGTCGTCAGTCGTGTGTGTCGAGTCATGGTCGGTCTTGCTTTAATGTTATTTAATTATGAAAGATTCTTGATTTGGAAATAGATATTTAGAATAATTGCATTTAAATCATGTTGATAGTTATTTAATTTAAATAATGCAATATGGATAAAAGTTTATATTTAAATTAATTAATTATATTTTATTTATTTAATTAATTAAATTTAATATAAGGGGATTGAATTTAGTTATTAAATAATTAAATTAATTAATTAAACGTGATGCAAGAAAATGAAAGGGAATAAAATAATTAAAATTAATTTTGGAATTTAATTTCAATGTGTGGGAATTAAATTATAAATTGTAATTAAATGTTTAATTGGGAAATTAGTTGCAACTTTGGAAATTAATTTATTATTTGAAATTGCATTGAAAGTGGGTTTTCGAAAATTGAAATTGAAATTAAAAATTGAAATTGAAATTATTATCTAAATTGCATGTAATGTGAATTAGGGCTATATTAGGTATTTTTGATTTATAAATAATACATGTTTTAATTTTAGGGCAGAAAAGTCTTTAGAAAAAATTCATTCTTACAGCAGAGAAGAAATTTTGGAAAATTGGCACAAGAAGGGTTTGAAGAAAGTTTTGATTGTAGAATTGATTGGAGGAAAAATTGTTTGCATTTGTTGGGTTTTGGATTGGATTCGTTGGAGGATTGAAGAAAATTCAGGAAATCTTTGGAGGAGGCTTGCATCAGAAATTAATCTTTTCCTATAGCTACTTGATCGAGGTTTTCCTCTTTGTGTTTTATTGTTCTTGACTGTTTTTAAAATATTAATGATTAAAGATTTGTTTGTTAAATCTGTTTTAAAAAATAAATTTTGTTATTAGAAGAAAAGAATTAAATAAATTTGCAGCTTTTGTTTTGTGAAAATTCTTGAGTGAAAATTGTGAAAAGCTCAGCTGAATTTAATTTGTTTGAGGAAATCAATTATTTTGTTATTGGAATTAAACATAGAGATTGAACAATACATTTAGAATGTTTTTAGAAAATGTAACCTTCATACAAATCAAATTTTATTTTGAAAATCTTTGTGGAAATTAGCTGAGAGAAACCTTAGGGTTTTAAAAACTTTGAGTTTTAATTTTTATCCTTTTTAACTTTATTGTTCAAGAATTCAAAAATGGTTTTGAGGTAATTAATTTTTGAGTTTTTTATGAAATTTGAGATTTTCTGAAGAAGCTTTACAATTTTGCCTGTAGGTGTATATTTTCACAAAAATTTTCCCCAATTTATCTTGATGTTGAAATCTTTATTGTATATATATCCTTTTTATATATATATGAATGCTCATATATATATAAAATAATTTTAAAAATATATATATTCTGGTTTAAATATTATTTGCGCTGTCCGTACATAGATGAAATTTCGAAATTTGTTCAAAGTCTGTGTTTTTTTAAAAAATAAATAAATAAAAAAAATAAAGAAAATGAAAATGAAAATAAAAAACAAGGAGATCGCATTTTTTTTACTGCCTTGTTTTGGGTGGGGATTTTGAACCCACCGCCGACCCTTGGTAAGGAGGGTGCGGCTGCCTCCAAAGGCAGTGCAACCCCCTTGGAGTGGCCGCCTGTGTAAGGTGAGGGGCGGGGGTTCGGCTACAGTTGACCCCTCCCCAAATTTTAATAAAGTTTTATTTTATTTTATTATTAGTATTTCATTTAACCAATTTCCCCCTGTGTGAGTGCGTCCGGAACCGTACCCTCAATGTTATTTCGGATTTTGTAAATTGTTCTTTGATTTTATTACTTATAATTAATTTCATTTCAGTTTATTATGATTTATAAATTAGAAATTTATGGTATATGTAATTTCATTTAAAATTGTTATTATATTAATATATATACATACTATGTCAGTATGGTATAAATATATATATATTTTGGAAAATTGATGATAAGGGATATTTTATTTTGAATTAAACAATTTGATATTTTGTAAAGAATAGAAGATATGTTAATGATTAAATATATTAATTTATATTTAATATATATATATTGAAGGTATATATCCATTTGAGAGAATAAATAATATTTTATCTTATTTTATTCTGTTGTTTGCAAATTCGGTATTATTAGTGTTTTAAAAGAAATGATTAGTATGTATGGAAAATGTATAGAGAAAGATATTTTTTTATAGAAGTAATTACTTGATTTAAAAAGAAATATTTATTTTGTTAATATGATTGAAGAAAATACATTGAGATGTATATATATCCATGAGTATTTTCAATCAATATTTACCTTGTTTTATTTAAGTGCATGTAATTTAGCTTTGCATGAAGAATTTAAAAAATAAGTTTTGAATGTATGGTCAAAATTGATAAGGAAAAAGATATTTAAATATATTGAAGAATTATAGAAATATTTATATTTAAATGTTTGTTTTAATTAATGAGATTTAATTAGAAACAATATGAATGCGTGGTCAAATAGATAAGCCAAAAGATATTTTTATACATTGATGAAATTGCATGTTTTTAAATGGATAGTTGAAGAGACATAGACTCCGGATAGAAAATTGAAAAGATTGTTTGCAATAGTGTTGGGTTGCATTAGAAGTAAATTTAGGAACTAACTATATTGAAAAAGACAAATAGTTATTATGTTTTATTTAGTTCCATAGAGTAATCTAGTCATTGTGAATGAAATATCAAAGAATATATGTAATTAAATTTATTAATATATATATTTGGTGTCTATATAATATGGAGCATATATATATATTAAGTGTAAAATTCATTATCGTATTTTATTTTAATGAGATGCATGCAATACATTATTGAATAGAGATTTAAAAATGGATTGATTAGTGTATATGAAAAATGAATAGAGAAACAATATGTTATTATATTAAAGTGATTGCATGTTTTAAATAGAAAATTGAATGAGATGTAAGATTTGGTTAGGAAATGGAAAGAGTTTACTTGCATGGATTGGTGTCGATTTTAAAGTAAATTAAGAAGTTGTTTATATTGATGAGGCAAATAGTTATTTTAGTTATTATATTTCAATTAGAGCAATTAATTTATTGTGAATGAAATATGAAAGAGATATGGATTTAGTATATCCAAAAATAGTAATTTTCTCGTGATTGTCTTAAATGTTTTAGTTTCTTTGTATTTCGTAAAGGGATGTAAGTTTAAATTGTTTGAGACTTCCTATAATGGAAATAGAAATATGGGTATATGATTATTTGAGTTAATCCTGTAAGTGTGTCTTTGACCTTGTTAATGTTACCTATTGAATGAATATGGATTTAGGAAATCCAAATATTAGATTTGATCAATGACTTGAATGCTTTTGTTGCTATGTCGTCAAGTTGCATTGTGGGTTTTGGGATTTAGTGTTAGTCCTAAATTATAAGTCTTCTAGAAGAACTTAGAGGATAAGGGTTGTTGAATCTTTATGCCATCCAGTTGTTTTTCCCTTGGGTAGTGCATGACGTCTTTTCAGTTTTACCCAGTTTTCATGAACAGGGATCTTTTGTACCTCCTATGAAAGGAGTGGGCTATGTGTTTGTTGCCTCCAAAATGTTTGGAGTGAGTTCTATCTGTTCTTTCCTCATTGGGTTGGAGTGGATTATGATGCCTAGTTGGTATGCACTTGTGTTTCCCTTGGTGGATTGTTTGGGTGTGTGTTGTCGAATAGAAGAGTGGCTTTTGTTAGGGGCCGGAGCCCAAAGTGGTAAATCGGGTAACCTTCAGAAGTGAGTTAATCAAGTGATAATTAAATTAATGTACTTAGATGATTAGGATGCAATTCACACTAATCAAGATAATTTAATCCTCACTCATAGACACAAGGGTTCATTTAGACTTGGGATGAGTGAGAAAGCTTAGAATGGCATAGTCATTTATCTTATCAGTACGAGAGGTATTTGATGCCGCATGAGTGAGTATGAGTGCCAGGATTTGGTTGAGGCCACCAAGATTTCTGGAGCTTATGAAGAATGCCTAGAGGAGATCTCATTACTACTATGCGATGACACTCTATCTAGGACAACAGTTGTTAATTATTTTATGTGTATGGTTCTTTGAACATACTTGATTTATATTATGTCTGGAAGCAATGTGACCTATGTCAGTGATGTGAATGTTGTACTTGATTTGTACTTGTATTGTAATGGAGTTGTACTTGATTTGTACTTGTGATGTACTTGAGTTGAGCTGGATTTGTATTTATGTATGACATTTATTCAGTATAAGTCAGTATGAGTCTACCTTTGGTTAGTGGACTGTAGATCTTTGTCCATGTTACATTGTTACTATCTCCTAGCATGGGGGGTGGGCCTTCGGGTACCATTTGATTGGGTGGAACATGCACCAAAATCATTGGGTCCCCCTTGATCTTCAGTACTTGGTGGCAAGACATCCAGATGGACAGCTCGTGGTTCTTGTTGTAATTTCTTGCATTGTAATATTCCAATTTGTATAAGTTATTTTATCCCTCTTATGTTCATGAGGTGGAATTCTGTAATTGTAACCTTATGTACTATTGTCTCATTCTGGGAATGAGTGATGTAACTATTGGATTAAGTTAATGATTATGAGATTGTATCTTGGTTGATTATCTTATTATGATATGTGGTATTCTTATGATGTATGATGTTTACTTCATAAAGTTTATAATGCTATGGTTATATGTAATATGTATGTGTGGGTTTAAGTAATCCTAACCTTGTAGCCTTAGAGGTTGTTGTTAATTAGTAAGTGAATGTGTATGTTAAATGCACTTTATAAAAAAAAAATTAGTTCGCTTATGACATTAATTGCAACTTCCTTTAAGGTTACTTGGCGGGGCATTACATGGTGCAACAACTAGACCAACAACATGCTTTATGAGAACAACAACAAATGGACCAACAACAAGATTTGTTGGAACAACAGCAACAAGATCAACAACATGCATTGTTGATGCAAATGCAGGCATACCAATAGGTCTTGAACGCACAGTAGAGCTTGCAGCAAACTCCCACCAGTACTCCTCTCACCAATCAAACACCCCAAACACCTCAAAACACATTCATCCCATCTCTCGATCCGCATAACGATGTCACAACAAAAATCAAACTGCTCTCGCAGCAGGTGTTGGACCTCCAAGCTGGAAAAAACAACCAGAACACCAGGCAACTTTGCCCTTATCCATTTGACAGAAGCCTCACAATGGTACCATTCCCAAAGGGATTTGAGATCCCCAAATTTGACAAGTATAATGGAATGAGTAACCCTGAAAACCACGTCAAGGAATTTTAGGTCCATTGCATGGAGGTTGCATACGATGATACATATCTAATGCGACTCTTCCCCCAAAGTTTGATTGGTCCATCCATGGAATGGTTTTCTCGTCTACCCACAGGCATTAAAACATTCAAGGAGATTATGGAAGAATTCCTTAAAAATTATGCTTTCAACATGGGTGCAGATGTTAGTTTGGAAGAACTATCAATGCTCAAACAAAGAAAAGGAGAGTTATTCGCATCCTTCTTGCAAAGATGGTGATCCAAGGCCAATCAGAGCAAGTGGACCATGCTAGAAGAACAACAAGTTTGTACGATTATATCTAATCTAGATGATAACTTGGCGTTCTACTTAAAAATGCAATGCATCACATCATACGATCAATTGATCCCAAAGACGGTCAACATCGAAAAATCCCATAATGCACAAGGAGGCACCTCAACATTTACTCCACCACAGGATAACCACCCATCCAACAATTATAATGATAAACCTTGAACGTGGTCGAGGAACAAAAACATCACAAATGACGACGTGGTCGATGCTAAAGTGGTCATAAATGCTCCCAAACCAAACATCCAAAATCATCACCAGCCACAAAATCATAATCACAATAATGTGCAAACTAATATAGTAGTAGCACAACAACAACCACTTCCCACCAACCAAATAAATAACTTGGGAAATCAAGGAGGACCACTTCCCCGAGGAAAATACCCTCCCAAGTAAAAGTTCACAGCTCTTGGGGAAACCATCGAGTCTATAATGAAGAAGTTGGTCAAGGAAAACCTAATCAAAGTCTTCAACTTCGAGCAATACGCAGAACCCATGACCAAATAGCCATGGTATAATGAAAACCTCCTTTGTGACTTTCACAAGATCAAGGGACATACCACCGTAAATCATATGAGGCTGAAGAATATCATCCAAGACCTCATCGAAGACAATATCATCAATGTCGAGCAACCAACCGGTAATCAAGATCTGAAAATATACACAAATTCGATGGCAAACCATAATCAAGGAAATGATCAAGGAAACAACAAAGGCAAGCAAAAATATGCTAGTGCTAACCTAGTATATGAAGAAATAGTGGCATGTGTTGATGAAATGATCACGGTCATTAACGTCAAGGGAGCCAACACTGACTGTGGAGTGACCACATGTGGCGGCAAGGTCACCATTGTAGGGGCACCATCTAAGACCCCCACTTCAAATACAAAAGTCGTTCCCTATGACTACAATGTCATCGACCAACTAAAGAGAACCCCCACACAGATCTCCATCATGGAACTGTTAAAAATTTGCGCTGCCCATAGGAAAATTCTTGATGAAGTGTTAGCAACATCCACCATCTCCGACAACCTTGACATAGATCAGTTTCAGGCTATGGTTGGTAATATCATTACCCTAAACCTCCTTAAATTTTCTGACCAAGACTTCCCCTCACAACCATCTCATAACTGCGGACTTCACCTTCAAGTATTGGTCCACAAAAATAAAGTTAAAAGGGTCCTGGTGGATGGAGGTGCAGGCCTTAATATATTCTCTCTCAAACTTATAAAGAATTTGGGATTCACTGAGGATTCCATTAACAGGAATAAGAGCATCACAATAAGGGCATATGATGATCAAGAAAGAGTGTCTCAAGGCACTATTAAAATCCCAATCCAAGTGGGACCAACAACCATGGAGACTACCTATCAAGTCCTCGACCTTGACTTACCATATAATATCCTCCTAGGACGTCCATGGATCCATGAAATGAAAGTAGTGGCCTCAACATATCACCAATGCATCAAGTTCTTACACCAAAATGAGGAGGTCACTATACACGGGGATCCTGAACCATTCGCCCACCAAGTTTTATAAAATCCCCCAAGTTCTGAAAAATGATGAAGGCCCATCCACTGCATACATTGATCTAGCTAACCTCGCCTCCACTTCTGCGATAGAGACACTGACCATCCCTAATATATCTGACATCAAAAACATGATCCAAGAGAATGGATGCAGAGACTACAAAATGAAGAAGAGTGCATTTTTTGTAGGAGAGTTACCACAATCTCCTAGGCCACATGGGCAACATCGATCAACCGAAACACCCGTCCACATCCTTAGGGGAAACCCCTCTGGATTTCGCCATTGGGGAGACCTAAGTCGGGAAAATGTTGATGAGGAAGATATTTCAAGCACAATATACCATGATGCAGAACCCAAACCCACATTACCTATGGATGAAGCCAATAGAGGGCTATAAATAATGCTCAGCATGGGCTACAATAGAAATCAAAGCCTTGGAAGGAACAGTGATGGACGACTGGAACCCATCATTATGGAGAGACGAATGAGAAATCTTGGCCTTGGATGTACCCCTCTGAGGATAACCATACGTGGTAGAGGTACCCCTAGTAGGGTAGTCAGGTCCTCCCCTCAGGTATCGGTAACCACCCTTAGACCACACGTATGCATAGTTATCTCGCTTGACAACTTCACCTTTGACGTAACTGATGTCTGCGCCAGTAATGACAATGATGATACCATAACAGGCATTCCCATGCTTTTTGAGGATTCTGCCTTACTAATGATTAGTGCCTCACCCGCTGATTTAAACCAACAAACCCACAAAATTACCTCAGTATACCCTCAACTTATCATTCATGACCAACGAGGACCGCCGATTCTAGACTCATTCAAAAATGATGAGGCTCTCTCAGAGTTCATGGGACTAAGGGATATGGTTCGGTGTGGGGATCACAAGGCAGGTTTCAACATCACTTTAGACACCTAGGCATATTATAGGGAGACGATTGAGTCCTTTAGTTACAAAAGAAAAATATCGAGAATAAGCTCAGAGTTATTGAGTGAAAACCACACTGTGGCACTCTCTAACCGCAAAATAGTAAAAATAAAGGATGCATCCAATGGTGAAAACCTCTCCGAGGCGTCGGATGATGAGAGATTCAATCTCCCCCCTACTACACTACATCAAGAGAAATCAACAGTCCTGATAAAGCAGTGTAATCCTGTTAACTTGGGAACAGAGATGACACCGCAAATCACTTTCTATGCTGAGTCTCTCCTGACAGAGGAGCAAGAACTGCTGGCAACATTTTTGAAAGAAAGGAAGGTAAAATTTGCATGGACCTATATTGACATGCCAGGTCTGGATCCAGAAGTGGTGGTTCATCATTTAGCTATTTACCCTGGAGTGCAGCTGGTTAGATAAAAGTTAAGAAAAATGCATCCCCAGATAGCCTTGCTAGTCAAGGTAGAATTACAAAAGCTCCTAGATGTTGGCTTCATACACCCAATTGACTATCCATAATGGATATCCAACCTTATACCATTCTCAAAACCAAATGGGCGCATCTGCATCTGCATAGACTTCAAAGACCTTAACAAAGCATGTCCTAAGGATGACTTTCCACTACCCAACATTGAAATGATAGTGGACATGATGACCGTACATGATATGCTATCCCTAATGGATGGCTTCTCGGGGTATAACCAAATAATGATTGCAAAAGAGGATTGACATAAAATGACATTTACATGTCCTTGGGGCACCTACTACTGGAATGTGATGCCATTTGGGTTAAAGAATGTAGGGGCTACATATCAGAGAGCCATGAAATTAATCTTCCATGACATGACACACAAGACTGTTGAAGATTATGTGGATGAAATATTGGCTATATCAAAGAAGGGGTGGAATCACATAGCAACCCTAAGTGACATCTTTGACAAATTGGAAAAATACAAGGTTAGGCTCAACCCAAAGAAATGTCTTTGGGGTACAATCCGAAAAATTGTTGGGATACATAGTGTCAATGAGAGGGATAAAAGTGGATCCTAAAAAGGTAAAAGCAATCCTCGATATGGAAGCACCAAGAACACTAAAACAACTCAGAGGATTACAAGGTAGACTCCAGTCCATCCGAAGGTTCATAGCACAATTGGCAGACAAACAGATTGCATATTGACATCTACTCCAAAAGGGGGTAGCATTCAAGTGGGACGACAAGTGCGAACAAGCATTCAGAAAAATCAAAGAATATCTACTTACGCCACCTATGTTAATGACACCCATTATAGGAAAACCATTGATCTTATACATCTCAGCAACAACAGTAGCTCTGGGTGCTCTTTTAGCTCAACACATCGAGAATGGAACATAAAGGGCTATGTGTTACATTAGAAGAACAATGGTTGGCCATGAGTTAAACTACACATTCATTGAGAAAGCTTGACTAACAGTAGTATTCGCTTCATAGAAATTCTGACACTACATGCTAGCACATAAAATCAAGCTCATCACTGTTGATGGTTAAAATGACACAAACAACATTAAAACATAATATTTCTAGTCTATTTCTCCTGAAAAAGAAAGACAACATGTAGTGGCCTAACTCCCAAGGTCCTGGTAGTTGGTTCTCAACTGTCTGGTGTCACTCAATCGGTTCATGCAATTGTAATATTCAAGGGGCCTGTGCTGGTAACAAAAAGATTCAAGCAATGACTCATTTTGTCAAAATCATTCTCGTAAATAAAAGGGGGTTTCAAACAAAAGAAAAAGATAGAACAAAGAGGTAAACCAGTAAGTATGAATCAAATTTATCTAGCATCTGGACATATATACCTTCAACAATGAATGTTTTCTAACAAACCATAAAACCAAAGCATGACACAATTTACAGCATATACTATACCATTGCATGCATCTAAGGTGCTTAATTTAATACCACTATTTGCTTATCACAACTATCTTCAAGATTTCAAAACATACATCCATTCATTGCCAAGGTCATAGATCAACAAACTTTAATAAATTTAATTCAATGATAATCTAATAAGATAATCCTTAAATCTGATTCCTTCAAATGAATTTCATCACTCAAGAAACTTTTATGTTCAACACAATCATTGCATACAGATAGATTATAACTTATCAGCCTTATCACACAAAATCATTTAACTCTAACACCATATTGGGAGAAAACCTGTAATTTTTATTAACTGTAAAGCATCTAGTAACAATGTATCTCAATGATCACTACAAAATTCTATCTCCTAGCATTAGGTAAGCCAATTCTATTCTCAATTAGCTGACTTTTACAATATGATACCCACAGGGTATTTATAGATGTACAAAAATTCGAACTCCACTTACTAAAATTCTCTTGGAACCTCAGATCAATTTGATCTTGAGTTCTTACATTTAGACATTCAGTTTAACTAGAGAATATAAAATAGGAGAGAGAAAAGAAGTCATGCACTCCAAAACTGTTAGTGTTGCATGCAACATGCAAAGAATAAAAGTCATGCATGTTGGGATTCATGCATGCGAAGTTGGATCTGCAATGAACTCATTGTAGCTGGCAAAGACTTGCTGTAATGTATCTAATTCCGACCCATCAATCCAGCTATCTTCAAACTTGATTCGATCCAATTCTACTGCAGCAAACTCCCTCATACCTTTTATCTTTGTCAATTCTCTCCCAACAACTTTTATTTCTTCTTTAACATCCATTAACCGATCTATCATCAAATCTCCACCATCATCTCCTTTCTGCATGAGTCCTCTGAACCTTTCATCCCACTTCTCCTTTATTTGACTCAAAGGCATGACTTCTTTTGTTAACACACTCACATCTACAATGATAGCAATGACTGCTTCTAGCTCTTCTAATTGCTCAGTCAAATTATTAATAGCCTCTTGAATCTCATCCTTATGTTTACACAAGAAGTTGGTTCTAAAACGGAGTATACGAGAAGTTTTCTCCACAAAATCCTTATTGTCCTCCTCAAGTATCGATTGTTCAAGAAGAGTAGTTAAAGGCAATGCACTAACCCTTTCTAATTTCTGACTGTATTCTTTATACTCTTCTACTTATTTTTCTGATGCCTCAATGTATTGATGCATTTCTCTTATTAACCCTTCCGTGCCCTTGTAGGCTTCAAAAACTTCAACCAAAACTTCACCTACCTCTTGATTCAACTTGTCTACCCATCCGTCTACCATCTCCGCTTTGCCTCTTACCTGCACGAAATCATCTACCTCCTTTTTACTTAACAAAATAGGAGTCTCAATGGCTGTTACCTGTTGTGATCTCGGAGAGGAGACACTTTTCAAGAATGAATGTAATTGATCCAACTGAGCCTTAAGCTCAACCTTCTTTTGTTTATCCTTGATCATTCTTGATTTGGTTGTTGAAGCCACCACATCAATCAAGTTCATCTACTGATTCCTAGTGGGCCTTCCCAAGTTGACAGTACTCAACTGATAATCTATTAGCTGCATGTCCCCTACCTCCTTTTCTGTCATTGGCATGGCACATTCAGGAACAATCTCTCTTTTATCTGTGAGTCGGGTAGAATGTAGAATCTTAGCCTTCTTTTTAGGCCTCTCTTGCTCAATTCCTTTGATCATATCCTAACATTTGAGAGGTTGTGAAGGTGTTACTGCCCTCTTCTATAAATCCAATTTTAACCTAGTGGGAGCACTTGGAGCAGTAGTCATCATAAAGGAAGAGGAAGCAATAACTGTAGAAGGTGGCTGCATATTTACCTGGGGTTGAGAGTCAACCCTTGATTTCTCTTGTTGTTCTTGCAATATATGCATCTACACAAGCTTTTCAGCCTCTTCCCTATCTTTCTGTTCTTGCCTTTTCTTATCTTCCTCTTCTTTCCTCAATCGATCTCTCTCTACTTTTTCTTTTTCCAACCTTTCCTTCTCTAGAGCTTCTTTTTCTAATTTCTCTTTTTCTAAAACTTCCAGTCTTTCCCTTTCTAATCTTTCCACCTCCAAAGCCTTAAGTTTTTCTGCCTTTGCTTCTTCTCCTTGCTGCTTCTTAACCAGCTCTTTGGCATCCTTTTCCTTTCTTAAACTTTCTACTTCTTCTTCTTTTTGGTGGGCTTCCTCTGCAAGTTTTAGCTTAGAAACCAAGATTTCCTTTTCCCTTCGGTTCCTTGCTTTCTCTTCCTCAAGGTCATGAATCTTTTGTATTAATTCCAACTTATCATTCTCTTCCTTAACCTTGAGTTCATGTTCTTGTTGCCTTCTTTGTCTCTCTACTTCATCAACTACTACCTTTTCCTTAACTTGTTTGGCTTTCAATTGTTCCTGGTGCAGTATAGCATCAACTTGTACCTTGGCCTCCATTTCCTTTTGTTTCTCTAAGGCTGCAGCCCTTGCATCAGAATCTCTTTTCGCATCTTCAAACAACTTCCATTGATCTTCTTGTGTCAAAATCTGCTCAATATCCTATTCTAGAGGCATGTTCTCTTGCATATCTTTTTCTGACAGAGTCTCATCTGAATCTGTCCCAACCTCCAGAATTTCCTTCTCCACCTCTTTACCCTTTGTAGTTTTAGCCATGCTATGAAGAGCTCCTTCTTGAATTTCTTTACTCTTTTTCCTTGTAAGTGGAACTTGTGTGGATGATTCACCTAATGTAGGTGTCGAAACAACATATCCTACTAGAACATCTCCTTCTTGTGTTTCTTCTTCATCATCTACCGCCTCAAGTTCTATCTCTTCGATGTTTGGAGGAGGGAATTCCAATGGCTCTTTGGGAGGTGACTTTATTTTGATCCTCTTGTATCCCTTGCCCTTTTTAAGGATTGGTCCTTGAGGAGCTTGAGTTCTTAACATTAACCACTGCACACTCCTATCCAACACTGTCCTTCCAATTTTCTTAATATCAATAGTTTCTTCAACATCCTAGTCAATTAGATCCAAACTCTTGGTGCCAATGTTCAAAGCTTCATAGGATGGATCCAATACAATTCCATCATCCACCAATGTGTCAGGAATTTTTTCTTTAACACCTAGCTCTGACATGAGTGCGATAGAAAATCTTTCATAGTTCTTCTTTCTTAGATCATACTCATCTTGCCGGTCACTCTATAAGTCTTCTAACAAATTAAAATGTCTGGTAAACACCGAAGGCAACAAGGCATACATCTTACATTTTGGATCAAAATACTTACGAGCTGTGTATAATCCCAATTTCAACTGTATCAATTCACTACAAACCACCTTTTCCCCTACCAAGTGTTGACAGCTATACTCACCCAACTTCATGGGAAACTTATGACATCCGGTTTTATGCTTGATCCCAAACCGAGCATTAACTCCAAGAGCTTGATATACAAACTCCATCAACACTATTCTTTTATTGCAGCACCTTGGAAGCAAATGTGGATGGCCTTTAAAACCAGCCAACCTGAAGTATGTAAATTTGGGGTATTGAATGTACCAACATCCCCATTCAGCAATGAATGCCATGGCTTCTTGACTCAACCGGTACCTTGCATCTCCATTCAATTGATTGATGATAACATATATAAATGCATCATTGACTCTTCTGAAATGAGTCTCAGCAACTTGAAGAGACAACTATTCATACTGCTCCCATACCTTCTTTTGTCCATCCAAGGCTTCCATTATGCCCACTTTGCTCAAACTTGGGAAAATCCCCAATCTTGTTGCTGCATATACAAGGTAAGAAGTCATATAGAAGCTTTTAGTCTCTCTGATCCTTGTTAGCTGATCATGTATAGCATCAGAGACAATCATTGACCAATCAAACTGTTGTTCACCATTCAAGATGGTCTGAATAAAAGGAAACATCCACTCCTTGAAGTGAAATGCATCCCTCTTCCCAAATACCCTAGACAACATCAAGATCAAGTCTAACAATTCTTTGCGAAATTCTGCTCTCTTTGGTTGATCATGAAGTTTGAGCAGAGACATCTTCTCTATTATCAACCATTTCTTATTCAAATGAGTCTTATTAGATGTTTTATACTCGCTATACTTCTCTAGGGCCTCTGCCTCGGTTAGCTGTACCAAGTTCTTAGGATCCGGAACACTGAATATACTTTGAAACATCTGAGGAGTAAGATCAATGATCACATTATTTTGTGAATCCATGCATAGTCTTGTAGTACGATTGTAGGCACCGACTGCTGTTAAGATCAACTCTGGACATTGGACTGATAAAGGAAATACAGTGATATGGGCCAAACCGGAATAAAAAATTCTTTGTGTCCTTCCTGTTATATTTTCCAGTTCTGCAAAGGTTTCTTCAAATAATTCTTCAAAATTATATTGCCCCAAATTGGTATCAGTGATATCTGACCAATCTGATTCCACCTTGCTCACCTTCACAACAGGACTCCTATGATTATACCTCAAGGTATAAGGCAATTGTTCTGGCTTCAACTTCTTTGGTTTTGGTGCTACCTTTGATGTTCCTGCAGGCTGGTTCCTTCAAGCAACTTCCCCTGATGTTCTTGACATCCTTCAATTTTCCTGCAAGGAAAACCTCTAATTAGATCTTTAAATATCATCACAAAACATGCTTTAAAAAGCCATGCCTTTGATATATGCATCGAAGTCGGAACCAGGTAGAAACATAATCTAAAACAGTCTCTTCTACAACACTGCCGGACTCAGAGCCAAAACCGATATAGATATTTCACTAACAATAAACGGGCTCGGAGTTGGAATCGGGAAGGTGATCAGAACCGGGATTGGAAAAAAAGGATTTGGATTTCCTTAGATTTTTATATTTTCATAGTCTATTTCCATTCCGCCTTCGCTTCCATCTAGGTTATCATTATTTCGAAAGAAGACTTCTCATTATACGTGGAGCCGGAGACGAGATGGAAATGGAATCAATACCTTTTGTAAAATAGAATTCTCAAGTTCATGATCGATTCCGATCCCATCTCCGCCTAGGTTGACCATGACGTCATCAAAGATTTTATCGATTTAACACACAACTCCATGATTAAAACCAAGGTCGTATTAAATGAAAAGAGGCTTTAAAAACACTATACTCATATGACCATAGGGAACAACTATATTTTAGGGCATTATATTTTAATCATTTAAATGAGATCACAGAAAGACACAAAACCCTAACCTACAAAAAAACATGATAAAACTAGGGCACGGATTTTAAACCTTACCATTTTACCAGTTTGAATGTGTGACAAAAACCCTAAGTAAAAATGAGATTCAACTCACCCTAACTTACTGTAAACAAAACGTGATTTTAACCTACCTCACTGTAGATCCCTAATTTTAACTAACGCCCTTTAAATCTAATCCTACTGCAAAATAAAATAGCAAGACGCGATCACGACTAAAACATGAAAGTGACCGTGCCCTAAAACACAAAGAACTAAAAACAAAAGCAAAAGAAATGAAGAACATAACCCGACAAACAAAATAAAGCAAGGACCTACTCAAACAAACATACCAAGAACCACAAATCCGTTTAAAAGAAAAATGATGCAAAGCACGAGCAGATATAACAAACACAACAATGAATAAACAAAGAACAACAATGATAAGAAAACCCTACCTCGAACATAACAGAACCCAACTAACCTTCTGAACTGATTCACAAGCAATAACCTTCCTCTCTTTCGATCAATTCACTCAAATGAACTCCACCGCTGCTCTTTCGTGCTCCTTAATCTCTTAACAATGATAATAATGATTCATTTAATCCTTAATGAAGGAAAAAATGAGGATTTCTACCTACACGAGCAACTGTCATTAATGCATTAAAACGTAGTTAAGGTAGAGTCAGAACTGAAAGAGAACATACACTTCTCTGTAGTGCCACTTCAGTCAAAAATTCAACGATCCAAAAGTGGCAGGGGCGAAACTGAAATGAAAACTGATTCGAAACTTTAAGAAATTTCCAAACTTCATTCCCATTCTGGTTCTGGGTCCGCCAACTAAACACAAAACAAAACCAAACACAAAAAGTTAAACAAAAGACCGACATAATAAAACTAAACACAAGGACTTAGACTAAAACCAAAAGTTGAAATAGCGGAGGCGGGGGTGGAATCGATTATGATTTTGCAATTTTTGATAAAGACCAACTTAACACCCACTCCGGCTTCGGATCCGCTGAAGACAAAACAAAAGGTCAAAGAAAAGACCATCGGGATGGGAATCAAAACAAGTTTCAAAATAACTTTCAGAACCCGATTCAGTTCCGGTTCCGCCTCCGACAGACTAAACCCAAAATAAACAAAGTGTTGGAAATAAAATGACTCCAAACTTTGTTTGAGAACAACAAGGGGGACCCATTTTGACCAAGGCAAAAGATGGGGTGGTTATGCAAGGCATAACAATCACCAAAATAGATCCCTTAAAATATCTATTGTCAAAAGCTATGCTCATAGGAAGGATGGCTAAATGGGTAATGATATTGTTAGAGTATGACATTGAGTATGTAGAGTGAAAGGCAATCAAAGGACAGGTTATTGTGGACCAGTTGGTAGAAGCTCCCATCTATGCAGAGAACCTGCTCATATCAGAATTTACAGATGAGTCCATCTTTAATCTCAGTATAGCAGATCATTTGAAACTATACTTCGATGGTTCCCACACACAACATGGATCAGGAGCCGATGTGTTCTTCATCACCCCCCAAGGGGATTGCATACCAAGATCTTACAATTTGGCTTTCCCTTGTACCAACAACATTGCAGAGTACGAGGCTTTAACCATAGGTCTCAAAATTGCGGCACAATGGCGAATCATGGCATTAAAGGTCTATGGAGATTCATAGCTTATACTTAACCAAGTCAATAGTGAGTACGAAAAAAAGGATGATAAGCTCACACCATACAAGAAGGTGGTAGAAATCCTCAAGGAATCATTTATTGATATCACCTTTGAGCAAATACCGAGGGAAAACAACAGAGCGACTGATGCAATGGCAACAATTAGATCCTTGCTAGATATCCCTCGCAATGTCTTGAAACATAAATTCTTGGTAAAGTAGCTTATCATACCCACTTTTGAGGTACCGAAGTTGGAATATACGTGTGAACTTGTTGGTCCCGGTGATCTTTGGTATCATGACATTTACACCTATCTGAGACTAGGAGTTCTCTCGACCGATATCACCCTGAACCTCAAATGAACCTTTGTCAAAAGGTCCTTACATTTTTTCATCCTAGGGGAAATCGTATTCCGTAGAAGCATTGATGGAACCCTATTACATTGCTTAAAACTTGAGGAAGCCCTGACTGCTCTGACTGAGGTACACAATGGCACTTGCGGTTCACACTCGAGTGGCATGACCTTGGCTAAGAAGTTGCTGAGAATCGGGTACTACTGACCGACAATGGAAAGAGAGGCACATGACTTTGTCATAAGGTGTCTACAGTGCCAGCAACATGAAGACCTCATTCACGCACCAACTCAAGAGTTACATCCTATTGTTACACCTTGGCCCTTTTCGCAATGGGGGCTCGGTCTCATAGGTAAAATCTCACCTACCTCATCCAACGGCCACAAGTTCATCATCACTACCACAGAGTATTTCACAAAGTGGGTCGAAGTAATTCCCATGACCTATGTCACTGGAAAATAGATATCTAAGTTCATCCTGAATTACTTCATTTGTTGATCTGATAACGGGACACCTTTCAAGAATCAGGATGTTCATGACTTGTGTGAAAAATTCAAAATCCAACACCGCTTTTCCACCCCATATTACCCACAAGGCAACGACCAAGCAGAAGCAACCAACAAAACCATTTTGAAGATCCTTAAGAAAATGGTCAATGACTCTGGTCGTGGCTAGCATCTGTAGTTAAATCCTGCCTTATGGGCCTACCGTACTAGCATCCACACGCCAACAGGTGCCACTCCATTCTCCCTAGTCTATAGATCAAAAGCCATCCTCCCTATCGAGATCGAGCTCTCGTCACTAAGGATATCATTGCAAAGCCTCATCACAGATGAGGAATATAGGGTTACAAGACTAAATGAGCTGGAGTTACTAGATGAACGGTGCATGGATGCCCTAAACCATCTATAGGTCTATCAAAATCGCTTGAAATGTAGTTACAACAAGAGGATCAAGCAACGCACCTTCCAAGTCGGCGAACTTGTGATGAAAGAGAACCAAAAGAATATGCCAAATCCAGAGAGAAAAGGAAAATTTGAGCTCAAATGGTTGGGACCTTTCATCATCATAGCCAGCTATAAATCAGGAGCATATCAATTAGAAACACCAAAAGGCGAGCCTCTGAATAGCTCCCATCTCAAAAAAAATTATGCCTAAGAACTTGTAAGGTATGGAACCAAAAAATACAAAAAAATCAGAAAATGTCTTGAAAAAATGGTTACCTTGATGAAAACCTAGCAAACAGGCATGGTGACAACAAAAAAAATTAAAAAAATACAAAAATCCAAAAAAGTAAAAAAAAGGTATTGAAAACTGTAAAGAAAAAAAAAATCGTTCTCTAGTGAAAACCACTTCGGTGGTGCTTTGGACAAGTACCTTGGTGAAAATCTAGAAAATAGGCTCCAAGTTAAATAAAACAATCCCCATCCACCAAGATTTGCACGACTCACTCATCCATACCATCACACTTCATTAATCCTCCATCCACCCATCCGCTCGCATCCATACCATAGCCTAAGATGGTTCCCATATCATATTCCACCATAGTACTACTTGGCATATTCCTAAGGTCAGTTTGTCCCACCTTTATCAAAGCAGTCTATCGCTTGATGCTGGGGGCATGTTCTTGAACTTGCATCGGATCAGATTTGTGTATATCTTTGTGATCTTCCAAAGCATCAAAAAATCCAAAAACATTCAAAAAATTCATCAAAAATCCAAAAACATGTCAAAATCTCAAAAAAAATCATCATTGAGTCTTGTCAGTCTTCCACCTTGTCCGAACTACGTTGTCTCTGATCTTGAACATAGGAAAGGTTGATCTTTGATCATCCCCTGAGACAGTTTAGGTCAGTCCTTAGGTGTCCATCACAATAAAATGGCAATCAGTTTGCCCATCTATCTCATCATTGAGTCAAGTCTGTCGTCAGTCAAACTACATGGTCTCTGCATGTAGAACGTAGACAAGGCTAATCTACGGATCATCTCCCGAGACCCCTAGGATAGGTCTTTAGGTTAGTCCCTTCATTGTAAATCTTGAAAATACCAAGAAACATTTGTAAAACATCTTGAAAATACCAAAAACAACCTCAAAAGATCTGAAAAATCTAAAATGGTGCATCCATCTCATCTCGCTTTCACCTGCGCTTGTCATCATTCCTAATAAAATCAATCATCGCTTTCACCCTTTGGTGAGTCAGTCAGAAGCAAGTCCAACAGGTTCAAAAGTGAACACTCTAATCGTCAAAGTCTCGAAAGTCTAAATCAGTAAACAAGCAAGTTGGTCAAATCGGAGTATCAATAGCTTATCATCCAATCAGTCCCATCAAAACCCTGATCACAACATGTCCTAGGATGAATCCTTCCCATGATGGACATAAGCATCAGGTACCCCACAATATTTTAGTCTTGGCTAGCGGTATGAAGAACATTAGCTTGTTGGTTTACTGTATGTTAGTCTTTTATTGGCTTATCTTATTTTGTGCTCATTCCAAAGACCTCTCGATGATGGCTAAATGAAAATAGGTTTAGAGAGAAAGGAATGGGGCAAAGATCATTGTCTCTTTTATCTACTATGCTTATGGGATACACTTGTAAAATAACTTAGTCACATATTATTTGTTTGGTTTGTAGAGAGGATGTTTTAGATATCTTATCGACCACATAAGAAAGCTTGCTTTCCTATGTTTTGGCCTGAGATGTTTAGAATGTTTGAACTACATCCTGAATAAAGTATGCACACTAAGTGTGAACCAGAATAATCCTATCTGATTGTCAAGTCAAATTCCATCACACTGGGTACAACGCCATGGTTCTTTATACCTTGATGCATGGTATCTAGGTGTGTTATCAAACATAACGTAATTGACCCTTTGAAAATCCTGACTCCTAGTAAGCAAATCATCATCATCATCATCATTCATAATGTAGGTTTGTATGGATCCTCCTTCCATCCATCTTATTCTTCTTATCCTTCTATCTTTAATAACATTTCTATCCAAGTATCAAGTAGGTGCGAGATCTCAAAATATACACGAGGCTACCAATGGCCGATGACTGTCTATACATCATCAAATTTGTCTACATCAAATAATTATCTTTCATCATTCGATCAATAGAACCAATCCTCTCGCATTTTATTGTGATCTCAATTGGAAAATTAGTATTTCCGCTCCATCTCTCGAGGGGGCAGTATACCAGCATAATCCTTTCGCTGGGGCAACAATGGGGCATCTGAAAAAAAATCAAGAAATTTTGAATGTGATCACAACAGTTTATTCTTTGAATCAATGCAACAAGTACATTGCTTCAAAGAGGGGCAAAATGTAGACATGGAAAATGTACAAGTTCGATCTGGCACATTTGATCCTGATTACTAACAAAATTTCCTCCTAAATCATACCCTCAACACTTCATCATATTCTATCCCTTAATTTAATAAATCATTATTTATTTGATTAAATCTTTCTTCTCCAGTGATTAAATTAATCAATTTAATTTAATTAACCTTATATTTCTGTTTAATTAAATAAATCATTTTATTTAATTAAAGTCTCTAAAGTCCTCTTATTAAATTAAATGAATTAAACCTTATTTGATTTAATCTAACATTATCCCAGTTAATTAAATAAATCAAAATCATTTATTTAATTAAGCATTTCCTCTCAATTCTGATTTAAATCAATTCATCAATTTGAGTCAAAATTGTCAAATCATCTAATCCTTCATTAAATTAATCAAATTCTTGATTAAGTTAATCCCTATCACTAAAATATTCTAGAGAATGCAAATTGCACATGAAAATAGATTTAATTCATTTATTAAATATCTCTTTTCCCTCACATGACATCAAAAGGGACTATTCCCTCAAGTTTAAATTCAAAAAGTCCAAGTGGACTTGTACATCCAACAAAGCATTCACTCCTCTTACATGTCCTTGTGCATTGAGCCAAGTGGCATTTATTTCATTCCTTTTTCCCTCTCACATGCCATTTTTTCAAATTCAAATTCCACCTAATTGCATTTATTGGCACCTTGGCCAAAATGTGCACAACCATCAACCATTCACATGGTGACTAGTGGCATTCAACCATTGGGTGAAAGTTAGTCTCACATTTCCCAAATCTTGTCATTTCTTCCAAATTCAAATCTATAAATTGGAGGCTTCTCTCCTCATTTTTTATCAACCATTTCATGCAAAGTTACTCTCTTCATAGTGAGAGCCAATTTTGTGCACATCACTCCATACTTCATCATACTTCACAATTCTTAGGTAGGTTATGCTAAAATCTCATCATGGAGATTTGATCAATCTACACACTTCCACACTGCAATTCAGGGGTTGGGAAAGGGTTGCTTACTACACAACAAGGTGGCACCAATCCACTATGAGATAAGGGTTTAATCATGTTTTTCTGTATATGCTTCTGTTTAATTTGTTTTCTGCTCATTAGTTGCATATTTGGATATGATTAAGTATTTCATAGGGATGTTAAATTTTTTGATTTAAACTGACTTGTGCTAACAACATGAAATCGTTTAAGTCTCTCTCGCAGATTTTGGCATCCACACTTCATTTATTTCCTTTTTCCGCCACCCTATTTCACTGTACCAACCAAACCTATGTCACCAACCACATAACCATGGTGACACCAAATCTGAAACCACCCACTTGGCAATCACGAAAAAAATTAAAATCAAGGTTTGGGCCTTGGTTGTTGGCACTACAAGGCAAGAAGCCTCACTAGTTCACCAAGGAGCCTCCCTTTAATACGAGGGTAAACAACAAACTCCATTGTTGATGTGGTAGAGAGAGACCCCACGAGGTTTGAACCTTGGTTGTTGGCTCTACAAGTAAGAAGCCCCACCATTTCACCAAAGGGTCACCCCCCTCTTAGGGTTACCACCCTTAATAGGTGTATTTTCTGTATATTTTCAAACACTTTGTATTATTGTTTTAAATTTAATATATTATAGGTGGTTACCATCTTTCTAAAAAAAAGTATTAATGTCTATGCTTCCTAGCTTACTTGAAATAAGATTAAATGCATTTAAATTCTCATCTATAGAGTCTCATTAATACAATCATCTTTTTAAATAAATATTTTTACAAACATCGTTTTTTGATAAATCTCACTAATTCTTCTCCATAGAATGTCTACAATAGTCTCCTTGAAAATATTTGAACCGATTGAATCAAAGATACATTGCCATATTGTCCCTTGAGTCTTTTTGTACATACTTATCTAATCTATATCATATATCTAAATTATTATCCTTATGTACCACTACTCTGCATTGATCTCTCTCCTTCAAGAGATCATTTTTAATTTTTAAAACTTGTATCTAGATCTATTAATTTTTTCAATCTCTAATCATGACGTGCTTTCTATATCTTCTCCAACAACATTTAGATTTATATAAACACTAAAATAATACTCCCATTACAACTATAAAAAACCCAACAACATTGCAAGAAATTCATCCCCTTCTACAATATAGTTGAATCTCTAATACAAAATGTTAAAATATAGGATAATTGGTATAATGGAAAAAATAATATAAAGCTTAATCTGATTATGATGTGATTAATATGATAAAATAGAAGTGAAATAATGGACAAGTAATATAAAAAAATAGAAAACTCATAATATATAAATCTTTGTATTGGATATACATGGAGAAACCATTGTAGGAATAAAATCCACCCTAAAGAGGCCCAAGTTTGTACTATTCTCAAAAGATGATATGCAATAATTTAACACACTTATCCCTTTGAAATTAGACCTACTATATAAGAGTACCTATACAAAACCATTTAAAATCCACTATCCTATGCCTCTAATATTTAGGAAAATTAGAAACAAGAAAGCATAAAGTTGTATCTAGAACCATGAGTCATGAAAAAATATAATGCCCCCTATGGTAATGGCCAAGAATCTCATAATAGTATGTAACTCCTCTTACACATATTACACACCTCTTATTCACCATCTATATAATAGATTTTAGAATAATAGTGAAATTGAAGAAGATCTCAATCGTAGGCTCTCCATGACGGTATTGATTGGCTCTTCATAACACCAAATATAAAAGATATTAGAAATTTCCATTGTAAAATATTTTTTATAGCCTCCCATTAATTGATTTTATGTACAATAAAATTATAAATAAATTCCCTCCCTCAAATGGGAGTCTAACTTAGCCCCATTCCATGATGTTTGGAAAATAGACATTGTTTATCCTCTATATAATTAAATTACAATTACAAGACCGAGGAATTGCAAGGTCAATGGAATACCTACTCCTAAAAAAAAATTATCTTTAATTGTATCACTAGAAGGATATTTTTTCTAATACTATGGAAGTTTTGTGGTAGATTGAAGAGCATTATAATATACTTGAGTTCTATAATTCACATTAGAATTATGCCCATATTATATTGAAGGCTAAGGCCTCATGTTGTAAGCTCATTATGATAGGATGTAATGTATTTCATGATCCAAAAATAATAAATATTTATTTCTTCTCTTAATTTTAATTATGTTGTGTATTTTACTACAAAGTTGGATAATTCTTAACTGGGTCCTCCATCCATGATTGAATTAGATGGTATGAAATCATGATTTTGAATCCTAAAATAAAGAATCACATTATCAAAGAATAATTTTATGAAAACTAAAAGTGTGAACATGGAAGATTAATCATATCAAATAGCATAGGATCAACTAAGAAACAAGACAATTGATCTAACTAAGCCATATTCCAATGAAATTCTTGTAATTATCAAACAATGCTTGATGCAAATATGAAATAGCAATGCAATTCAAATCAAAATCCTAATTAATATATGCAAACCTCATCCCATTAGGGAATTGATATTGAAACTGAAGTGGAGTGCTTAGCTTGAAGCCTAATCCATGTTGAATGATGCAAATATTGATAAAGGTTGATGAATTGAGGGCAATGGTGATTCACAAAAGCTCAAAATGGTAAATGGTGAGTATGAAATCCTACATAATAAGATTTATCAAATGGTTGTGAATATAAATTCATATCAAATGAATAATATTTATAGATTTTTAAAAGTAATCAATGGTTTAGATCAAATTGGCTAATCAGTGGATGGAATTGAAGGTGAGAAGATGACATGGATCAATGATCAAATCAAGGATTGAGATTTCTCAATCACATGGATCAATGATATTAATCAAGGGCTCAAATTGCTTGAGAAAAATGCAAATCCCATGATTTTAGGAGCATGTGGGATATATTTCCATGTGGAGGAAAATATTTGAATTCTATAATATGCCAAACATTCACTTGAAGTAAATTTCCTTTTTTACAGTGCAAGTAAAATAAACTATGTAACATGCCATTGCAATAAAAAAATTTCCTTTCTTTATTGAAAATATATGAACAAAGATTCTATACAACTTGCAATAAGGATTTCCATTCCATTACAATACTTTACAAAGAACATATTTCCAAGAAAGTAAAAACTACATACATAGCTCTTTCAAGCTTTATGACATAAGATATAGATGGTATTTCCCTTCAATGAAGTTATTGGTTGGGTAACCTCGTATGACATACCATTATGAGCTTAGTGTGATGCCCTACATGACTAGGATTTATAACCTAAACTAGGTACCCTTCATGCATTTAAGTAGACACGGTGAATTGACAGTGGAGTCTCGATAATCTCACTAACTAAAGTGGAGTCTTTGAACATTCCCACTACTTTGGCCAAAGTATTCTCACTCAATAATTCAAGTGAAGGTCTACCATTCACTTACACTATAGCAAGCTCATTTTGACTTAAGGTTGTTATATTTATGCCTAGGCAATCCCTCTCCACAAGCAAGCTACTCCTCATGATAACCTATCTCTTTAACACAACCTAAGGTAACACAACTCTATAAGAAAAGTACAAGTTCCCTCCCTTTACTAGAAAACATTCCCAGGAGTGACCTACTATCCACCTAGCATAATTAATTATCTAGTTTTGAGTTTTCCCTAAGCTTGTCTATGTTTGATCATATCTAGTATGATAACATACCTATGATAAACATACTCTTTTACTCGTATCCACTCTTGTCTATTATAATAATATTAATACCTAAGACAAACGATCTCTCCTATCATGGAGTACTTACAACCAATGCACAAACAAAGTAAATAGTTTCTACTTTTGTTTCAAAGTAAACATTGCTTTTCTCTACATGCAAGTATCAACAAGACTAGTTCAATCAATCAAGACATAGCACATTCAAAATAGAATAATCAAAAGTAGAATATCCTCATGCATGTGTTATAGCTTCCCAATTCATTTGGCTATAGTCACATCACCTTTAGATCAGCAACTATCTCCAATAAAGTCTCACAACTCTTAACTCTCAAGTTGGAAAATGCTTCCCCTTAAAAGATAATAAAACTCACTTAAAAATCAAGTCTCTCCCTTACTTTTTTGATAGAATATGGCAGATAGAAAAGCACTCTAATATGCAGAGTCTTTTGCACAAGAAATAACGTATAGAAGAGAATAATGATGCATACCAAACAAATGAACTCTTGCCACTATTTATACAACAAGTTGGTAACTACACTGCCTACATTTTAGGCATGATTTGACAGTGGAAAGCATGTGTAGAAACACCACTAACACAACTCGAAAGGTGGTGAGCATGCAAGCAAAGACTTAGCTCAAGTATCAATAGATCGAACCTCATATTGACAACAATTGGAGACCAAATCAACTCTCCATGTGATAGAATTCGACTGTCAACATTAAGCAAAATTCTATGGTTAAAAGGATACAAAGGTGGCGTGGTTTCATCCTCAAGAGAAACAGTCAATAACAAGAGTATGCCACCCAAAAAAAGCATCAACTAAGTCTATGTTCAGTATCGACTCACACATTAAATCGATTAGATAAAGTCACCAATTGTTTCAATATATTAACATATGTTTGATTTGTTACCGTAAATCATGGTAATTATGTTGACCAAATCTATGATCTTCAACGATGTCAACTTATTCTTACTATCAACTTTAACTTAAAAGGTTGCAGAGTTTCCATATTCAAACTCTCTTTTAGTATTGACAACAAGAGCATAAAAATAGGCTCAAGAAGAATAGTCGTAACCATCTTAAAGTTTGGTCACCAAGCTATGAAGATGAATCGACTTCAAAGTCATATGCATATAGCCTTATAATCGATTGATTATCATTGCTTGAGATAGTCGATCTCAAAGAAAATACCGTTTAAATATAAATACAATGTATACATGTATATATATTTATATATATTATCAAACATATCCGTATATATATTTATCTATTTTAACATATACGTATATATGTATATGTTAGTATATATATATTTATATTTATCATATGTCAATAAAGCATGTATATATAATTGATATACGAAAGAAAATATCAATAGAGCAATCACATTGTTATATTAATGTATCAATTATGTATACATATATATATGTATGTGCCTCTATGTACATGTATGCATGTATATGCATGTATCGATAGATTCATATGGGCATGTCCATTTGCTACCATATGTGTGTATGGATACACATATACATATGGATATATGTATATACATTATATATATAAATATACATATTTGATTCACACACCAAAATCATACACAATTACCATAGTGTTGATAAGAGACTACGAGCGATATGTCTATACGTATACATATGCATGCCGTTGGTTTCATCGGATAGTTCCATGCACATAAGCAACTCGTGCATGAGTCTGAATAGGTATGTCTACCTATGTACCCTCATGTACACTTTCCTTGGTGTGTATAGTCTATCATCACTATGCATGTGTGTATGCGTACACATACCTCATTTACTCACTTATTAATGTAGACATGGTAACACGAAGGAAATCATAAGCTCATCAAATAATAATCACTCAACAATGCACTCAATAGTAAACTAGACTTTTACTAAAGTAGACATAGCAACTAAGGATGACTTACCAACTTCCCACTTAATAACCCAACTAAATTATTCTATTGTGGTGTGTGTGTAAGCTCGAATAGGTTACGTTATTGGTTACCCGACCAAGACCTTCTCCTGAGTGATACTTCCCCTCTGCCTGGAGGAATTGAACATGTACCTGCAAACACTAACACATGTACACAAAATTCAAATGTTCACAAAATATGCAGTATACATATTACGTCTCCAAAGTTAGAATATCAACACAATATTCATCCGATCACATAAATGAATTCCTTCATATAACATTAAATGAGATGGCATTCATTCATAAAGTAGTGATAACAAAGTGCACACACAATTTATTCATCCATTGAGTTCACATTACATTCACATGTTATGCTACATAGTAATAGTAAATAATAATTACACAATTGAAGTGTAACAAATTCAAATTGGAGGAAATTAGTCAATTAAGTAATTATTTAATTATGTAAGTGGAGGGGATTTTTTTTGGTTAAACAATTAGGAATTATTTAATCAAAGATGATTTATGACATTTAATTAAATAATTTTCATTATTTAGTCAAATGAGAAGAACATTAGTGTAAAAGATGAATTAATCAAATAATTGACATTATTTAATTAATATGAGAGAATAGAGAATTTAATTGAACAATTGACATTATTCAATTAAATAGATGAAAATTAGTGAATCAAGAGAGAAATGGTGTTAATAATTGAAATCTTGATGTGTGACATGATCAGGACATTTTTAAGTGTCTACATTTTATCCCTCTTTGAAGCAAGGTACTTGCTTCACTACTTTGAAGAACTAATATTGCTTAGGCTGACACTGCTCAGATCATCAAAAATTAAAAACAATATGAATTTTTTGGATGCCCCACTATGTCCCAACAGATGAAGGAATGTTGGTTTGTTGCCCTCCGAGAGATCAAGCAAAAAATCTGACCTTTAGGTCGAGTTCACGATAAAGCTACGAGAGTAGTTCAACTATGACGAGGATGAAAAACAAGTCCTAGGACCCTGATGAAGCAAACATGGCAGGCTGCAAAGCAAGAAAATGGAGATATAGGGCTAAAACCCTAGGTTTTGTAATGAATATATGTGAAATTGCTGAAAGTTTGTGGAGTTTACCATTGATATGTCTACTAGAAACATGAGTATGAGTAATTAATTACGCTTCTATGGTGATCGACTATAAATATATTTCACTAATAGGGAGAATTTTGTAGCATAAATTGTAATTAATACAACATATGAGAGTTGTGAAGGGTGCAAATTGTGATTTGTGTGAGTTATTGAGGGTACAATTGATTGAAAACCTGCAAAAGACTAAGGACTCAAAGTACCCTTTCAAGTTTGGTACTTTGATCATTTGTTTATTGTTTTACTTCTTAAATGAGGTTCCTAAAACTAAGAATATAGTATGGTTGAAAGACAAACCAGTGGCACATTAGATTAGAGACCACCTAAGGAGTTTAGGTGATGTAGATGCACAAGAAGAAGCATTATGGAGATTTTTCAAAACCTTTTAGAAAAACATGCGGGCCAAAGAAAGGATTCCCAAGAGCATGGTGGAAAATAACAAGAATGATATCACATTCTTGGTGACAAAAGACTATTACATTGTACAAGCTATTGAGCCTAGGATTGTTTGGATCCGAGAGATGGGATATGAGATAAAAAAGGAAGAATTTACTCGTTTAGTAGACTTTATGCTGAGAAAACCTAAAGAAACCTTTGAGGAGAGGTATGGAACCTACAAGGAGAAGTCTATGGAAGTGCACATATAGCAGAGGGAGAAACAAATAAAAAATATGTTGAGAAGATGACTGCACAGTTTGGGAGGCAATGGGCGATGAGGTAAAAATAACCTCATCAACAAAAGTGATTAAATACCCCTTCCCTATATTTTTCTAGCCCTCTACTCTACCAATTAGTTATCTTTAGGATTAATAAGTGCTTTATTTTTAAGGAAATTGTATAAACTTTATTTCTTGGAATTACTTGGAATTAACTAACCTGCGTTGACTTAATAGTTTATATTTTTCAGAAATAAATAGGTTTCTTATGAATAATCGGTCATGATGTCCAACCAAAAGGAATTAAATGCAGAAGGTTTAGCATTAAAGGCTCAACACATGCTCCATAAAGGTTGAAGATAGGTGTCAAAAGTTTAGGCACTAGAATTCTAGGGCATTTGATGTATCGAGCTTTTATAGTTGTTTTAGTGTTTTCTATTAAAGACTTATGGCTCGATTATGAGCCTCTTTAATGTTTTTATGTTTAAAATCAATTTTTTTTAGTTTGTTAAGATTATTTGAAGACTTTTTCAGAGGCACTTCTCGCCAATTGAAATTTTGGATTCTGGTAAACAATTTTTATAAATATGTAATTTTCAAAAATGAAAAAAAAACAACTGAAAAATATCATTATGCTATCATAATGAATCTCTAAGCCATGTTTCTGTATTACACTCTTAATATGAATAAAAAAAATTTGGTTTACCTCATTCTATCTTGCTAAGTGTTGTGAATGGAATTGTACTGGATGGAGTAATTCTAGAGTTATCAGTTCATGTGACCTGAGTTAGACTATAGAAGAACCCACGAGTTGGCCACTCGAGGGATATTAGGAATAAATAGATAAGTATTTTTACTTTTTAGTATTTTGTTACTTATACTCTGTAAATGATAAAGTGTGAAGTCGAGTCTCTCTACAGTTCTGTTAATTAAAGTTTCGGTGCACCTTTCCTTACTGTTATGTTTCAAGTTAATAGATTGTTTTTTGTTCGCTGTTAAGTTTGTTAATCCATAGCTAGTTAAATGTTTCATAGTTTCTTTAAATGTTTTTCTTCTTCAACAATTTATACGCTTATTAGTTTAATCATTTCAATGCTTTCTAGTCTAGTTGTGATGCTTTTTAGATCAATAATTTCCTACTTTCTAGTTTAGTTATTTCAAAGATTTTCTAGTTTAATGGCCTTTAGTTCAAGTTTTATTTCAACTGTTCCATCTACTTAGAAAATCTATGAGAGTTAGTTAATGGATTTCCTATTGCATATAGCCTTGAACACTACCCGATTGATATTTTGATGTAATTTTCAAACTAAAGAGATAGGTCCAACGACATCCTACCACTTTTTGGAACCGTTGCTGGGGAGTATTCTTTTTCTAAGTGTTAGTAGGAAATACCTTGAGTACCTCTTTTGGGCACAAAAATAGTCCTTTGGCTTCCTTTTCTGCATGGTCAGGAAATGAGGCCCACACAAAAGATTCATACCAAGAACCCCCCCAAATGATGTACCAACCACAAGTAGGGAAGAAGAAATCTCAACTCAAGAACTTTCTAAAGAATTGATTGACCACGATCAACTTGAGACCTTCCCATATACTCCAAAAAGAGAACATATAGTTGTAGAGGAGCATATTCCTCTACGAACTCCTGAGCCTCACCCATTTGAGAATTTTTTTGAAGAGGAACAAATTCCCTTCAACAACATGGGTAACCGTGACTATAGAAATGCTAATGCTAACCCTCCTCCACTACCACCATGTACATTCATTTATCCTATTTCTATCGATGTAGATGATGACACGACCATGAAAAATATTTCACCAAATTTCTTGCCAGCCTTTTGAGGTTTGTCTTCTGAGGACCTTAATTAGTTTCTTTTTGAATTTAAGGTCCCGTGTCAAACATATGACTACAAGAACGATAATCAGAAACTCAAGCTTTTTCCTTCCACTCTGAAGAACTCAACAATGTGCTGGTTCATGGGGATAGCCTCAGGATCCATAACCTCATGGGATGACATGGAATCTTCTTTTCTAGATAAGTACCAAAGCTACTGTAGAGTGAGCAATAGGAAGGAAGAGCTATTCAAACTAAGGCAGAACAAAGACGAGTGCCTAAAAGACTATCTAGATAGGTTTGTCTTCTTGTTTAAAAGATGTGGCAGGGAAGCCATAAGTCTAGAGATTTTAAAGATCATATTTATCAAGGGTCTTGATGATGATGCTCAAAGGAGCCTAGATTTGATGGGAACGGTGGATGTGTCCCAAATGGGACTTGAGGAAATCACTGAGTTATGTTAGAACTTCTCTCATACTTGAGGAGGCATCCAAAATTCTACCCTGTTTAAAGGTTCCAATGAGATAGGAAATCTATGAGAGGAGATAGCCAACCTTAAGACTAATATCTTGGTTTAGTTAAATACTACGTTAGATGAGATACAAGCTAAAACACGAAACCAAGAGACCTCATCCATCTATTGCCCTAGGTGTCCAAATAAGCATTTGTTAAGGGAATTCCCTTTGGAAAAAGTTGATAAAATTATTGTTTGCCAAGTTTGTGATAAGGACCATTCCACTGATCAATGTGAGCTCTTGAATGCCATTAAGAACTCTAAGAAAAGAGAAACCCTAGTGATGAGCCCAAAATATGGTCATAATTTGAATTTCATGATGTATTTTTAAATACCCTTACTCTTTTGTTAATGTTTGTTTTAAACTCTTTGATTATAAAATTTTATCTAAAATCGGGTAGTATCCTGTGACAACGCATTCCTATATTCCTGCAACTTTATATCTCCGTATGTCTATATTCATCGCCCTGTTTGACCTCCCAATTGACTGATATGATGCATGTGGTTTTTGGATAAATGAGATGAATTTAATGTGTGTGATTAATGAATGAGTATTGTGCTATTATATGCATGCTTTCTTTTGCCTCTCTCGCCATGTGTTTCGCAGGTTGTTGAAGTTAGCATGAACGAGTCAATGTGCAATAGATCTTGGTCCTGTAGAGAAGTCCATTTCTAGCACGACATCAAGGAAGTTGTTTCAGCGAAGACTCTCTGTTTGGGTCATTGGGAGGAGATCTAAATGGTCATCAATCTAGGAAGAGTGGAATGCTAGATTCCCTCTGAATTGGTTGAACAAATATACTCTCATTTATGAGAAGTCTGTTCCTCGACATCAGGAAGCATTTATATCTGCATCTTTCTCTGTTAAGTTAGTTAGTTAGTTGTTTTTCTATAAATAAATGTTCCTCCTGCACGAGTGAACAGATTAGAAGAGATTAGACTAGACTAGAGAGTAGAAATAAAATAAAGTATGTTAAGAGTAGTGTTATAATGAGAAATAGAGTTTTGTATTAGTTTTCTTACAAGCAGAATGACCATGTATATGATTCCAAGTTTATGAATAAAAGATGAAGTTTTGAGTTCAATTCTTGCATAAATTGGTTGATGCTTGCTAAGGGGGCCCACTTAGTGAGTGTCTGTAGTTAGTTGTTTATTTCCTGTTGTTTATCAGTTAGAATTTCATTCCAGGAAGTTTCAGCACAAACTTGGTCTTATATTGTTCTTGCAGCGTAAGGAATCCATCCCTGTGCCTGTTCCTGTAGCATAAGACCAGTTCATGGCTTGTTTCTTAGTAATAGTTGTTACGATTTCCGCTTTAATTAAGTTATGCTTAAGTTGATAAGACTTTGCCTTACATTCTTGCATTAGAAGTAGAATTCCTTTCACGTATTTGTTTCTAGTAAATTGTGGCTAAAATTGGTTCTTAGTGCACATACAATGCCTCTCCATTTCAAGTATACGCTCCCTAGTTTGACAAAGTAAATGAACGACCATAAGAAGATGTTAGTCACCTGCTGGAATGTCCAATTCCCAGGTTAGGATTATTTGTGACTTTTATATCCTTTTGTGGGTGACAACCATTTTTGGCGCCGTTGTCGGGGATGGTGTCAAGCTAAGAACCTATTATAGTCATTGTTAGCAGTAGTTTAGTGTGATTATTCAAGAATTTTCAAATCCTTCAATTTTTAGTTAAGTCCGTTACATGCATAGAAGAAGAGACGCTCTAGGAAGATTCATCCCAAACCCTTCCTTCACTGATAACGATTTTGAACCAACTTATAATCTATTTGAGGAAGGAGGAAACCAAGATATCAATCCATTTGCTGAAGACCCACTTGCTGAATTTCCCTTTGATCTAGTTGACGAAGAACCTCAAGAAAATCCATTTGCTTTGATACTCCATCAAGCAGATATGGTACAAAATCCACCTAATCGACCTCCTACTTTTGAATTCCCTATCATACCCCAGCAAGATAATGATAACCTCAAAAAATATTCCTTCTTCATTACTTCCCAAGTTCTATGGACTAGTTATAAAGGACCCAAACACTTTCTTGTTTTAGTTTGACATCCTCTATCGAAGCTATGATTACACTTCAAATGCTCACAAGTTGAAGTTGTTTCCTGCTACTTTTAAGGAGGGAGCTCTTAGATGGTTTATGAGTTTGGGAAGAGATGTTGTCGATAGTTGGGCAGTCATGCAAACAAAATTTATTGAGAAATACAAGGAATATTGTAAGAGTGGTAGTAAGGGTGATGATATATTTCAAATTCAGTAGAAGGAGGATGAAAGCCTCGAAGACTATATCTCAAGGTTCTTGTTTTTCATTGAAAAATAATTTTGACCATACTCTCAATGAAGAATCTCAGAAATTACTTTTTCTGAGGGGAATAAATGATTCCTGTATTGATGCCCTGGATTTGATGGGAGGAGGAGATATAACCCAAGTGCCTTGGGATGATATTAAGTCCATATGTCGTAACTACTCTGGAGAAAATGTCAAGAAGGGAAGAGGTCATCAGGCCACAATGGGAAAGTCTTCTACTAATGGAGTTTCATAGATGGAGATTTCAAATTTGCTATTTGATTTCAAGCAAGATATCATAAACAATATGGCTACACAGTTGGATACTATGCAAGCTCAGAAAAAGCATGAGGAATCTGAAGCAATCTTGGCCGAGTTCTATCCACATTGCCGAAAGAAGAAGCGTGACTGCAGATGTAAGATGGTGGCTAACCTAGAGGCTAAGCAATTACCTACTGACTTTAAGGCAATAGAGGGTGATGATGACCACGTATTCTACGTTGCACAAAGGCGCCCATGGGCTCAAAGATAAGGTATGCCTCAAGACCCTTTGACTTTTGGTAATCCTTACTCTAATTATAATAACCAATGGCAACCTACATATGGACCATCACCACCTTGGAATACCTCTCAACCATAATGGCTTAACTATCAGAGTCTTCAATGGCAATCTCCTCAAGGAGGTTGGCAGCAACCACAAGGATAATGGACTCCACCCCAAGGTAACTGGCAACAAAATCATTAATCGAGAGGTTCTCAACAATGGCAGAGCCAATCTCTTGGCTTTTTGCAGCTTCAACAACCACAACCTCTAGCCCTCATGCCAACTCCTGCGACACCTGCAACAAATACTAGCCCTTCAAAACAAACGCCTATGCCTGCTCAACCATTGGCAAATACTAATAATAAGCAGTAGCAACAACAACCTATGTATTTTGCAGAAGCCAACCAGTGTCCAACCTATGCCTTGAATATTAATGATATCCATCTCAGTTCTGGAACCACTCTACCTGCTCCACAATTGCTAGTAATTACTGAGATTCCAGACCCTGCCTCTGAACAACTGACTGGTCCTGCAAAGCAAATACCTATATCAGATACTGTCTCTAAGGAGCCTATCCTGCAACATCAAGCCAAACCACCTTTCTCTCAGAGATTGCAATTCAATACACCCAAGTCTATAGAAGAGCCTACCTTTGATATTTTGGATCAACTAAAAAATGTACACATTCAAATCCCTCTCTTTCAAGCCATTAAAGATGTTCCAATCTATGGGAAAGCCATTAAGGAGGCTTGTTTGAAGAAACCTAGAAGGAAGAAAAAGGATCCCCAAACTATCCATGTTCTAGGACATTTGGCAGATATTATGTTAGGGAAGGTAGTCATGCCAAAATATGATGACCCTGGTAGTCTCGTGGTACAAATAAATATTAATGGTCAAATAGTAAAGAATGTTTTGGTTGACCTTGGTGCAGCCATTAATGTAATGACCAAACATACTATGGAGTATTTGAATATCCTAACTATTAGGTCTACACCTAATGTCCTACAACTTGCTGATAGTTCCACAGTAACACCTGATGGCATGGTGGAAGATATAATTGTCAACCTTGAGTCTTGGGAATACCCAACAGATTTCACCATATTGTCCACTAAAGCAACTTTGGGAGGATATCTTATCATCCTAGGTAGACCATGGTTAGCCACAACTGATGATTTTATAGGATGCCATTCAAGAGACATGACAATTTATGATGGTTAGTCAACAAAGAAATTGGCCTTATACCCACCTGCCCGGCCTCAACCAAACTTGTCTCAACCAATTTGGCCAGATTTAGGTGAGTAAACTAAAGAAGTCAGTTCATTGGATCACTTAATGATGCTGCAAACTAATCCATTTTCCCAACTTCAGAGTGAGGATGACCTGCTATTACAAATTTTGTAGTCCAACTCTGAAATGAGTAGCCCATATGTTTTAGATAACTGTCCTTAACAGTGCTTCCTGCAGCAACTAAATCCCGAGAGCCTTCCATTTAAAATTCCTGTAGTCTATCAACATTTGCTTCAACAAGAAATACAGACACCACCTCTATCATTATCCTCCATGAATGATCTTACCAAGAAAATTGAGCTATCTCCAGGAAACTATCTAAATATCAATAATAAGTTGCCTCAATCTCAACAAACCACCCTAGTCACAATGCTGCAAGATCAGCACAAAGATTTTGCATGGGACTATGGGGATATGAAGGGAATAGATCCTTAACTCTGTACCCATAGGATCTACATTAAGAAAGATTGTTCACCTGTTAGGCATCCTCAAAGAAGGATAAACCCAACACTCAGGGAAATAGTTAAAAATGAGCTCCAAAAGTTGCTTGATGCTGGTTTCATCTACCCCATTTCAGACAGTCAATGGGTATCTCCATTGGTGATCGTTCCTAAAAAAGGTGGAAAATGGAGAGTTTGTGTAGACTATAGGGAGCTGAATACTGCAACTAAAAAGGATCACTTTCCACTACCATTTGTTGACCAAGTGTTAGACTCATTATCTGGTAAAAATTATTTCTCTTTTTTGGATGGATATAGTGGGTATAATCAAATTAAAATTACCCCTGTGGATCAAGACAAAACAACTTTTACCTGTCCATGGGGGACGTTTGCCTACTTTGTCCTACCTTTTGGCCTGTGTAACGTACCTGCAACATTTCAAAGGGTAGTAATTAGTATTTTTTCTGACATTCCTCATGATTCTATGGAGATCTACATGGATGACTTCACCACTTATGGAGTTACTTATGAAGAAACATTAAATTTTTTGGAGAAAGTGTTAAAAAGATGCCAGGAGCACAATTTATCTTTAAATAGTGAGAAGTGTTTTATGATGATGCAAGAAGGAATTGTTTTAGGGCATCATATCTCTCCAGTAGGAATTCAAGCTGATCTTGCAAAAATAGAAGTCATTCTAACTTTACAAACACCTATGAAACAAAAGGATGTTAGAAGCTTCTTAGGGCATATTGGATATTATAGAAGATTTATTAAAGATTTCAGCAAAATAACCAGTCCCTTGTATGCCTTACTAACTAAGGATTGTGAATTTAACTGGACTAAGGCCTGTGACAAATCTTTCCTGCAGCTTAAGAACTTACTTACTAAAGCACCTGTTCTTCAAGGACCCAAGTGGGGTATGCCCTTTCATATACACATAGATGCTTCTGATTATGCCATAGGGGCAGTGTTAGGACACAAGGAGAATTCCATAGAGCATGCCATCTATATCATTAGCAAAAACCTTCAAGGCCCAAAATTAAACTATATTATCACAGAGAAGAATCGCTAGCAGTTGTGTATGCTCTGAACAAGTTTCAACATTATGTCACTGGTTACCAAATATTTGTTCACACAGATCATGCAACAATAAAGTACCTCATGAATAAGCCTGCCATATCTGGTAGATTAGCAAGGTGGCTCCTATTGTTGCAAGAATTTGATATCACAGTTATTGATAAGCCAGGCAAGGCAAATGTGGTGACTGATTTCTTGTCAAGACTTCAAACAATTACACTTTCCACCTCTAAGGTAATTGATGATAGCTTTCCTGATGAACATCTATTTTCTATTACTACTCAAACTCCATGGTATGCAAATATTACAAATTATTTAGCAGCCAACAAAATTCCAGCTCACTTCTCACCAAAGGATGGGAAGCTGTTTATTGAGAAAAGTTTTAACTTTTCATGGATTGCAGACTATTTGTTTTACACAGGACCTAACCAAGTCATGCAAAGCTGTGTTAGAGAAGATGAGACCTATGAAATTTTGCATGCTTGTCATGATGAGCCATGTGGTGGGCACTTTGCATCTAAGAGAACATCAATGAAAGTGTTTAACACAAGGTACTATTGGCCAACACTACACAAGGATGCTGTCGCCTACACCAGAAAATGTGATAGATGTCAACGAATGGGGAGACCAACAAGGTCTGATGAAATGCCCTTGTATCCACAAGTGGTAGTTAGTCCCTTTGATAAGTGGGGAATGGATTTTGTTGGGCCTATTGATCCTTCATCCAATGGGAAATCCTACATTCTGGTTTGCACTGATTATGTAACCAAGTGGGTGGAAGTGAAGGCAATGAAACATGCCCATAACAATAAAGTTGCTGAGTTATTCTATGAGCAGTTTTTACCCGATTTGGAGTCCCAAGAGATCTTGGTACTGATCAAGGAGATCATTTTACATCAAACCTGATCACTACATTGATGAATGACTACAAGATCAGGCACATAAAGTCAAGCCCATATCACCCTCAAGCCAATGGTCAGGCATAGGTTACTAACAGAGAATTGGAGGCAATTTTTACAAAAATAGTATAGTTACAAAAGAAATATTGGAGCAGTCGTCTTCCAAAAGCAGTCTGGGCCTATAGGACAACATGGAAAATAACTACAGGGTTTACCCCTTTTGAGTTACTTTATGGAAAAATTGCCATGTTGCCAATAGAGTTTGAGCATAAGACCTTAAGGACTACTCTTCAGCTTAAAATTGATCTTTCAGAAGCCCAAAAGGAACACATCCTATAGTTGAATTCATTGGATGAGATAAGGAAAGTTGCCCTGCAGCACACTGAAGCCATCCAATAACAAAGGAAGAAATGGCATGACCACAATATCCGAACTAAGCATTTCTCCACTGGTGATTGGGTGCTACTCTATGACTCCAGGTATAAAGAGAATTAAGGTAAACTTACAACAAGATGGCTTGGTCCGTATGAAATAGAAAATGTATTTGATAATGGTTTAGTTCAGTTGGCTACAATAGATCCTATCTACTTCAAACTGCTGGTTAATGGACATCGACTTCAGTTGTATCATAAGCCTGCATCAAAAGAACAATTTATGAAGCAGTTTGTTTTAGATGCAGTCACTGATCTTCATGCAGTGAAAGGATTTGGTCTTCTTCCTGTAGCATCTCTTTAAAAACTATGTTGTATGTCTATAATAAAGGTTTTCTTTTTACAGAAACCACTTTCTCCATCGCCATCCTTCACCATCATTTAGTCCATCTTTATTTTCTACATCACCCATCCACGTCACCCATCCTACCGTACCACCTCCATTTATGATTTCTTTTTCTAGGCAGTCACTTCAGGCTGTGTTGTGATATCTCCCAACATCTGTGAGCATTTAATACAAGGTGCATGATATTATTTTTATTTGTCACATCATTCATTTACTACAATTGTCTATCAGTCATTACTGCTCATTCTTCGCCTATCCTTTCGCACATGTGAGGACACATGCCAAATCTTAAGTAGGGGCGGGGATAATTTGTTTCAAAATTCTTTTTTTTTTTGCCAGTGCCATGTCTGTTAAAGTCAATTTTTAATTGTACTTCCCAAGAATGAATGCGTGATTTTTCCCTGATCAACAAGTTAACTGCTTAATTAAGTAGTTTCTAAAAATAATTGCATGCAATTGTTTTTTATATCATTTTTGGAAAGAAAATAAAGGTAATAAGCCAAAAAGAAAAGAAACAAAGTGAAGAAAAAGGTGTTTTTCAAATTCTTAGAAGAGGTTGAGTTTCAGGGATTGTAGTAGAAACAGTTGTGAATATGGGTGCTCAACTAGTAAGACATGAGCCAGCAGCTCACGAGGCCTTAACACAAGATCCTCAGGTGGTTTAGGCATTCAATATTTGTGGATGGCTGAATTATTTCCTGATGATAGATTCTTTCAATGAAGAGGCTGCAGATGAATTTCTGAGAACTCTTTCAGAGGGAGAGGCTACAATATGGGGTTTAATAGTAGCTGTTATTGAAGAACGGATTGCTGAAGTGACTGGGCTTCCTGCAACAAGAGAAAACTTTCCTTTAGGAAGGGATGCTGTCTCTTCTAGGGAAAAATTCATATTGCCAACTGATGGACCCCTACAGGTTTCAAAGCAAGGATGAAAACATGTGTCACTGCCTTATCCATATTCAGAATATGCCTCCTTCATAATTAGGTATTTGACTTGTGAAGGATGTTTTTCTTATTTGCATTCCTACCATTTTAAACTGTTGAGTCATATGAGGCACGGGTTAACTGTCAACGTCCCAAATTTCTTGTTAAATCTTTTGGAGCGTAGTGCCCATGAAACCTAGAAGGGTAAAGATAATTCCATCACTCATCATGCCCTTATTAAATTGTTGATTGAGCGTTCTTTGAGGGATGTATCACCCATTTCTTGGAAAGAATTTGCTGGTCAGAAAGGACTGCAACCTCCAGAACCTCCTAGAACACTCCCTTCTTAGCCCAAGAAAAAGAGAAAGAGAGTAGATTCTACGAGTAGGGAAGCTGAGTAAGAATCATCTACTCTTGTAGCACCTAGTTCTATAGCCTCCACACTTGAGCCCTCTACTCAAATAAAAACTAAGTCTGCTACAAGAAAAGAAAAGGGGAAAAAAAAAGTAGGAGAACCATCCAGTGCTGAGCATACCCCAGAAGCAAACCCTTAAACACAAAAGCAAAAACGTGCTACCCAAATTTTTCCTGCAGCAACACCTATTGTCACCATAGTTTCATCATCATCCTCTCTTGCTGAGTCTAAATCTCCTAGGCAAGTTAGGAAGAGGAATGTTGCAAAAGAACCTCCTACGTCTGTTACATTACCTAAAAGAGCTTCAACAAGAAAACAGAGTAAAACTACCTCAACCTCTATCCAACCAGAAATTATAGTCATTTTAGAGGAATCTGAGGAGCTTATTCATGAGGATTCTTAGAGTGTATCTGAGAATGTTCCACACAGTTCCTCTGTTATTCCCGAGGAGTTACAAATTGAAACAAAGGAAGTTGGGGAAGTACAACAAGGTTCTAGTGATGAAAAGAGGATGCCAAGCCTTAATGATTTGGCTGATGCAGTTGAGAGAATTTTAGGAGAAGCACAATCCCCTCCTGAATAACAAGAAGAAGAACTTGAACAAACTAAAATATTCAATGAAACACTATTGCCCTCAGAATCTTGTCGTGCATTGGTTGTGTATAAAAGAACATTACTGATTGAATATTTAGAATATCTCAAAATTACCTGGAGGCCTGTTACACTTCAGACTTTGAGTTTCCGCCACCTGGCTAAAACTGAAATGCAACAAAGTTTGTGGGAAGAGGATAAGAAGAAATTAAAGAGAGAAATTGAAAGCCAAAAATAGGAAATCCAGGAAATAAAGGAGAAAATGAATGAAATGATGAGAGTAGCCGGAAAAATTATGGAATGTAGACCACCACCCAGGGTGTATGCAATGTGCCTTAAAGAGCAGTTTTTGTGGTTCCGATTAATTAGAATTTCCAAAAATCTGGACCCTGTCATTCATTTTGCTAAAGAGTTTTATGATGCCTATCAGACATCACCCAATTGGTTAAGAAATTCTTTGTGTGAATTTTATTTGCATGGGTTGTTAATCCCTTTTGAAATAGAATGGAATCCGCTTCTTTACATTGGTGACATTCATTTGAGGTCACTTATGTCTTGGGTGGCTAATGAGATCAACTATGGGAAAAAATTAGAGGATTATGAGGAAGCTGAATGGAAAGAACCTATTCCCCTGAGACTTGAAAGCTCAGATCCTCAAACAGTTTTGAGAACTTGGTTTTCTGTTGCATATGGATTTTATGATCTTGTAGCAAGAATAAGAATAGTTGATCTCAGACAACAGGTACATGATGAATTTAAAGGCCAACCATATTTGTTTTGGAAGCTTTCAACTCCCAAAAATAAAACAAGATGGGAGAGACTGACTATTGGTCTAAGAAAATTTGAGCCTCACAGTCCTTTGAATTTCAGAGCAACCATCAGAAGATCATAAAGGTATATACAACTGGGTCTCCAAGAAAGGTTTAAATTGTGGTTGCCATTGACATTTCAACCTCCTATTTTGATGTGGCCACTATACCCTTATTTGGCTACAAATGTTAATGAAGACACAAAAGCTCACAGGTATGAAAGATGGCAGAATTATAGAGGCTTCTACTACAAGTTTGGAACTTCAATGCAAGGCCATGCTACTCCAACTAATTTTAGGGAAACAACCAGGAAGATTAATGTTGGAGGACCAACATTAGCATAAGTAGGGGGCAAACGATGAGCCCAAAATATGGTCATAATTTGAATGTCATGATGTTTTTTTAAATACCCTTACTCTTTTGTTAATAGTTGTTTTAAACTCTTTGATTATAAACTTTTATCTAAAATCGGGTAGTATCCTATGACAACACATTCCTATATTCCTTCAACTTTATATCTCCGTATGTCTATATTCATCACCCTATTTGACCTCCCAATTGACTGATATGATGCATGTGGTTTTTGGATAAATAAGACGAATTTAATGTGTGTGATTAATGAATGAGTATTGTGCTATTATATGCATGCTTTCTTTCACCTCTGTCGCCATGTGTTTCGTAGGTTGTTGAAGTTAGCATGAACGAGTCAATGCGTAGCAGATCTCGGTCCTGTAAAGAATTCCATTTCCAACACAACATCGAGGAAGTTGTTTCAGCGAAGACTCTCTGTCCAGGTCGTTGGGAGGAGATCTAAATGGTCATCAATCTAGGAAGAGTGGAATGCTAGATTCTCTCTGAATCGGTTGAACATATATCCACTCATTTATGAGAAGTTTGTTCCTCGGCATCATGAAGCATTTATATCCACATCTTTCTCTGTTAAGTTAGTTAGTTAGTTGTGTTTCTATAAATAAATGTTCCTCCTGCACGAGTGAATAGATTAGACTAGACTAGAGAGTAGAAATAGAACAAAGTATGTTAAGAGCAGTGTTATAATGAGAAATAGAGTTTTGTATTAGTTTTCTTACAAGTAGAACGACCATGTATATGATTCCAAGTTTATGAATAAAAGCTGATGAAGTTTGAGTTCAATTATTGCATAAATTGGTTGATGCTTGCTAAGGGGCCCCACTTAGTGAGTATCTATAGTTAGTTGTTTATTTCCTATTGTTTATCAGTTAGAATTTCATTCCAGGAAGTTTTAGCACAAACTCAGTCTGATATTGTTCCTGCAACATAGGGAATCCATCCCTGTGTCTGTTCCTGCAACATAAGACCAGTTCATGGTTTGTTTCTCAGTAATAGTTGTTATGATTTCCACTTTAATTAAGTTATGCTTAAGTTGATAAGACTTTGCCTTACATTCCTGCATCAGAATTAGAATTCCTTTCACATATTTGTTTCTTGTAAATTGTGGCTAAAATTGGTTCTTAGTGCACATACAGCGCCACTCCATTTCAAGTATACGTTCCCTGGTTTGACAAAGTAAATGAATGACCATACAAAGATGTTAGTCACCTGCTAGAATGTCCAATTCCCAGGTTAGGATTTTCCATGACTTTTATATCCTTTTGTGGGCGACAACCACCTAGTTGAGGAAGAAATCAACTTTGTAAATAAAAAAACTGGAGGCAATTTTTTTGATGGCCAAAATTCAAATCCTACCTGGAGATCGCAGAACAACTAGAATAATAATCACTGGGCAACACCCTAGCCTTATGCTCCACCTCAAGTACCACCAAATTGGGGAATCTACCCTTGGGGACCACCGAAATGGGAAAATCAGTCATGGGGAAACCCTCAATGGCCCAAACAGAACCAACATTAGTGGTACCCTCAGAATTCTTCCCCTTAATGGAGTCAACAACAAAATCAGTTTTACATTGGTCCCAGGAGAGGGGCCAATTAACAACAAAATTTATTATCACCTTTAGAACACTCAAAAAATTGAGCAAGTTAATCAATCACAACTTCCAACGCAACTTGTTCCAAACCCAAAGAATAACAGATAGAATGCTCCAGTGTATTCTACCAAACACGATAATGTTAATGGAATTAATGCCATACATTAGGGAAATTTGCTTGAATTAATATCTGGAAAGACACTTCAACCCCTAACTATTGTTGAGATATTGGATGATACTATTAAAGAATCTGCTAAGGCCATGGCAACTCCCTTATATGTTGAACCAACCCCAAAAAATTACTCAAGACAAAATCATCCCCCCACCTCCAGCTGGAGCTTTTGACCTACCTCAAAAAGGGGAGGGTCAGTCTCCAACTAAAATTGTGAACAATTCACTTGCCAAAAATAAAACTCAAGTACCTTTTCTGAAGCGTCTTAAACCAAATACTGCGAGAGGTGCTCCAGAAATGTCCTCATCCAATGAAAGTACGTTGACTCAAGAAATCAAACAGTTGCAAGTTGAGGTTCCCTTACTACAAGCCATCAAGGAGATTCCAGAGCTAAACCGACTGATCAAACAATTGTGTATTAAGACCCTGGGAAGGAAACCAAAGAAAATAAATAATGTCCACATAAATAGTTATTTAGCTAACTTCTTGGTTGGGAAGACTATTGCTCTGAAATATGATGATCCAGGTAGTCCACTGATAATAGTCATAATTAATGAAGTGGTGATACCTAATGCATTAGTTGACTTGGGAGCAACCATTAACGTAATGACTGTTGATGTAATAAAATAATTAGGGCTTTCTAACTTATGCCCTAAAACCATAGTCTCATAGACAACAAATCAAGCCATAACCATTCCCAAGGGTGTCCTTGAGAATGTTATTATCAAAGTTTATGAATGGGAATATCTTGTGGAATTTTAGGTAATTTAGTCTCTTAAACCAAAATATAGTTATCCTATAATCCTAGGGAGACCATGGCTGGCAACAATTGCAACCAAAATTGACTATAGGGAGGGAGGAATGACTATCTCACATGGTTTGAACAATAAACATTTATTCTTGTATCCCCCCGCCAAGCCTGTTGAATGTAACAAAGTTTGGGTTGATGAACCAGAAGGCCCCAATGAATAGGAAAATATAGCTTCATTGGCCATGGTAGTCATCAAACAACATGGTGAAGAGTTGGAAGGTGGATTATAAAACAATATGGAAAATATCACCATGGATTCAAGGATGAGGATATTTTTGACATAGAAGAAATCTTAGGACAGCCCATCAACATAGGAGACTCTGAATTTGATAGTGCCAGTTTCATAGGACTGCCATGTCCTCTAGAAAATATAATTCCAAAAACTAAACATTTCTTTGAAGGTATTTCCAGACTTCATAAGACCATACCTCATAGCTACCCCCTTAACACTTTGACAAGGCCAATGTATACCACCGCATCCAACCATCCGAGTGTTAAATCCATTATGTTGCTGCCACGAAAAACTCTGAACATTAACAGTTGGTTGACCAGGCCGAAAGAACATAAAATATTTGATGTCTTAGTGAGTAGATATAAAGCCTTTACTTGGGAATACATGGATATGAGGGGAATACACCCCAGTGTGTGCACTTATCATATCTACACTGAACATGTTTGACTTGTTCGCCAACCCCAAGGAAGACTCAATCCTGCCATGAAGGATATTGTTAAAACTGAGATTGAGAAACTCCTACAAGTGGGGTTTATTTATCCCATTTATGATAGAAAATGGGTTTCACCACTAGTTGTGGTTCCAAAAAAGAATGGAAAGTGGAAAATATGCGTAGATTATAGAGACATTAACAAGGCAACCCATAAAGATTATTTTCCTCTACCATTTGTAGACCAAGTTCTAGATAACTTGGCTAGGATAAAATATTTCTCGCTTCTGGATGGATTTAGTGGGTACAACCAAATACAGGTTGCAATAGAAGACCGAGATAAAACAACCTTTACATGTCCATGGGGGACATTTGCATATAGAGCCTTCGCTTTGGGCTGTGCAATGCTCCTGCAACATTCGAGAGAGCCATCTTGGCTATATTTGCTGAATTGGTAAATGAGTGCGTGGAAGTGTATATGGATGACTTCACTATCTACAGTTCAACTTTTGATGAAGCTCTTCAAAGCCTAGATAAAGTGCTGAAGTGATGTGAGGATCATCATTTGTCCCTAAGCCATGAGAAATTTTTGATAATGGTAGAATAGGGAATTGTGTTAGGAAATCACATCTCTCTAGATGGAATAAAAGTTGATCCAAAGAAAATCAAAGTAATCCAACAACTAGTCACCCCAAAAAACCAAACTGATGTTAGAAGTTTCTTAGGGCATGATAGATATTACAAAAGGTTTATAGAAAAATTTAGCAAAATTGTAGCTCCTATGTTTGCTCTTCTCCAAAATAATGTGGAGTTTATTTGGACACCTGAGTGTTAGTCATCATTTGAAATTATCAAGGAGAAGCTTATCTCAGCTCCTGTTCTTCGTGGACCTAATTGGAACTTACCATTCCATATTTATGCTGATGCATTTGATGATGTCATTGGAGTGGTCTTAGGATAAGAAGATGAGAACGAAGGGAAGTATGCTATATACTTCATTAGTAAGAATTTGACTCCAACTGAAAGAAATTACACAACAAAGAAGGCATTCTTAGCTGTAATTCATGAAATTAATAATTTTTGACACTGCATGACATGATATAAAGTAACGGTATATACAAACCATTCGACCATAAAATACCTTATGAATAAACTTGTAGTGACTGGGAGAATAATTAGATGGTTCCTGCTTCTTTAGGAGTTCAACATGGCAATTTTTGACAAACTAGGAAAATACAATGTAGTTATGGATTTTTTATCTTGAATTAAGCAAGATGATGGTGAATGTGCTTCGGTACAGGATGAGTTCCCAGATGATAATCTAGTTTCCATCTCTAATAAAACTCCTTGGTTTGCAGATATTGCCAATTACTTGGCCACCTCAGAAGTACCACCTACTTTCACATCTAAACAAAAGAAATGCCTTATAAGAGAAAGTGCCCCTTTCAAGTGGATTAATGGGATCCTATTCAGATGTGGGCTTGATATGATTTTATGATGATGTGTTAGGGAAGATGAAACCTTTAGTATTCTAAGAGATTTCCATGATGATCCTTCTAGAGGACACTATTCTGTAAAGAGAACATCCCATAAGATCTTAGGTGTAGGGTACTACTGGCCCTCTATGCATAAGGATGTCAAGAAATATGTCCACCATTGTGATGAATATCAAAGGGTAGGGAGACCAAAAAAATCCAATGAAAGTCCCCTTCAGCCTCAAGTAGTCCTTGAACCATTTGAAAAATGGGGATTAGACTTTATTAGTCCAATAGATCCAATCTCACAAGGAAAGGAGTATATTCTAGTCTACATTAAATATCTAACTAAGTGGGCAGAAGTTCAAACACTACGAGTTTCTAGGGAGGAGCAGGTGGCCGATTTCCTCTACAATAAAAATTTCCTCAGGTTTGGAGTTCCTTAGACTATTGTTATGGACCAGGGTCCTCAATTCATGTCTAAGGTTCTGTTGGCTTTCACCGACCATTTTCAGGCTAGTCATAAGAAATCATCACCCTATCACCCTCAAGCAAACGATCAGGTGGAGGTTACTAACAGGGAGATCAAAAAAATCTTTAAAAAAATGTGTCACTAGGAAGAAAAGATTGGGCTAGGAAACTACCTGAAGCCATCTAGGCTTATAACATGATGTGGAAGTCAACCATGGGTTTTAGCCCATACGAACTGATCTTTGGGAAGAAGCCTCTCTTACCCATTGAATTTGAACTCCAAACATTGTGACAACCATGGAGTTGAGAATAGATCTTAAACGTGCCTAGGTAGAAAGAGTCTTGCAGTTTAGCAAACTGGATGAGCTCTGCTTGGATGCTATCCATCAAACTGAATTGGTGCAACAACAATGTAAGGTTTAGCATGACAAAAATATTAAGGAGAGAGAGTTTCATAATGGGGATTGGGCCCTGTTGTTTGACTTTGAATACAAAAATCACTAAGGCAAACTCAAAACTCAATGGCTCAAGCCATATGAGATTTCTAAGGTATTTTCAAATGGGTCGGTCTAGCTGAAACCCATTAGTGGTGATACCTAAACCCTCCTAGTCAATGGGCATTGACTTTGCATCTACCGTAAATTGGTCAATAAAGAGGAATTCACAAAAATGGTAGACATAGCGAGAAATCCAATGCATCGACTTTTCTCTTACAGAGTCAATATAGTTTTAGTCTTGTTTACCTCAAAAAAAATAAAAATAATATATATATATATATATATAATAATACGATGATGAGCATAATTTTCCTTTCAAAGCATTTCTTTTGAAATTTTTCATCTTTGGGACTTGGCTAATTCTTGTTTTTTCTCTCGTAGGACTTCATTACTCCTTAAAAAATTTTTTGGCGCATCTTGTTGAGATGCTCTGGAACTTGTAGTGTGGTTGCTACGGTGCTCTAAAAATTGTTGGCTCTATTGCTGCTATGCTCCGAAACTTGCATGAGTCAATGGTGACGTCTCATGTTTTGCTCCTACATTTTGGGGACATCCTTCGTCGATGGTTTGAAAAGTCAAGATCCAAGCTATACATTTCCCTTCTTTCTTCTGGTTGCATCTTTCGACGATGCTTCAAAACTCTTTGTTGTTTCTCTGGCTACATCTTTTGATGATGCTCTAGAACTTTTTGTTGCTATTCTGGCTACATCTTTCGACGATGCTCTGGAACTTTTTGGTTGCCGATATAGCTTCATCTTTCGATGATGCTCTAGAACTTTTGGTTCCCACTCTGGTTGTATCTTTCAATGATACTCTAGAACTTTTGTTGCTATGTTCCAATGGTATCCCTCACCGATGCATTAGAACTTTTTCCACTTCACTTTTGGGCCTCATTCCCCTGTGAGCTCTGGAACTTTGTAAATTCATTTTCTTCTTTCGATGCTTTGATTTGTCCAAATTTTTCACATGCTCATTGCTCGAATTTTGTCCACTTCACCCGATCATATCAAATCCCTCATAATAAATTAAATTATTATGACAATATTTTTGTCATTAATAGCCATCTCGTCCACCTCATAATTAAGGCTGCTGCCACCTTCACCAAATTGTACAACTAATCTATTACGTCAACAAAGGTGAGTGAAATTCAAGTTAATGATGAGACGTAAGGTAAGTACATTTTCACTTAAAGTTAGTAATTATTTTGAATAAAGGTCAATTAATTGGCACAAGTCCTTTCCTTCTCTAATTTGGTAAATTGTGCCATTTAGTGATTGCATGAAGTAGGACTAGACTTGCTCATTTTCTCATGCATAACTACCATAATTATACAACATAACTCAAGCAAGATGAATTAATTATTTCCCTCCATCGGTTGTGTCAAAGTCTTATTCTCTCTCTCCTACAATTCAGAGGCTTGAACTAAGTATTTTTGAAGCATTTTTGCAGAATTTGAGGAAAGAAATTAACGAGAGAAAAATGGGGGGAGCCAAGAAAAAGTCTAAGCCAACTTTGGAAAAAAATTTGCTTGCATTAGGAAATATTGCAAGCCTGTTTCAAGAAGTAGGATGGCTCGAGTTCATCAAAATGTTTGAGGGATATTCAGAGCACTTGGTGAAAGATTTTGTAGAGAACTTTACAGATGGGAAGACAATGGTACAAGGCAAGTGTTTCTGGGTGAGTACAAAGATCATCTCCTATATCTCTGGTTTAAAAAATAAGCGTATTAATTTGGCTGAATCTACACAAATTACCTATCAAAAGATGGTAGAATTGTTCCATAAGGAAGTTGAGCCCCAACCTCTAGTAACCATAAGCACTAGGGGACAAAACAAGGGATTTAAAAGAATGTCCATTCCTAAACCATGAGGAACTGTCATAGCATGGATAATCAAGTACTTCACTTGTGATGGAAAAATAGCTATTGTAGTAGGGGCCTCCTTTTTGGTTATTGACCCATTTGCGCCATGGAGTTGAAGACCTTGCTCTCAGGATTAATGTCCTTGCATTTTGTGTGATTCAATTATTAGTATGATAGAAAGGTATAAGGTTGGTATTGGGCCACTAAAGCATCATGACCTAATTCAATTGATTTGTAAGTACGATTTCAATAAGAAGCCAAAGGAAAAGTGTCAGAATATTTTACAAAAATTTGAGAGTGAGGAGTTTGATAAACATTATGAAGAGGGAGAGTCATCGAAACAAATGGTTTAGTATACAAGGGAACCCTCCTCTGAAGCTCTCAATAATCTTGAACTTCACCAGGCCTCAATTACCCCTAGTGACAATGCACCATAAACATTGCTTAATGTCCCAAAAATTCAAGAATAGTCAAATGTAGAGGTTATACATTCTGAAGAAGAGGAACATCCTCGCAAGAGGAAGAGGAAAACTAAAACTATCTCTTAGATAACCGCTCCTCTTCAAAGAAGCAAGTGATTGTCCACTGAGTCCAGTGAGAATACGCCTCTTGATGTATTAAATGCCCCTAAAAAGAGAAAATCAAGGACTACAGATCAGACAGTGGATATTGATACCCCACCTGGTAGTGAGGAAATTAGAGGAAGTGAACAACAACTTGATCAATATCCTAGGGTGGAAGTAGAGACTTTGTTATCCTTAGAGAAGCAAGAAGAAGAAGGAGAATAGTCACCCCATGATGCAAAAATTGATGATGAAACTATAAGGCAATTTTCCTCTTTTGTTGATAAACTTGTTGAGTCCAACTCAGTTGATGTGCTTGATAAAGAAAATGTACCATATTTTGAAGATGATGTAAATATAGAAAACCCCAATTTACCTTTTCTAGTAGCACTGTAAATGAAGAATTCAAACAGAGAAAAGTAGAATTACAAAAATTGAATTCATAAATTGTTGAGTTAAAAAGTCAATTGCAAGGAAACAAGAAGAAAATAAACCAACAACAGGAAGAACTTGAGGCACAAAATGAAATCATAGGGGAAAGGGATCAAGAAATTGTGAATTTAAAAATGCAAATTGAACAGAGAGATAGAATCATTGAACAATTACAATCTCAAATCCAACAAGGAGATGAAAAAGATAAAAATTATGTGTCTAAGATTTCTGAAAGAGATGAATAGATTAATAAGTTAACAAACAATTTTATGCAATTATTTTCTACTTTTGAAGAAGAGAGAAACAAACAAAAAGTTGAATTAAATGCTTTAACAAATAGAATTGTGGAATTAGAGCAAGAACTTCAAGAAAGCAACACTAAACCTATCATGGAGTCTAAAGAAATACAGACTGAGCCAGTTGTAACAGAATGGTTTCAAGTGAAAAAACCTCCATTGCTCATGAAATGAATGGAAAGGTGTTACTTTCTAAAAGAAATGGCTAAAGATAATGTTGGGTTGAAAAAGGAGTTGGTGTTGTTAAAAGAATAGTTTGACAGGGCTAAACACGATGCTTTCCAAATTGGTGAGTTACTGCTGACTTGTAGAAGACCATCTAGATTATATGCAATGTTTCTTAATGAAAAAATTATGAGATGGAAACTACTTCAAATTTACAATAATCAGCCATATAACCCTGATGATATAGAATTTATCAAAATCTTTATTGAATTAACTCCTAAACAACAAGATATGCTATGTGAATTCTTGTTCATAATTTACTTGTAGAAGATTGTACAAATTTTTATGTTAATCTCTTTATTGGGGAAGTACAATTGAGATCACTTCTCTCAACCATGTGAAATCAAGTTCAATTGCAGGAAAGGTCAAGAGAATATATTCAAGCTAAGAGAACCACTGGGTTGTAGATGAGACATCCACATAGGAAACCATTTGCCTTTAAGGTATAGTTTATAAACTTTAAGATTCACGAGGAAATAAAAACTAAGTATAACAATAACCTAGGGCTATGCTATAATCATTTCCAAGAACATGGGCCCAAGATTATAGGGAAAGCATGCCATGGGTGCAAGGAAAGGTATACCCCTCTTCCCATGTATCTTAGAAGAAGAGAGCTAATAAAACCCCTTAACATCAAGTGGTAATATAGGAGAGCTAGGGCATTGGCTGATATATTTTCACAGTTGAAGACTGAGTGGATTGGTATGAGGTACATACCTCCTTTGTTGCTTTCACCACCTCCTACCTTATATGTTAACAAAGATCAGAGTGATGCCAATTTTGAAAGATGGAAGACCAGCATTACTCTACATCAGGGTTTCTAAGGGAACCTGAGGACTTTAATGAAGAGGTAGATGATGTGTATAATATCAGTGCCAAATGTGAAGAACAAAACGGAAATAGAGGAAATGCAGGTCAGGGCCCACAACAGAGAGCAGGAGGACCTACTCAGGTTAAGGAAGGGGAGGAAATGACGAGGTAAAAATAACCTCATCGACAAAAGTGATTAAATACCCCTTCCCTATATTTTTCCAGCCCTCTACTCTGCCAATTAGTTATCTTTAGGATTAATAAGTGCTTTCTTTTTGAGGAAATTGTATAAACTTTATTTCTTGGAATTACTTGGAATTAACTAACCTGCACTAACTTAATAGTTTAGATTTTGCAAAAGTAAACATGTTTCTTATGAATAATCGGTCATCATGTCCAACCAAAAGGAATTCAACGGAGAAGGTTCAACATTAAAGACTCAACAAACACTCCATAAAGGTTGAAGATAGGCACCAAAATTTTAGGCACCCAAATTCTAGGGCATTTGATGTATCGAGCTTTTATAGTTGTTTTAGTATATTTTGTTAAAGACTTATGGCTCGATTACGAGCCTCATTAATGTTTTTATGTTTAAACTCAAAGTTTGTTAGTTTGTTAAGATTAGTTGAAGACTTTTTCAGAGGCACTTCCCACCAACTAAAATTTAGGATTTTGGTAAACAATTTTTATAAATATGTAATTTTCAAAAATGATAAAAACAATTGAAGAATATCGTTATGCTATCGTAATGAATCTCTGTGCCATGTTTCTGTATTACACTCTTAATATGAATAAAGCAAATCTGTTTTACCTCATTTTGTCTTGCTAAGTGTTGTAAATGGAATTATAATGGATGAAGTAATTCTAGAGTAATCAGTTAATGTGACCTGAGTTAGACTATAGAAGAACCCATGAGCTGGCCACTCGAGGGATTGTAGGAATAAATAGATAAGTATTTTTACTTTCAGTATTTTGTTACTTATGCTCTATAAATGATAAAGTGTGAAGTTGAGTCCCTCTACAAATCTGTTAATTAAAGTTTCGGTGCACCTTTCCTTATTGTTAAGTTTCAAGTTAATAGATTGTTTTTTGTTCACTGTTAAGTTTGTTAATTCATAGCTAGTTAAATGTTTCATAGTTTATTTACATGTTTTTCTTCTTCAATAATTTATACGCTTATTAGTTTAATCATTTCAATGCTTTCTAGTCTAGTTGTGATGCTTTTTAGATTGATAATTTCCTACTTTCTAGTTTAGTTATTTCAAAGATTTTCTAGTTTAATGGCCTTTAGTTCAAGTTTTATTTCAACTGTTCCATCTACTTAGAAAATCTGAGAGAGTTAGTTAAGGGATTTCTTATTGCCTATAGCCTTGAACACTTCCCAATCGATATTTTGATGTAATTTTCAAACTAAAGAGATAGGTCCAATGATAACCTATCAATGGTCCTCACATAGGAGCAAGTAGAGATATCCAAAAACATGTCTGGCCCTTCAAGATGTACATCCAATGTTAGGAGATCTTGTAGGAAAACTGCCACCTCTCTATTTTCCCCCAAGTCCTTTGAGACTATTTCATCAGCCAGTGGAATGAAGAGAAGGGAGCCAAGTATTTTAACAAAACAAACAAGTTCCCCTATGAAAGAAAAGATTGCTTCGACATGGCAACAAAGTATGCTTGTGAAGGAAAAGGTAGCCCTGACAAAGCAACAAGGAGCTCCTCAAAGGAGAAGAGTAAAAACAAAAGCAGCAAGAGAAAAGTATTTTGGAGTAAATGTAGATGATGAGAAAGAAGAAGAAGGACCACAGTTGGTACAAAAAAGGAAATTTGAAGCATCACAAGGATAAACAAGTGGAAAGAGAGCCAAGATTGACATTGTGGACATGGACAATGAAGCTGGGGTAGAAAAAGAAAAAGAAGGTTACAAAATTTAAATGTGGGAGAAGAAAACAAAATTCAATAAAGGAAAGAAGTCATTGGAAGCAAAGCAGAAGAAAAGTATTCCCCTCTAGTAAGGAAACATAGTCCAATGAGTCTTGAGGCCTTGGTAAGCAACATATCAGAGTATGGAAATCTTGAGGAGACTGTTGCTTTGTACCCTGATGTGGATGATATAGATAAATCTACAATTGAGGAAGCAATTGTAAGGTATATGATAGAAGTTGATGTAAACATGAAAGACATAGAAGACCAGCTACCTGAAGATCTCAAAGGAGTATTGTATGCAAGAAGACATAAGGCATTTAATGATGATGCTAGGATGAAGGCATCTGTCAAGTGGGAGAAATTAGTGCTCCCCTCTCAGATCAGAACAAGGCAAGATTATCTTAGTTATACAATAAGGAGTTCTAAACCAAATAAAGGGTTACCACATTGATGAACCAAGATGAAGATGAATTTGAGAGGTTAAAGAATGATATTGTTGAAAAGATTTCCAATCTAGAAAAGGAATTAGGCATGGGTCTAGATAGAGAAGAGGAAATGCATGATGATATTCCTATTCTAGAAGAAGCACAATAAGAAGATGCCCAACATGAGCATGGAGCAAAAGAGGAGAATGTGTAGAATAATATCCTTTTGTATGTGGAAGAAAATATTGCAGGAGAAGATGTTATCGATGGAGAAAAAATTGTAGATGAAGGAAAGGGTATAGAGAAATAAAAGGAGGATGCACCTACATGCAATAACTCACCTCCTCTAGAATCTGAAAGGAATGTTGAAGAAGAAGCAATAAAAGACAACCTGGAGATGAATATGCCTATGAATAACAATGAAAAATTAGTTGATGAAGAAAATAAGGATGTAGAAAATCCTAACAATGTTGAGAAGATTAATGAAGAAAAAGTAGAGAGTGGTATTGGTGACAAGGAAAAGGTTTTAGAAATGAAGGATGCAGAAGAGAATGTGAAAACAATTGGTGAATCTTTCAGTACCTCTGGAGATTCATTAAAGAACCTGTTGAATATGCAACTCCAATTCTAACCTATTTTTTATGCCCAACTACTATAACTTCCAATGCAACAAGGGTAGGTTGACATGGATAAGATATCTCCTTTGCACAAAATATAGTTAGGTGATGCATTCCATGCCTTTGCATGAAAATAAATCCTGAAAACACATCAAAAGAGCATAGAGCTTATAGATGAAGTAGTGAAAGCATACTCGATGCAAGCTGTAGTCACCCAAAATAATATTTAATTAAATAAATACTTGTTATTTATTTAATTTAAACTATATCCCTTATCCTAATAATTGATTAAATTAAATATCATTATTTATTTAATTAATTTCCACATCATCCTTGTGGGCGGTTAGGTGGGTGGCCCTCCAAGCTGGTGGAGGGCAGCGAGTAGTCGGTGTTGGAAGCATCGACATAAGGTGGCTGGGTGATGAGATGGAAACAACAGTGTGGGGCTAGCGTCTGGGTGAAGGTAGTGAAATGAGTTTTATTGAGGATAGTTAATGCATGTCCTATAATGATAGCCTCACTCTTGGAGTTGGAGATGCAGGATGAAATCACTAACATAGGGACAAATTGCCAAGCTAGGAAATGATGCTTCATTCGGGTGGCTGCGAAATGCTTGGAGCTTGAGGTCATTATTAATTTGAGGTGGTGACGAATGTGTAGAATATTGAAATTCATTTTGGTTTTCTTGCTCTATTTTTGGAGGTGGATTGGTTAGTTTCTTTGCTTGGTCTCTGGAATTACCGATGGTGTTTGATGGCTAGGCAGTCAAAGCTTGTTATTATGATCTCGACGGAGGGGCTTGTTTGGTTTGGTGCGGACACCTCGATCTCTCTGCTTGCAATGAAGCATCAAGCAAACTTTAGGGAGGTAACCGATCAAAGATTGAAAATAATTTTGCTTAATAATGACCCTTTAATAGTTGCAGCAATAAAAACAGTTTTGGGTCGTGGGCACCTTGAGAGGTATGAGTACGAACATGATAATGCACACATATCTTCCCAATTCTTGGCTTCCCTGCTGAACAAATGAGTCTCAAAGGAGATGGCGAAGGAGATGTTAGTCCATTTATTTAGGAATGCCTTGATTGGAGGTTTGGATGTGGTGTTGAAGTCGGTAATTATTGGTACTAGGATTCTGCAACCTTCTAACTTGGAGCTTTTGGCAAAGACGGACAAAGCTGTCAAGTTCTACCCTTTCCTTCTATATTTTAGTAGGATGGCTCTTATGAGGCACATGATGATCATGGCCATGGCTGAGGAATACCTCAAGAAGCTGCTTGGTCTATTGGCGGCTGGTGGATTCTATTGTGTAAAGGACTTTGAATCTATTGCAAAATTAAATAGTTTTATGTAGTAAATGGTCTGGTGGGTTTCAAATTTTGGCTGTTAAAGGCTTTGGTTTGGTGGTGTTAGTTAACGTCTATTAATTTTTGGTCTGGTTAATGTCAATGTTGATCTTGAATTTTTTTTTCTCTACCATATGTTGTTCGAATGGGTTGGATGTTTTTGGGTCTGGTCTGAATGAAAATCTTGCAATGCTGGTCGAATGGAGGTGGACATTTTTTGGGTCTAGTTTGAATGAAAAATCTTGCCTAGAAGATGTTTGTATACTTTCTATTTTATCTAATAAAAAATTAAAAAAACCTTACGTATCAAAAAAAATTCCACATCATCCTTTAATTAAATAAATCTACATTTATTTAATCAAAGTTAATCTTTATTCTATATTCCTCTAAATCCTCTAACCTTGCTCAAGTTAATTAATCCTTGATTAATTAAATTTATCCCCCATCCTTATCCTCATTATCCCAGTCTCCAACTTTTGACTCCACCCAATTTAATAAAACCTTGGTTTATTAACTCAACCTATCCTTATTAATCAATTAATCCATGATTAGTTGATCTAACCCTCATCCCCAATCCACATTATCATTATTTCCTAATTTTAAATTCCTAGATCTCACCTACCCCCAGTAACCTCTTACACAAGCCACCCTATGAGCCACACTATCTCTTACACATATTTAATGTCTCTCTTCCCAATGTGTGCTCACACATGTGTGAGCACACCTCCCCATTTCACCCCTTTCGATCTTGTGACACTTGTCACAAGGCTAATCAATCCTCATCCTTGATCCAAACCTCACCTTCTCAATCAATCTCAACCCTCCATTAGCCATTCAATCTTAGCCCTTGATTCCTCTCACCAAAATCTTATATAATGAGGCCTTGGCTCTCATTATTTCAACACACATTCATCCCATCCTTATGCTATCCAAATCTTGATTAAATTCATCTATATCCATACCATCATCCTGCTAAAATTGTGAGCAACCACATCCCTTCAATCATTGGATAAAATCTACAAGACAAGGGTGCATCTTGTGAGCTCAATCCATGAAGAGGAAGGAGCAATGAAGGCATAATTTCTTATTTTTTATTTCTTATGCCTTTTCATATATTTCTACCATTTACCTTCTTACTCATCTTTCCCATCTTCACAAGCCCTGATAATTATTTGTTTGATATGGAAAATTTGAAGCTTTTACTTGATTTGTTTAAAGAGTATTCTAGTGGGCTGAAGGAGAAACTAGAGAATGAGATTGAGAAAAAGGTGAATGATAGAAAATTGATGGATATAATGGAGAAATGAGCCATTACACTAATGAATTTTAGAATAATCTTAAGAATGTACAAAGTTATGTTGTAGAAGCTAAAGCATTATTCCAATTTTGTATGAAGTGGACCAGCTCCTCTAAAAGTATTAAGGATGAGACGAACTCCATTGATTCCCAAATTGATAAGGAATTTGGTGCCTATGATCTGATGAATGATGTAGATGGAAGCATAAGATTAGCTATTGAGTTTGCATGAACAATTCTTCCAACTGCAAGAGAAAAAAGAGAAAATTATTGTGCAGTTTGGATAACTTAGGGATCTGGTAAACACAAAATTCACACTCATTTCAAGTGCTCTGATGAGTGCAGAAGAAGAAACAAAGATGAATCTGGTACCCAGTACTTCAAATGATGGTGAAGAGTTCCTTTTGGATTTTGAGACACAAAGCTGCATGCTTGGCCTAGCCAAGAAAGGTTGGGAAGAAGGAAAGGAAGATTGGCAAGCACATCTTGAGAAATTGTAAGTGTCAAACACTTCTTTCGATTGATGGTGTACAATTTCTTTCTTTTATGCATTTCAAATTTCTTAATCAAATTTCACTGTATATATCAGATGGTAGAGATATTTTTCTAGTGCAAAGTTTGATCTAGTTTGGTAGATAACATTGTTAGGGGGAGTTGGTTAGATTTTTGGAATTTTGTTACTCTCACACATACTTGTATATATCAGTAAGGGGGAGAAAAGAACAATAGTATATGCACATATATTTTGTGCCCTTTGTTCTTGATGTCAAAGGGGGAGAGTAGTTGAAGCATGTTACCATCAATGACAGAGGGGGAGATTGTTGAATGTTTGTGGAGTTTGTCATTGATATGTCTACTGGCAACATGAGTATGCACATGAATTATATAGTATGTAGTGTTGTCATTGATGTCAACATTGTGGTTTGATACAGATATTGATGTGTAGACCAATTGACGAAGCATGAGAATGCATGAGAATGATAATATAATGAATAGTTATAAGAAGGTTTGATTTGGTGCAAATAGTAAGTTGAAGATTGCGCTAAGTGTCAGAATACAGAGTTTCAGTGTACATGACATCCAATTTTTTGTCCACGTTGGTCTACCTTAAAGAATTTTGCTCTGTGGTTCTAAGGAATTTTTTTTGGATGTAGGAGGATTCTAAATCCAATTTTTCACATTGTTTTATTCTCTAGTGTAGAAGTTATGAGTAATAGAATATCGGGTCTGCCTGTGCAAAATGTATGTTTTGATCTATCCACACTTCACAGTGGAAGAGTAATTAGTCTTGAAGATTTGTGAAGGCATCTATAGGTGTCAGGTGTACCTAAGTTCCAAGTGTCAATAATGTTTGAGGTTTGCATGTTGGTTTTAGGGTGATCAATTAGTAATTTTTGATGTTAGGTCACCAACAGTGCCGACCCAATATGTTTTGAGTTGTGTAGAGTTTAAATAAGTGTTGATGCATTATGTGGGAGCCATTATAGGTCCATGCCAACCTATTTGGATTTTTTATAAGTTTTTATAATGAAATGAAGTATGTTTTGGGATAAAAAGTTATTATTTTTCTATTACACCTAATTAGGCCGATCTAATTGATGTTGCAAGGGTTTGAAGATGAAATGGATATAAGTATAAGATATTTTTGGTATTGGAAGATAATGGAAACAAATATACAAGTGTTGTTGATGTGAATTGTGCAAATGTAATGTGAATGTATAGAAGATTAGAGTCTTAGAGAAAAGTGGTATGAAGTGTGTAAATTCTATTTATTGAGCTTCAGTGGATTCATAATTCCAACATTTTGTAGATGCAATTGTAGCAATTCAAATCCTAGCAGTGAGCCACCCCTTTCTTCTATCTTTCTTTCATTGTGTGGGAAATGAGTCCAATTGTGGTGAGTGTTTTTATAATATGTTGTAATTGGTTATAATATATTGTGAGCTAATCCTCACCATGGTTTTTCCCCTTTTAGGTTTTCCATGTAAAAATATGGTGTTCACGTGTTGTGTGCTTTTGATGGCTGCTTTCATGCTTTCCTTTCCTACTACAAATTGAATATTCTATATGGAATGAATTTTTAAATTCTTAAGTGGTTTTAGAGAATACTAATTCACCCTGCCTCTCAATATTCTAGGTGTTCAATAGAAATCAGGTCAATTTGAAGCTCATTTGCACACTTTTCTTTGAGAATTTGAGAGAGCTTAGAGAGATTCTGTGAGTTTTCCTCTAGAGCATCTGACACTATGGAATGCCATGTACTTCCCCAACACCACAAAAATAAAGTCCATGAGTTCCAACAATGATAAGATGTAGGACCACCGGTATGTACCCCTAAAAACTTCTCTTACACGTACTTCTAGATAGTGAGTTGTAGGCTAGGTTAGGGAAAACAAAGGCGCCATTGTTTGGGTGACGCTTCTAAAATCTGATGTGACATGTTTATAGAATATAGTAATGCCTTTGCATAAAGGTTCCATTGCTAGGAATATGCATTGGATTTTAGAAATACATTGACACTTTTTCTTTAAACTGATGCAGTTACATTAAAAATAGTGACACTTCTGCAAAAGTGTAGAGACTCACATTTGTAGAGTGAAGCTGAAATGGTGATGTGTTTGTAGAATAGCCATGATTTTTCATCATGGTGATGCTATTTCCAAATAGTGATGCTTTTACTAAGTGAAAAAGTGACACATTTGTAATAAAGGCTCACTTTTGCATTTCTAGGGGTTCTAACTTAGATTTTTTTTTTAGCAAAATTGACGTTGTGTGTGTTGTGCATGTAAGAGGTTTTCCATCCGTTGATTTCACAAGAGTGGAGCCCTCAGATCCTTGAGTGGATTTTCAAATTAGGTGAGTTCAAAGTTATGTTTATCGATGCAGTGGGGTTATACCATATTGCATACATGCTGGATATCCAGACACACTTGGCGCTGATGACTGTACTTGTAGAGTGATGGCATTCTGAGAGCTTGTCATTCTACCTCTCGATAGACAAGGCTATAGTTATTATAGAGGATGTCCAAAGGATTTTGGGAGTACCTATCCATAGAGATAGGATCATCTATGATGCAAACCTTAGATTGGATGCCATGTACGATGTACTAGGAGTTGAGGATCTTCTATTGGAGGGAGGATAAATTGACTTGTGACACTTCATCGACTGATCTAGCAATATTGTTTTAGTGATCACATGGCTCATTATGGGAGTCCTCATGCCAGATAGGAGGTCTAGACTATTTAGCTCAAGAATGGAGCATTGCACTCTAGAGGATCATAAAGGATGTTTACGTATACACATGGAGGCCATGCATTCTGACAATATTGTATCATGATATGCACTAGGTGGTGTATAAATATGGCACCAACATTTATTTTGGGGTCACAATACTTCATATTTGGGAATGGGAACACATAACAGTGCTTGTTCTTGTGATCACTCTTAGAGACATTGACAAGGAGGATCGCATATCCTATTAGTATGCGAGTATGACCACTCTGCACCACATTGGAGTAGCATATGTTGCATATTAGCGACGCGTGATAGATGATATGACCCAGTTCTAATGGAGCCCATGGATTCAGGCATAGGCCTAAGATGATGATGCGACTCATATTTTTTACTGCAGATAGACCTATTGGCTCTAGGGTTAGAGCATTCACATTATTGAGCGGTACCTACCAGATCGAGTAGCTAGACAGTTTAGGGATCAATAAGATACCCCTAGAGATGATTACAGGGCTATATGTGCATGGAATTACATGGAGATTCCTGATTAGGGGCCTCAAATGCTACCCCAGATAGCTATAGATGATTTTTCATAGCTAGTTCCTCTTCAATGGGTGTACACAGGTAGGCTGGATGATCCTGACATGACTTTAGGTTATGATACCTAGTTTGCACAATATAGGCTAGTTAGACTAACATATTCAATTGGAGTATACGTAGGGGGTCGAGGTAGAGGATAGGTAAAATTACCAAAACAACCACCAAGACCACCACCTCATGGCCCACCACCCCTCGTGCCACAACAAACGCATATTGGAGTAGTTGCACGCTTGATTCACAACTATAGGAAGTTGCACAGGAGCGAGACTAGTGAAAAACTAAGTGAGACCAAGCTTAGTACAAGAGGGATATAGCCATATAAGAGAGAGATGTTTCTCAGCAAGAGCGAGACACATTCAAGTAGGAGCAGGACTTGGCCTGCACAGAGAGGGACTAGGATAGGGGTTAGAGACAACAACTAGAGATATAACAAGTGTAGGAGACCGCTTGCAGGCAGTAGCTCGAGTCCTCATCTTATCAAGGATAGGGTATGATGGTATCTATAGCTTAGGCCATGGCCGAGGCCTCTTACTATCAAACGATATATTATACACAAATTCCTCCTCATAGGAGACATCCGGATTTTTCTCATAGGAGTGCTTTAGCTCCTAGTGGATTAACAAGTGGGCCCTTAGTTGGCCAATCAGGTAGAGTAGGTATATCAAGTGGAAACCAACCACCTCCTTAAGAGGAAGACCAGGGAGCAAAGGATAGTCCCCATGTACAGATATAGACATCTTTGATTTAGCCCTAATTTATGATGTATATTCATTCATTGGCTCTTTTTAATAGCCTCATGTATATTTTGATGTATATCACACACTTTGATATGTATCATGACATGTTGGATGTTGTGGTTGTGTTGCTGATATGTGGTTGTCATTGATGTCAATACTATTAGCATTGGTGTCTTGAAGGTTGTATATGTCAAGGATATTGGGAAAATTATACTAAATATGTTGAAGACTGTCTGTGAAGCTATGAAGTTCAGTGTGGTGAAAAATTTAGTATGTTGGTATTCAGAAGCTACAGATTAAAGGGTTTGTTGTTGATCCTATCTAGTTTATACTCCAAAAGTTTCAGAGGTGCACATCAAGATTGGAGCAAGTTGTGTGTTTCTGTGTTCCTGCAGTTATTTTGTTATTATAGCCGGTGTTTCTGGAAGAAGAGAATGTAATTATGGTAATTTGAGTTGTTGTGTATGCTCCTACGATGTTCGTTGATGTTTCTAGATTGTGCTCTATCTTTGTTGCATGTTTGCGTTGATCGATGTGATCGTGATCATAGATTTTTCCTTTGTGTGTTCGGGTTTTTATGTTCTTGGCTGACATGGTGGTTGTAGCATGTTGCAGATCCTTGTGGATTAATCTTTTAATGTTTGGCATGTTCGAGGAAGTTGTTTTAGGTCTTCATTATGTTGTGACTAACTTCAGTTGGTGCGCATTGAGATTTGTTCATGAATTGGGCTGACAGTTTGTATTCATTTATTCTTTTATTTTTGGCCGACAAAGTTGTTGATGTAATTCCATGAAGCAGATATATAAGAGTGATTGTTTTATTCATTTAAGATGTATGCATGAGAAGTGTGTAAAAGCGAAATATGTGAATAAATATCAGTTCATTCGATTGTAGAGAAAAGTGTGAAGAAGTTTGAGCGAAGTGTGAAGAAGTGTTTTTGTGCCTAACCAAAAATGTCATCAAGATTTTGAAGAAGCTAATTTCTCAGTTCAACCTCTTCAAATGGATTTAATCTAAAAGTTTTATGTAAGACATCGTGTCTTCTTTGAGAAGTAAGCTCTAGGAAGTGTGCCTGAATGTATGTGCATTCCTTATTCATTTTCCTTATAATTTTAACATGGTATAACTTGTGAATTAACCTCCACTGTGGTTTTTCCCCTAATAGGATTTCCACACAAAAATCTTGGTGTTATGTGTGTTTCTGATGTGTTATTGATTCATGTTTTCACTGTTATTTATCAGATCTGAGATTAAAGGTTAATAAGGTTAAATAAGTCTTAAATTTTGTGACAACTAATTCACCCCCCTCTCAGTTGTCTATTCTTGTTTTGCTAAAAATTGGTATTAGAGAAGGTTCCTTTGAAGAAGTTTAATAGATTGAGGTGATCCATTATGGCATCATACAAGAAGGATAGTCCTAGATTTGATGGAACAAACTACTCTTTGTGGAAGGCTAGAATGGAGTGTCATTTGAAGTGCATTGGTGAACCCTTCTAGAAGATTAAAAAGAACATATATGTTATTCCTTAGAATGGTCCCTCTACTCTCGATGAGATAAAAGAAGATGAAACAAATATTAGGGCTATAAAATCATTATTGAGTGCTCTGATAGATTCAGAGATGACAAATGTGATGGGTCTGAAAACAACATATGAGATCTGGAAGAAGCTAGAAACATTGTATGAAGGAGATACACAAGTGAAAGTTGCTAATCTACAATGTCTGAAAGGCAAGTGGGAAAACTTGAAAATGAGCGAAGATGAAAACATTATTTCTTTCATGCAAACATTAAATGAACTAGTGATGGGTATTAGATGTGTCAGTGGAATCTTGGATGAAGAAGAGATTGTAGCTAAAGTGCTCAGATCATTACCTACTTCTTAAAAAATGAAATCTCATGCTATTGAAGAGCTCAGGACAGTAAAAAATGTGACAAGAGATATGCTAATTGGTAAGCTTTCTGCCTTTGAACTAAGTGAATTTGGTGATTCTACTCCTAGGACAAAATCTGCATTTAAGGCTACTGTATCCGGAAAAAACCAACAAAGATATGATCCAGGAGAAAGTTCCAGAAAGACATTCAAGTATGAAGATGAGATGAAATAGATTGAAGATGAAGAAAGAGAGTTAGAAGAGCTGGAAGCATTGATTGTGAAAAGAGAAGCCAAAGGACAAGGTAAGTATAAAGGAAAGTTTCCTATTAAATGTTTCTCTTGCAATAAGATAGGTCATTTTGCATCAAGGTGTCCTGAAAGAGTTCCTAGGTCCAAACTTGACAAGCCTAGATTTCAAAAGAAATGTTATTATGCTGAAAAAGGTGTTACTGATGATGAATCTGATAAAGAAAATGGAAATGAAGATGGATGTGTATTTATTGTTATCAAGGAAAATGGTATGGTTTCCACTGAATCTCCTAGTGATGAGAATATTGAGAAAGCTCTTGCAACCAGAATTGAAGAAAAGGATGAGTGGGTGATTGACAACAGATGCTCACATTATATGACTGGTGACAAAAGCAAGTTTATAAGCTTGGAGAAATATGATGGCGGTGTTGTAAGATTTGGAGACAACAATGCTGGTGTGATTTGTGACATAGGCACTATTTCTCCTGGTGGTAAATATACTACTGATGATGTTCTTTATGTAGAAGGATTGAAGCATAATCTATTGAGTTTTGGACAAATGTTCAACAAGGGATACAATATTCAGTTGAAAGATGGAAAATGTAGGATACTGGGAAGTTATGGAAATGTAATTGCTTCAGGTACAAAGACAAGAGGTAACATTTTTCACCTGAGTGCTGCTAGTGAAAGTTGTTTAATTGCTCAAGATGATGTAAGCTGGTTATGGCATAGGAGGCTATGTCATGTGAATTTTGATAACATTGTCAAAGTAAGCTCCACTCAAGCAGTTAGAGATCTTCCTAAGCTAGTGAAGCCTACTAACACCATATGCAAGGAATGACAGATGGGAAAGTAGACTATAATTTCTTTTTGGAGCAAACAACATCATTCTAATAGAGTACTAGAGATAGTGCATACTGATCTACGTGGTCCCTCTAGAATCAAAATTCTACAAGGAGTAAGGTACTTTTTGTTGCTTATTGATGATTACTCTAGGATGATATGGGTTGCTTTCTTGAGAGAAAAACATGAAGCATTAGAAAAGTTCAAAAGTTTCAAATCTATGGCTGAGAATGAGACAGGTTTGAAGATTAAAAGATTAAGGTTAGGTAAAGGTGGTGAATTCACTTCCCAAGAGTTCAATTCTTTCTGTGAAGAGCATGGAATCAAAAGACAGTTATCTACTCCCTGGAATCCTCAACAGAACGGAGTTGTTGAGAGAAAGAACATAATAATTTTAGATGCTGCTAGAACTATGATGTTGGAAGGTAATGTTCCTCATATGTATTGAAGAGAAGTTGTAAGCATTGATGTATATACTATTAACCGGGTAAATGTTAATGGGAATTCTGGTAAGACTCCTTTTGAGCTATGGTTTGGTTATAAGCCTACTGTTAAATATTTCAAAATCTTTGGAAGTAGATGTTATATCAAGAGAGATGAAGATACATACAAGTTTGATGCTAGGAGTGATGAAGGAATTTTTTTTGGTTACTCTACTAAGAGAAAGGCCTACCGGTGCTATAATAGAAGATTGAGGAAAATGATTGAAAGTGCAAATGTTAGAGTTCATGAGGACACTGCTAGATCATCCAGATATTGTGGATATGATTTAGATGACCGACATTATAGTACTGAAAATGGAAATAATGCTTAGAAATAGAATCAAGTTCCAATTGTTCCGATGAATCAGAGAATCAAGAAGGAGAAGCGAGTGGAAGTGCAGAAGAAAGAAAAAAAGAACCAAAGGTTTAAGAGATTCCTAAAGTTCTGAGGTATGTAAAGCTAAATTATTCTGAAAATCAAATTATAGGAGATAAGAACAAAGATGTGCAAACTAGAAGAAGAATTGCAGAAGAGTATTGTTTGATTTCCAAGACTGAGCCCAACAATATCAATGAAACATGTAAAGATGAATATTGGATGGAAGCAATGAAGGAAGAATTGATGTAGATAGAGAAAAATGATACATGGATTCTTGTTCCTAGATCTCAGAATAAAAATGTGATTGGAACCAAATGGGTCTTTCAGAATAAGCTGAATGAACAAGGTGAGGTGGTCAGGAATATTGCAAGACTGGTATGTAAAGGATACTCACAGATGGAAGGTATTGATTTTGAATAAACCTTTGCCCCTGTTGATAGAATTGAAGCTGTAAGATTGTTTCTTGCTTATGCTGATTTTAATAACTACAAAGTCTATCAAATGGATGTAAATTCAACATTTATAAATGGTGAGCTAGAAGAAGAAGTATATGTTGAGCAACCGGTTGGATTTCAATTGACTGATAAAGGAGATATAGTTTTTTGATTGAAGAAAGCACTATATGGACTCAAGCAAGCCCCTAGAGCCTGGTATGCTAGACTGGATAAATATTTGTTGAAGCTTGGATTCAATAAAGGTACTATAGACAATAATCTATATTTTAAGATGGATTAGGATAAAGAGTTAATTATTGAAGTCTTTATTGATGACATCATTTTTGAAGGTAATTATGACTTATGTATGAAGTTTGATAATGAAATGAAAAGTGAGTTTGAGATGTCAATGATTGGAGAGCTGAGATTCTTTTTAGGATTGAAAATTTATTAGTTAGATAATGTAATCATTATATCTCAGTCCAAATATGTAAGAGAGTTACTAAAAAAGTTAGGAATGGAAGACTCAAAGCTAGTTGGTACACCCATGGTAACCGGATGCAAGTTAACAAAAAATAATGATTCTCCTAAGGCAAATCAAACAAGATACAAGTCAATGATCGGTGGATTACTTTATTTGACTCAAACTAGACAAGACATCATGAATGTTGCATGTATGGTTGCTAGATATCAAGCCGATCCGAAGGAATCTCATGTGACTGTTGTGAAGATAATTTTCAGATACTTGAAAGGGATAGTTGAATTTGGTCTTTGGTATCCTAAAAATGATGATCTTACCTTGGGTGCCTTTACTGATGCAAATTGGGCAGGAGATGTGGATGACAGGAAAAGTACTAGTGGTGGTGCCTTCTTCTTGTCGAAGAAGTTGGTGTCTTGGTTAAGTAAAAATCAAAATTCCATTTCCTTATCTATTGCTAAGGCATAATATATTACTACTGCAAACAATTGTACTCAAGTAATATGGATGAAGCAGATGCTGAGAGATATCAGAATTGAGTATGATGAGCCTGTTGCTATATTTTATGATAATTCAAGTGCCATAAACATTTCTAAGAATCTAGTGCTACATTCCAAGATAAAACATATATCTATCAAATATCACTTTTTGAGAGACAAAGTGAGTGATAAGAAGTCAGAATGGAGTATGTGCATACTAAGGAACAAATTACAAACATCTTTAATAAACCATTGCCTAAGGATAATTTTGAGTATCTCAAAGAAAAGTTAGGGGTGATTTCCCCTCCTAATCAAAACTAAGATGCAAGTCTTTGCATCAGTTTGTGCATTCACAGTCATATCTTGTTTCTGATTGATGTTGTGGTGGATGCTACTAATGGGGAGTAGTCAGATGATTCAAATATGCGATTTAGAGCTTGTGTACCTTTTCCATTGATGTCAAAGGGGGAGAAGAGTAACGTGAAATTTTTTGTAAGAACTAAGGGGGAGAAGAGTAATGTGAAAAACTATGGAACAACCAAAAGTAAGGGGGAGAAGAACAGTATGAGAAGAGCAATGTGTAAAGAGTTAGCTGTGTTGATGGTATTTTTCACATCATGTGTTTCCATCAATACCAAAGGGGGAGATTGTTGGATGTTGTGGTTGTGTTGTTGATATGTGGTTTTCATTGATGTCAACACTATTAGCATTGGTGTCTTGAAGGCTCTATATGTCGAGGATATTGATAAAATTATATTAAATATGTTGAAGACTGTTTGTGAAGTTGTGAAGTTTAGTGTGGTGGAAAATTTAGTATGTTGGTATTCAGAAATTGTGGATTAAAGGGTTTGTTTCTGAGCCTATCTAGTTTATACTCCAAAATTTTTAGAGGTGTACATCAAGATTGGGTTAAGTTGTGTGTTTCTGTGTTCTTGCAATTATTCTGTTACTGTAGCCGGTGTTTCTAGAAGATGAGAACGTAATTCTGGTAATTTAAGTTGTTGTGTATGCTCCTACGATGTTCGTTGATGTTTATAGATCATGATCTATCTTTTTTTCATGTCCACGTTGATCAGTGTGATTGTGATCTAAGATTTTTCCTTTATGTGTTCGGGTTTTCATGTTCTTGGACGACATGGTGGTTGTAGAATTTTGTGGATTCTCATGGATGATTATTTTAATGTTTGGCATGTTCGAGGAGGTTGTTTTAGGTCTTCATTATGTTTTGATCAACTTTGGTTGGTGCGCATTGAGATTTTTTCATGAATTGGGTTGATAGTTTGTATTCATTTATTCTTTTATTTTTGGCCAAAAAAATTGTTGATGTAATTCCATAAAGCAGGTATATAAGACCGATTGTTTTCTTCATTTGAGATGTATGCATGAGAAGTGTGTATGTGAAATGTGCAAATAAAGATTAGATAATTCGATTATAGAGAAGAGTGTGAAGAATTTTGAGCGAAGTGTGAAGAAGTGTTTCTGTGCCTAATTGGAACTACCATCAGGCTTTTTAAGAGGCTAATTTCTCAGTTCAACCTCTTCAAATGGATTTAATCTGAAAGTTTTATGTAAGATAGTGTGTCTTATTTGAGAAGTGAGCTCTAGGAAGTGTTCCTAAATGCATGTACATTCCTTATTCATTTTCCTTATACTTTTAACAGGGTATAACTTGTGGATTAATCTCCACCATGGTTTTTCCCCTAACAGGGTTTCCACAAAAAAATCTTGGTGTTATGTGTGTTTTTGATGTGTTGTTGATTCATGCTTTCACTTTTATTTATCAGATCTGAGATTAAAGGTTAATAAGGTTAAATAATTTAAATTCTATGACAACTAATTCACCCCCCCTCTTAGTTGTCTATTCTTTTTTTGCCAACATGACAACCATTTTTTTGATATATATATGAGATGATCGGACGTGACAGTTATACTTATGATATATTTTTCATGCTTATGCTTATGTGATGTATGTATGCATTATGGATATAGATGTTTATGAGATGCTTATGATGGATGATGATTATGCTTATGCTTTGATGTGGATAATGCATGTGTATATGATATGATATGATGCATGCAAGATGTATGAGATGTAATGATATGGATGATCTCTTTTTTTATCTCTTTTATCATGATATGCCTATAATTATGCAAGATGTATTCTATGAGATGTATGTTGATGGTTTGTGGATGCAGGATGGATGCATTTATATTATTTTTGTTGCATGTCATGATATCAGGTTGGAAATGTTAGCATGGATAGAAGTAGAAGAATGAGATGGATATTGATTAGCCATTATTATTGAGATTAACTGAGGACTCCAACAAATCTATGATTATTCGAGACTTTATTGGATATATGATGAGATACGATAGATGATACAACTTTGTTTCTTGGATTAGGCTTAATTCATTATAACACTCCTTATTTTTGATATATCAAATAGACACGATGCACCAAGGTATTGAGCACTAGGATGACATTGTATCTAATGTATAGACTTTGACTTTGTAAACAAATATGAGTATCCTTGTTCATACCTAACATAAAAAAACCTTGTTTGATCATGTCAAAGAATGAAGCCATCGAAGTAAGGAGACTATTACACAAAAGGTATGAAGAACCTGATATGTCCTAGCCAATGTTTTATTTGAGACTACCCTCGTACACACAAAGCTAGTATTTGTCAAGGTCGTATTACAAGAATATCCAACAAGCATATAAAATGAAAACAATGATCAATGCCCCATTCCTTTATCTCTAAACCATTTTTGTAGATATCATTGAGAGATCATCGAAATGGACCAATAAGATAAATCATAAGAAAATATCAAATGAATCAAACAGTCAATGTTATTCATATCTCTTGCCAAAGGATGTTGATTAGAGTGATTTACAATGATGATAAAAATTGTAGGAAAGACGTATTTGTAGGACATGTTATTGGATGTTGATTAATTCTAACTATTTGATAGGCCATTGATATAAATGTTAAATGATGTGTTTAACCATGATGAAGACTTAATATTTTTTTGTTTCACTAATTGTTACACCTGTTTCCATTTGTGTTGCTAAGGGTTGATGGTGACGATCAATTTATTATGAGTGACAGTCTATCGCAGGTGAAAGAGAGATGGGATAGGTGGTTTTGTTTTTTTCAAATATTTCAATGTTTTTGACTTTTTAAAAATGTTTTGAGGTTGTTTTTGAGTGTATTTATAGGTTATTTGAATGTTTTGTGTTTTCAAGTTATTTGAGGTTGTTTTGGGTTTCAAATGTTTTGATTTTTAAGTTTTCCAATTTTTTTTGTGTTTTCCAAGGGCTAGACCAAGAGAACGAGACCTAAGGGGGACTGAACTAATGCCTTGAGGGCTCATTGGAGATGGCCTTGCCTATGTACATGTGTAGAGCTAACGTAGTTCGACTGACTTTGACAACACAATTTATTGTGATGGACTCCTAAAAGACTAACCTAGGCCTTAGGGGCTCATTAATGATGGCCTTACCTATGTACATGTGCAGGTGGCAACATATCTCAACTGACTTTGACAAGATAGTTTATTTTGATAGACTCCTAAAAGACTGACCTATGTCTTGGGGCTTATCGATGATGGCCTTGCCTATGTACATGCATAGAGGCAACACATTTCAACTATATACATGTTTTTGATTTTGATGTTTTTGACCTGTTTATGGGTTTTGACTTGATTTGGATGTTTTGGGATTTCAAGATGTTTTGAATATTTTTGGGATTTTGAAACTTTACAAATGTTTTGATATTTTTGAAATATTATGAATGTTTTTAAGATTTTTGAAATGTTATGAATGTTTTTGGATTTTTCAAAGAATAACCTTAAGGGAATATACAAGAACTCAATTTGATACAAGTATAGGAATATGCTCCCAATGTGATGCGATAGACTACCTTGATATAGGAAAGACAAATTGACTTGAGGAGAAGGCCAAGTAGTACTAATGGGGATAAATACTCATTGAATACCAAGCATGATACAAATGTAGATGGATGAAGGAATGAGAGGATAAATATATGGGAGATGGATGCGATAGATGGAATGGATGTAGGATAAGCAAAAAGAGTATGTGATAGATGGGGAGATAGTGCTTATTTATGCAAGGTGCCTATTTTATAGGTTTTCACCAAGGTACTTGTGCAATGTGCCACTGATGTGGTGTTTGGTAGAGGATGATTTTTCTCTTTACTATTTTCTTGATCCTTTTATTGATTTTTGGATTTATTGATTTTTGATGTTTTTTGATTTTTGGATATATACCCCTCATGGGATAGGCATAATTTTTTTAAAATGTATGTTGTTGATGGGCTCCTACAAGGGCTCTCCTTTAGGTGTGACTAGTTGATAAGCTCCTGATCCATAGCTTGTTTTGACAATAAAAGGTCCTAACCAATTCAACTCAAATTTTTCCTTTCTATCTTGATCTAGAATATTCTTCTAGTTTTCTTTCAGGAAAAGATCTCCTACCTAGAAGCACTGAATTTTGATCTTTTTGTTATAATTTCTTCTGAGCCTATTCTGGTAGGCTTGCAGGTGATTGAGTGCTTCAAGACAATATTCATCCAATAGTTCTAGTTCATTCAGCCTGACTACTCTATATTCTTTATTAGTGATAAGATGTTACGAAGAAACCCTCAGTGATGGGAGCTTGACCTCAATATGCTTGATGACTTCGGTTCCATAGACCAAGGAATAAGGTGTAGCACCTATAGGAATACAAATGATATATTGATAAGCCCATAATGTAGGATTTAATTATAAGTTCCAATCTTGACCAACTTCATTGATTGTCTTCTTTAGGATCTTAATGATGGTTTTGCTAGAAGCCTTAGCTTGACCATTTCCTTGGGGGTAATAGAGAGTGGAAAAGCGATGATGGATATTGAATTGATGGAATAGCTCACAAGCATCCTTATTCTGAAAAGGTATTTTTTTATTTATGATAATGGCTTGTGGAACACCATAACAAAAAATGAGGTAATTTAGGATAAATTTGGATATTTACTTTCCTATTATATAGGTCATGGGTATGGCTTCGATCCACTTGGTAAAGTACTCTATGGATGTGATGATAAAATTATGACCATTGGAAGAAGTAGAGGTGATTTTACCTATGATGTTGAGTCCCCATTGTGAAAAAGGCCAAGGTGTAGTGATGGGTCTAAGCTTTTGAGCTGGTGCATGGATGAGGTCCCCATGTTGTTGACATTGCAAACATTTATTAACAAAAATATTTGCTTCTTGTTTCATAGTAGGCCAATAGTATCATGTTATCAACAAATTCTTGGCCAATGTTATGCCACTCGAGTGTGACCCACAAATGCCTTCATGCATCTTTCAAGCTAGTCGAAGCTTCCTCCTGGTTAATGCATCACAATAATGTTCCTTCGAGACTTCTCCAGTAAAGGGTGTTACCTAAAAGGAAAAGTTAAAACAATATTATAATAAAGTTTTTTTGCAAGTTTGGGGTAAGGTTGAACGGGAGGATATCATTATGAAGATAAGTGAAAATATCATGATACCACGAAAAAATGGGACCAACAACTTCACAAACAAAATTTGATTTGGGTACATTGAAAGCTGGTATGAGAAGTTACTTGATGAGAAACTTGCACTTAAGGCTATTGTGTGGAATGTCTATCAAGGATCTAATGGTGTCCATGAAATCTACTGCTTGGTTATTGATCCTAGGTATTTTCTCAAATGTGATGTCAATGAAATAGTCTTTGAAACTATTAGCCATCTTCTTATAGGGCATCATTTTCTCATCTTTAGTCTAGTAATCGTCATTGACCTGATTTGCGATTTGTTGGGAATCTCCATAGACTTTGAGTTCTTGGATTTTCCATTGAACTGCAATTATTAACCATGTGATGAGGGCATCATACTCAACTATGTTATTCATACACTAAAACACTAATCTATATGATTTGGGAATCTAATCACCTGGTGGGGTGATGAATAAAATGCTTGCTTTGGACCCATGTTGTATGTAGGAACCGTCAAAATACAATTTCCACTGATCTATAGAGCTAAGGGTGAACATTGATTCATCTGGAAACTCCAATACCAAAGGATTTTCTTCATAGATTGGTGATTCTACCAGTTGGTTTGCAATGACTTTCATTTTCATGGATTTTCAATCAACATATTCTATATCAAATTTAGTAAGGATCATCACCCACTTTTCCATGGGATCAGTGAGAGTGGCTTTTGATAATAAGTACTTGAATGGATCAACTTTGGATATGAATTTAACTTGATGGGAGAGCATGAGTGTCTAAGCTTTTGGGAAGCAAACACCACTGCTAGACAACATTTTTCAATGGATGTATAATTAAGTTCATATCCTACCAATTTTTTGTTGATATAGTATATGAATCTCTCTCTTCCCGTTTCATCGTGTTGAGCTAAGAGAGCTCCCAGAGCTACTAAGGTGGCTAAGATGTATAATATAAATGGATTCCCTGCTATTGGAAGAATCAAGACAGGCTGGGATGCTATATAATCCTTTAGTTGTTGAAATAATTGCTCATAATTTTGATCCCATTTTTTAGCCACACCCTTGTGAAGGAGATGGGAAAATGGGTCATACTTATCTACCAATTACGTGATGAAGCTTTTGATTGATTGAAGTTTCCCTTGTAGGCTATGAAGTTGCTTGAGAGTCTGTGGTGGTTGCATATCCATGATTTCCTTGACTTTGGAAAGGTCCACTTTGATTCCCCTTTGTGACATAATGTATCCCAAAAGTTTACCGGTAGTGACTCCAAAGACACACTTCTTAGGGTTCAACCTTAACTGATATTGCTTCAATTTGTCAAATTTTTTGCTAGCACTCCTAGATGTTCCTTCCTTGTTATTGACTTAGCCAAGATGTCATCCACATAGTCCTTTAGGGTTTTATGGATCATGTCATGAAACATTAAGGTCATTGCTCTTTGATAGGTTGCTCTCGCATTCTTTAGACCAAACAACATTCCATTCCAACAGTAAGTTCCCCATAGGCATTTGAATGGTGTCTTATGTTGATCATCCTTAGCTATCATTATTTGATTATACCCCGAGAACCCATCCATGAGCGAAAGAATTTCATGGCCAGCTGTTAGATCCACAATGATATCTATGTTAGGAAGTAGGAAGGCATCCTCGGGACATGCCTTATTTAAGTCTCTAAAGTCTATGCATATCCTGATGCCCCCAATGGGTTTGGAAACTAGAACCAGATTGGAAACCCACTTAAGATAATCGATTGTCCATATGAACCCTACATCCAAAAGATTTTGTAACTCCACCTTGACCAACAATGCTATTTGTAGATGCATTTTTTGTAATTTTTGCTTCACTGGCTTTACTTGAGGATACACTGTGAGATGATGGACAACCAATGATGTGTCTAGCCTTGACATGTCTACGTAGGACCAAGCAAAGTTGATTTTTCACTCTCTAAGGAAATTTTCCAAGTTTCTTTTTCCCTCATCATCTAATGAAGAGGTATAGAATGTGACCTATGGTGCTTCATCTACTCCCACATTGACTGGCTTTGATGCCTCTACAAGTACTGTTGAATTTTTCTGATCCATTGCAATACTCAATAGATTGAATCCCTCATCCTTGGGCACCTCAAAGAGGTTTTTTCTATTGATTGCATCCTTTATTTTTATTATTTTATGATCAAAAAGTGTCACAACATGGTTTTCACTTAGAGATCGAGTATTGATTCTCAAATTTTCAATTTTGTGATTGAGGGATCCAATCATTTCACTGTAGTATGCTTACATATCTAGCTCAATGTAAAATTCTACCTTGTGATCTCCAAATGGTATATGATCTCGAAGCCCCATAAATTCAAAGATAGCCTCATCATTTTTGAATGAATCAAGAATTGGTGGTCCTTGTTGGTCCTAGTTGATGAGTTGAGGATAAAAAAGTTTCAGTTTCATGGTTTATCTAGAGGATGCAAAGGATGTGGTGGTGATCATGAAAATAAAGGTATCCTCAAGTAGGTCTATGATGTCAAGGAGAAGTCATCAAGGTTTTCATTATTCAATGTACTTAACCAAGAGGAAGATTCAACTTCTTAATTAAAGTACCCTTGCCAAGAAGGGTCACACCTTTACTTGGGGTGCATCTAAGACCAAGATTCTTTGGATGTTTCTTAGGGATGATAGGTTCTCTCTAGCCATGTTGATTTAGACCCAGTTTCTCATCTTTAGTGTATCCCGTGCCTTTCATTAACTAGATCCCTTTGTTATTGTTATCCATGGGGAGAGGAGGTTATTCCTTTTCATCTTGATATATCCACTCTGATATGGGTTATGTTTGTGTGAGGGACATAAAGTTCAAAAAGGGAAAGGGAAATGAGAGAAAATTGCTTAAGAAAAGTTTTCCAAGTGCAACCAATTTGTTACATCCTTTGGAGCAACTATCATTTCAAAGATGGAAAATTCTCTTATAAAGATCAATTGGTGGTGTTGAGTGAAGCCCAACAAATGCATAAAGACAATTGACTAATTCATTCATTTTATTAAAATTGTTGATTTTTGAGAATCATAATGGACTAATTAATTATACAAATCAATTTGTCTTTGTTGTTAAAATTAATTAATTCGGTAAACTGATTGTGCATCTATTTTGGTTTGCAGGTACCATTCATGATTTCAAATCCATGGAGAATATTATTTTGATGTTATTTTATTTCAAAATAACATTAAATGAAAAAGGGAGTTTATTATTATTATCATTTTAATTGTGAACATATTAAAGTTTATGAACATTAAATGGACATAATTTGAAGTTAGTTGATTTATGAAATTGATTATGATTTGATAAATTAATTAATATGTTTTAAGATCACAGGAGATTTTTAAGGCTGGAATAATAGTGTTTCAAGATCATTGATGTACATGGGCCTGATGTGACGAGGAAATATGCAATAGATTGATGGAGATGATTTGCAAAGTAGATGCAAAAGAGGAAGATTTTGAAAAGATCATCAAATTGAAAGATAACTGAATACTTGGTGGCCCTTGTTTGGAGTAATTTTTGGAGAAAGATATTTATTTACATCGTGCAACATGGTGGACTCAAAGTTTAAATTGTAAATCACAATCATCACAAGAGTCAAACTGGAAATACAATTTTTGAATTGAAGATCATTGAAGTTGAATAAAGGTTGAAACAAAAAGTTTTATTTGGGGAATGATTGAATGCTATAACTTTTGATGAGTTGTTCTAGCAGAAATGATGTAATTAGTGAGCTATATATTGTCGAATCTGCTCACTTAGAAGGAGTTAGAATTTTAGGAAAAGCATTTAGAAATTTTGTTTTGTGCTGATTAGAATTTAGCAGTAGGACGTATGATACATATTTCTTGATTCTTAGTTTAGCCGAGGTAATTTGAGGATATTGGTTTCTGTACACTAATGGTTTTTCCAGAATTGTAAACACTATTTATCCATTTTAGCACACTAGAAACAGTCGGATTCAAACCTATCTTGAGTTATACTCTAGAATGATATTTGTTTGGTTAATTGCTTGATTTGAAGTTTTTCAAGGAATGAATACAAATTATCTTTTCTTTTGTTCGAATTGAGATTTTCTATCCAAGGTAAAATTTTACACTATGAATGAGTGTTCAACTTTGTATTGATTACATGTTGACTTATTCTACAGTTTAGTTTAGGAATTCCTTGAAGAGTAACAAGTCTATTTAATTAGATGAATCAACATTCTGTTCTTTCTTGCATCCCTGATCTATCTTTTTCCTTTTTTTATCCATTAGGTAGAGTAGGTTTAGATAGGAGTTTGACCTTGTAACAACCAAAAAGCTCAATAACTAGCAGGCCCCTTGAACATTAGAACCTCATTAACCATCCAACAAAACAACAATGTTGTGACCCAACATCTAGAACCTTGGAAGGTGACCTATTTAATGATCGTTTGTCTTTTTCAGGAGAGGTAAGGTGATTACATCTTGCTTACATGTTGATGTGTCAATTTTTTCATCAAAAAAACTAGCACTAGAAGGAGGGCCACTTGAGCAATTTTGGTTTGTTGTATGGGAGTGGGTTAGATTTTGGAAAACCCAGCTCTGATGGACAACCCTTTGTATATCCTCAAGATTATTTATGAAATTCTATCTCACATGTATAAAAAACTTCCTTTATTTTTTGAGAATGGAAAAAAGGCTTCAAATCATGTTAAAATTTTTAGGATTTATTAACTTTTCTCAGGGTTCGATATGAAGATATCGGCTTGTCAATTTTTTTGTCAAAACACTTCGAGGTATATCACAACAATGGTACGATAATCTTTCCCCAAATACTATTTGTTCATGGATGGATTTGGAAGTCGTATTCTTAGATAGATTTGATCCTTATGTACGTATGTGAAACCCATCACTTCAATTTGTAGCCTTGAAAAGAGCATTGCATGAATCAATTATGCAGTTTAATCATAGGTTCCTTCTCATGTTTAAGCGAGTTGCAGAATTATATCTAGTTGTTAATGAATATGTGGTAAAAGAAAATTATTACTGGGGTTTGAATACTTTATTGGTAGCAAGAATTAAATGTTGTGGTGAAGTTACCATCTTATGGGATGCATTTAGCAAAGCTCTCTTGCTGGCACAATTTGGATAAGACATTAGAAACATGAGTAATCAAAGTAAAAACTATAATCATCTTGTACTCAAAAACTACCACCCTTCACATCTTTGCGTTGGTTTACCCACAACGCGTACTGACATGAAAAGTCAAGCTTTGCAAAAGCCAACGACAGAGGTAAGCATTCCATCTGCCAATGAAGTTGTGACTATATCATCTCTTTTCAATCATACTCCAACACATAATCCATTACATCATAATGAAGTTGTAAGTGAAATATTTGATGAGAAAATATATCATTTTGATGTTTTGTTTGACAAAGAACATGAAACGGATTTAAATTGAAAGCATAATGGAAATATCAAGCTACACTATTATTTTGATGGAAGTGTTAATACTAACGACAATATTGAAAGAGATGAAGTATCAACACAAGACTGTTGTCATAAAAAATCCACAATACCTTCCAACGCTTTGAAAAACTCTTCTAACCAAGATGAGAATCAATGTGATGAGGGATGGACAAAAGAGCATAGTTCATGTTGGCTAGATATCCCACATATGCAAAACTGAGTAAGGGAAAAATTGGAAGAATTGGGAGAACCAAAGCTATCAGAACTCGCTAGGCCAAATAGATGTAGGATACATTCGAAAAATCAGCATTCCTAGATGGATTGCCATATTTTCCTAGGTAGGATGGAATTATATTTTAGATAGCTGATCATGGTTGAAGAAATAATTATGGAAGATCCTTGGAGTACCTACCCACTCAATGAGGGAGTTGAAACAACTAGTTCACATGAAAATGATAATGAATCCATCTGCAACAATGAGGGTAGCTGTGAGAACATGTTGAGATCTTCCCCATCATCTGAGGACCTTGATCCTTGCATCAAGATGGATTCAAAAATTGATGAAGCTTCTCTACCTTGTGTAGATCTGCTCGATGTGGAAAACGAGTTTATCGATGCATTCATAGATTCTTTCATGATGATGGGTAAAGAAGAAACACCCTATGACAAGTTAACACAAGAAAATGACTCTGGTAATTTGAATAATGAATAGATTGAAATAAAGAACAACATACTTTTGGATAAAATTGCAAATGAATCTCATGGTCAAGGATGAGAACTTGAATTCCAAAGTGACTCTTCAAAAGAAGAAGGTCAAGTAGATGTGGAGATTCACCAAGTACTTCCCGATGATCGATTGGACCAGATTTATACATGTTAGGAAAATAGATTGGATTTGAATGCTAATGAAAATATTGACATGGATGAGTTTACTATTTTACTGCAGCAAGGAATGTATGATGAGATCCAACAGGATGAGGAAAAAGAATGTCTAGAAAATGACCAAGAGGCTGCCCCAAAATTTGAATCGCTTCAACATGATGAAGAGAATGAAATAAGGAAGTATTTTCTTGATTTTAATTCTATTTATTCAAATGATTTGTTTGAAGAAAATCCTCATTTATCATGCATTAATGAATTTGACATTGATGATGGTAAACTTGATGTTGACTTGCACATTTTAGTTGATGATATGCAGAAACATGAACTGAAGAAGTGTTTTCTTGGATTTGATTCCGTGCATTCAAATGAGTCGTTTGAAGAAAATCCTTGTTCATCATGTATCAATACCTCTAACATTAATAATGATGAGTTGGATGGTGATTTTCAGGCTCTTGTTGGTGACACTTTTGAAGAAGATGCTGAAATCAACGCTTCATCTCCAGAGGGAAAGGGTTCAAAGATTTCACCCAGTTGACAATGGAGATGACTTGCTCCTTAGTCCTTTTGAGGAGACTGAGGTGATCTGGGACTCTACATCCAAGTGGAATACAAAAATGTTGGTAAACCCATATTCCAATTGCATAAAAAACCTCATTATTGATGACTCGTGTAAGATTCATCCTCTTGGTTCACATTACGAGGTAAGTTGTTTTGATTTATTGCTATCTTGAAAGATTGCCATGACAGGTAAAACAAATATTAAGAAAATTGATTTAAATGTTGAGGAATCTGACCATGTAATTGGTAAAGTATACGCTGTTGAGAAGGTGATTGAGGTTGATAATCTTGGTGAAATCAAGCATACTAGTTTGTTGTTTGAAACCAGTAATGATAGAGATATGCATGAAATTTTTGAACCATGTTTGCATTTCTTGAATGCTAATGATATATCGCTAATCGATGCCCTTTATGTTGACATGCATGTATTGGAGCATAATGGATGGTGTTCCATGAGTTGAGACGTCATGATAAGGAAGTCATACAACATGAGTACGACATGACAACTGAAGGTCTTTTAAATCAGGTGGTATATTTTCATTACCCTTTGTGTTTTAATGATTTTCAGTTTGATTATGACGTTGGGGACAATAAAATGTGTTTGTGGGTAGATCATGAAAAGACTGAGAACCCACAACTATTAATATTTCAAACTTTATACCCTCTGAATGAATGTACTGCACATAAAATTTACATTTTTGAGTATAAAGATGAATTTTCTAGATTCAGAACCGTACCTACAAAATTAAGATTTTTGCACAAAATGAAAAATTGGTCAGGTTCATGTACAAATTTTCATAGTTTTATGTTTGTAGAGCTCAATTTTGGAGTTAGTTTAGGATTAGGATTGGTTAGTGTAAGTTTCTAGATTAGTAGTTTTTCTTTTTGTTTTGGTTTCTTTTGTCAATTTTGGTTTGTTTTCTTTTGTTTTTGCTATTTTTTTTTTTTGTGTCATTTTGTTTTTGTGTCCTTTTTTTTTTGGGTTTGTTGTTTTGTTTTGTTTTGTTTTGGTCTTTGGTTGTTTGTTCTCTTCTTTTATTTTGGCTTTGTTGGTTCATCGTGTCTGTGTGTTGTGCTCCTCTCTTTTCTTTCTTCTGGGGGTTCCTCTCATTGACAGTGGAAACTGAGTTATTGTATGCAAGTTATATCAAGGGGTGGATCTATTGAGAGTTTGCTATCTGTATTTCCAAACACTTGATCAAATAGTTGCTTTAAAAACTTTGATTTACATTCATCCATTTCAAACTGGGGAATAATTGCATGGATTAGGATATGGTACATTATAAAATTTTTGAGGAGTCTTTAAAAGCCTAGCACAATCTGCACATCTTAAGAAATCCATTAGTTAGTTTACATTGCGTGGGGTAGCTCTATTCTAGGTGAAAAATCTAAAGGGTTCATTTCTTTCATGATGTCCAGTGTGGTTCACAACCCGCTACTTAAGCTTCACCACTTGAGGATTGATGAAAAACAAGAAAATATACTTCAAAAGAATCAACATTTGAAAAAAGAGAAAGGAAAGAAAATCTGAAAGGGAATTCAATTAGCAAGGTTGATTCAAGTATCTCTTCCAGGGCTATGGATGCCTGACTGGCAGTAGAGAAATGCTTAGAGAGAACCAGAGGTATCTCTATCGAGGTATAGATTCCTATCTGGTAGCAGAGCTACGCCCAAGATATCATTGCATGTTGGAAATGTAACTCAAAACTATGTAGCTTGGGTAGGGTCTATTCCACTTTGATCATGACAATTCTTATGGAGGGGAATGAATCATTTGCACACACAAATGGATTTCAGTTTCATCTCAGATGTCTTTGATGTCTCGGTCTTGATTGTGTTTTCACTTCTTGGATTACCTTGAATGAGTGTAAACTAGAGATTTTGGGTATTTGGAGGGTTGCATGTTTTAAAATGTGTAGAGGATTTTCCCAACCGAGACGCCATTTGTTATGCCCTGCATACACGCCCCAAATTTTTGCTTGGAAAAGTTAGGGACCCCCCTCTCTTTTCTTTCGCTAGTTTGTTTGGTTTCCATCATGTTTTGCACTTTGTCATTATCGATTCATGTTTTCCCTCTTTGCTTGTTTCAAATTTTGTCTCTCATTTTGTGTTTACGGTTGTTCTAGGTCTTGTCCCAAAATTGTTCACAACCCTCAGACCTTGCTTGTTTTCCTTTGTCAGGATCGGGTTTCAGATTGAAACCTGAACTTGTCATCGAGAGAGTGTTTAGGTTCTAGGTGCTATTCTGAATCTGATCTTCGCTTGTTTGTCATCTTTGTTTTGTCAGAATCGGGTTTCAGAATGGAATAGACAACTGACACCTTTTGAGGTTTCAAGTTTTGGTTCCATCATGACTCCGATCTTCAATTCTTTATTTTTTTCTATCTGGTTCAGAATCGGGTATCAGACTGGCACCAGAACCATGAACCTTTCCTAGGTTCTTGTTCCTAGTTTCGTCCTGATCCTGATTTCCACGTCCGTTGTACTTTTGCCTTTCGGGTTAAGGTTTCATAACTTTCTCGCAACCTTGAACTCTTTGAAGGTTCTTGTGTCGAGTTTGTTCCCGATCCCGATCTTTGACTCATTTTTGCGTCATTCACTATTTTTGGTCATTTTTTGTTCGCCTTCATCCTTGTTTCATCGTGTCGTTTATTTCTAGGTCATCATGTAGTTTGTTCTTCATTTTGTCCTTCGCGGTCTAGTTTCAATTTATTTTATTCATCGTCGTTTCTGGGCCATCGAATTTTGTTTTGTGGTTCAAAAATAAAGTACAAAATACAAACAAATTAAAAACATTTTGAAAATACAATTTTTTTTTTTTTTTTTTGAGAAAATCTAAAAAATTAGAAAATTGAAAATGCATAAAAATATTTAAAACATTTGAAAATGCAAAAAAAAAAATTAGAAAATTTTAGAATAATAATAATAAATAAATAAAATTTTAAAATATAAAATTTAATCTTTAAAATTAAATAAACCTTTTAATATAAATAAATCATTTATTTTAAAATATTTACAATAAAATAAAGTTTTGAAATTTTCAATAAATAGATCTTTTTATTTAAAAAGATTTAAAAGTTAAAATCATAAAAATCTTAAAAAATTAAATAAACCTAAAAAGAATTAAAAAGTGAAAAGAACTTTATGAAATGGAAAAAAAATGAAAATGGGATTATAAAGAAATATCTCTTTCGGACTTTGGAATCGAGGAAATTTTGGAACTAACTAACCAATGTGTTCATGTTTTCAACATAGGTCCGAAACTTGCCTTCGCACATAAAAAGCCAAAAAAAAATGGAAATAGAGAGAAGCTCGGGGTCGGGTTTCGAATAGAAACATGCACCCAAAAAATAAAAAGTGTAATGACCAAAATTTCTTGAATCCTGATCCCACATCAAAGGGTTTGGAAATAAAATGAAAGGTTCTTTTCGGAATTCGGGTGCAGATGGAAACTCACTCTTTGCACTTTGGAATCACCTTGGTAGAAGTGCTTGCAAAATGTGGAGCGTGGATGAGCCAATGAAGGGTTTTGATAGAGGATTTTGAAGGGAGAATACATCGGGTGCCATAAATTACAGAATAAACACAAAATGGATTTAAAAGGGGACAAGTGAACTGTTTTAAAAAATGCCTCAAAAGAGATCTCACTCATAAAATGAAATGATTGTGGAGTGTTCATGAAATGTGTTTGTTGAATCGGTCTAGGTATGCACAAAAGTGAATTCGTTGAAAAGGGGTATAAAAATATTGTCTCAAGTTCAGAAATCTAGTGGCTTAGAAACCCCCATATTTTTAGATTTACCTATTGCTTACAATGGATGGATTGAGAAAAGTGTTTCTCTATAGTGTTTTTTTGATATGGGTTATGTTTGGGCGAGGGACATAAAGTTCAGAAAGGGAAAGGGAAATGAGAGAAAATTGCTTAAGAAAAGTTTGCCTAGTGCAACCAGTTTGTTACATCTTTTGGAGCAACTGTCATTTCAAACCTGAAAAATTCTCTTACAAAGATCAATTGATGCTGTTGAGTGAAGCCAACAAATGCATAAAGACAATTGATTAATTCATTTATTTTATTAAAATTGTTGATTTTTGAGAATCATAATGAATTGATTAATTATACAAATCAATTTGTATTTATTGTTAAAATTAATTAATTCGGTAAACTGATTGTGCATCTATTTTGGTTTGCAGGTACCATTCATGATTTCAAATCCACAGAGAATATTATTTTGATGTTATTTTATTTCAAAATACTATTAAATGAAAAAGGGAGTTTTTTTATTATTGTCATTTTAATTATGAACATATTAAAGTTTATGAACATTAAATGGACATAGTTTGAATTTAATTGATTTATGAAATTGATTATGATTTGATAAATTAACTAATATGTTTTATGATCACAGGAGATTTTTAAGGCTGGAATAATAATGTTTCAAGATCATTGATGTCTGTGGGCCTGACGTGATGAGGAAATCTGCAATAGATCGATGGAGATGATTTGCAAAGTAGATGCAAAAAGAGGAAGATTCTGAAAAGATCATCAACCTAAAAGATAAATGAACACTTGGTGGTCCCCGTTTGGAGTAATTTCTGTAGAAATATATTTCTTTACATCGTGCAACATGGTGGACTCAAAGTTTAAATTGTAAATCACTGTCATCACAAGAGTCAATCTGGAAATATAATTTTTGATCTGAAGATCACTGAAGTCGAACAAAGGATGAAACAAAAAGTTTCATTTGGGGAATGATTGAATGCTACAACTTTTGATGAGTTGTTTTAGCAGAAATGATGTAATTAGTGAGCTATATATTGTCAAATTTGCTCACGTAGAAGGAGTTAGGATTTTAAGAAAAATAGTTAGACATTTTGTTTAGTGCTAATTAGAATTTAGCAGATACATTTTTCTTGATTCTTAGTTTAGCCGAGGTAATTTGAGGATATTGGTTTCCGTACCAATGTGGTTTTTCTAGAATTGTAAACACTGTTTATCTATTTTACTGCAATAGAAATAATCAAATTCAAGCTTGTCTTGAGTTATACTCTGGAATGATATTTGTTTGGTTAACTGATTGATTTAAAGTTTTTCAAGGAATGAATAAAATTTATCTTTTCTTTTGTTCGAATTGAGATTTGTGATCTGAGGTTAAAGTTTGCACTATGAATGAATGTTCAACTTTTTATTGATTACATGTTGAATTATTCTATAGTTTAGTTTAGGAATTCATTGAAGAGTAAGATGTCTGGTTAATTAGATGAATCAACATTCTATTCTTTCTTGTGTCCCTAATCTATCTTTTGATTTTTTTATCCCCTAGTTAGAGTAGGTTTAGATACGAGTTCGACCTTGCAACAACCAAAAGGCCCAATAACTAGCAGGCCCCTTGAACATTACAACCTCATTGACCACCCATTAAAACAACAATGTTGTGACCCAACATCTAGGACTTTGGAAGGTGAATGATTTAACGATCGTTTGTCTTTTTCAGGAGAGGTAAGGTGATTACATCTTACCTACATGTTGTGTCAATTTTTACATCAATAGGAATTGCTTAGTATCGATGTCAGTGGGTACAAAATATTCAATGAAAGAGCCCTTTCTAGGATGTCCTTATGGGTGAAAGAGATTTTCAATAACTCTAAGATGAATATTTGTGCTATAGTTTTTTTAAGTTGATCCAAGAGACTATAATATGTGACCTTGATGGGGTTCTAGGTTACGAAGGAGCTCCTTGAATGGTCACCTTCCCTCTTTGTGTGGTGACTCCACACTTATTTGTAGGTCCTTTTATCATGATAATAAATATTTGATGGTCGTATGCCCCTACAACATTATCGTAGATGTGACTGACTTGGTTATAGACTTTTCGATTTCCAGTATCATTATCCTTGTTGTGATCGGGCATTAGGGTCTTGTATATCCCAAGATCTTTATTCCCAAGTTGTTGATCGATACTCACCTCACCTTGATCGATAAGGTCTTGGATAACATTCTTTAGTCTCATACAATTCGATGTCTTATGTCCCTTGGTTTGATTTAACTCACAATGATCTTCATCTTTGTACCACAAAGGTTTGAATTGAGGTTCATCATAATGTCTGAAATATGGTAGCATGATTATATTTGATTGAATTGGCTTTCGTAGGATCGTTTCAATAGGCTCCCTCAAGGGTGTATACTTGCGTCGTGGTGGGTAATTATTTTGTTTAGGTGGTGATCCTCTTGGGGGTTGGCATTGTTAATAGTTTGTCGATTATTTGGTTGTAGTGTATTGGATTTTGGTGGAGCATTTATCACAACTTTCACATCAACTACACCATCGTTAGAAATGTTCTTATTTTTAGCCCATATATGGGGTTTGTCATTGGAGCTAGATGATGGCCGATTATCTTTGTAAATTTTTATTGCTCTTTTGCAATGAGGGCCCTCTCGATGTTTAGGCCTTTGACTACGAGTTCTTCAAATGTTGACACACATTGCATCATCAATTGGAAGGCTAAATCAATATCTACATTTACCATAATGATTTCTACTTGTTTCCTCTCAAACATGGGCCATTTACACTTGCTTTCTTTATGTCTCCATCATTATAAAAAGGATGAAAATGCTTCTCCCTTGTTATTTTTATATAGAGGTCCTCCAATGTTATGTTTGCATACATATTGTAGGAGAAATGAGCTACAAATTGATCTTTAATCTCTTGGAACATTTTGATTCTCGGAGGTGGGTGTGAAAACCACTATAGATTTCCCTCCTAAACTTCTTGGGAAGAGACACATAAGGTATGAATCATTGTATGATACTTCCATAAATGCAACATACAACTCTCTAATATGCTCCTCCGGATTACCATGTGTTGTGCATGTTGCACACACACCTCGCTTAAATTGGGGATCCCCTCTTTTGTTTTTCTTTTTTCTGAGTTGGCCTGTGCTAGTTTCACTTTTTTTGCCTTCACTTTTGAGCCTAGCGATCAAAATTTCTTTGAAATTGGGAAGTCTCCATGATACCCTATCCATTTGACAAAATTTCACTAAGTTAGGAGGAGTTGCTGAAATTTGTTTGTGGGTTTCCATCGTGCGAAATCCGAGACCTTCAACGCCGTTTGCAATTTTTTTTGGGTAAGTTGTTGTTTACGGGATGTCATTACCTCAACGTTGTTAGACTTGGCATCCACATTGCAATTTTCAACATGACATCAACTTCAATGACATCCACATCACAAGTTTTCACATCAGTGTTTCCATTCAATTTATTTGAAAAACCTGCATTAATGACCTTCATTTATGATGGCGAGATTTATAAATAAGTGGCCAAATGGATTCATTTTCACCCTTGGAAATTGGAGAAGTCGAAGAGCTTGATTATTGTTGTTGCATCGAGCAATAGAATTTGGTGCCCATGCATTTCTCCTCTTTGATTGCATGATTTCCAGGTTTGAATCCTTCAGTCCATTGGTTGAGTCTGTTCTAGTATTTTCACCATTATTAAGGTTTTTGATGATTGTTGTTATACCTAAAAAATGAAAACCCTTTCATTGTACCCATTCACGGAACTGTTACAATCGAAACACAAACTCGTTGATATCCTGACACTTCTGCAGGATCATAAACATCAAGTAACACTGTTTAACATGCCATTTTTTAACATTAACCACTATGGTGTTTGCCCCACGACTCCTACATGAATCTTGGGTGGATTGCAAAATCATCGTATTTGAAATTTTTTGAGTGTAAAAGCCCTTGCGGGAATTTGCATGTAGAGAGCCAACAATCACAAGTCATATTTATGGCATGAACCCTCATGGCGTCTACAGTGGTTGTCCCTACAAACAGTGATGTTAAACATAAAAAAATGACCAAGTGTCCAACTCGGTGCGGGAATGTGACTGCGGAAAGCTACTCGCAGAAAGCCGATACTTACAAGTTATTTTGACGACATAGATTCCAATGGCTTCCACGACCTTCACACTTGCATTGTTAAACCTGCATCTTATTCAACCCACAAACGATTATCTTAAATCACCGTTCTTGACCTATGTTTTACATGAGAATTAATGGGTTCAAAATTTGACCAAATTTGCTAAGTAAAAGCCCCTTGCAGGAATTCGCCTCCAAGATGCCACTTGTGGGATGACATTCATTCGAAGCCATTTCAACGACATTCGAGTTGGTGGTTTCCGTACAGCCATTTTTGGCAAACCTTGGAATAAGCTGAGAACTATTATATCTCTAACTCCAATGATTTCTAATTAATTCATTGAGTTTCGTTAATTGATTCCTTCTTTCTATTTTTGATTTCTATTATTTTACTTTTTTTTTTTGTCTATTAGTTTAGTTTTTTTTCATTGGATTTTCTTCTGTCTTCTAATTTTAATTTATTTTCTTTTTTCTTTTTCTTTATTTTATTTTCTAGTTTTTTTATTGTTGATAGTTTAGGGTATCCCCCCGACTCAGCTCAGGGGCATCGGGTGATTTCGGGCCTCAAAGTTGTACCCAAGACCAATGGGGAGCAAACCCACGGTCGAAGCCAACTCTGCTACCCATCTGGACTTATTTTCTAGTTATTGTTAGGACAATGTTTGTTCTTATTTCTTCACGTTGCTTTTTTATTGTTATTAATTTATAGTGATTTATTTATTGAATCAATTTATTCCTTCCTTTTTTCTTCTTTAGGGTTCTTTTCATTCCTTTCTTTTCTCTTTTCTTGGTCCTCGATCCTTGTGCTGCCCTTCTCTCTCTCTCCCCTCTCTTTTAAACCTATCTAAGTTTGCAAAAATTCATTTTTATCCTCTTGCTCTAGTCTTTCATCTTGATGATGGATCATAGAGTGTGATTCAAAATATTTTTTTGATGCACAAAAACTCAACACAATATTTCAGAAGCAATACTATTCAACAATATGGATTGTGGAAATCTAATATCATTAATTGAATGATTTCACTCCTCGTTTAGATTCAAAGGTGAAAATATTCTAAGCATTCGATCCCATGTGGGATGTCGTTGGTCGAAAGCCGCTATCTCCAAACTGTTTTAACAACATAACTTTAAATGGCACCTGAATGCGTTGCTTCCATGTGCACCTCTCTCGCATCACCCAAGGAATCATTCAAACCATGAAGGTTGATTTACCATGTCTCAAAATAAATTTAGTACTGATTTAAGCCTCAAAGTTCAAGTGTCTAAACCTATGCAGAAATTGCTACATGGGAAGTTGCGTCTAGGTGGCCATGTTCTCCAAGTTGTTTTAATGGCCTTACTTTAAATGACATCCATATGACTGACTTCCACGTGCCAACTCCCCACAAAGCCTAAAATGATGAAATTTATAAGTATGATGGCTTGATATGACTGTGGTTTGACTTTCCCATTTGCCAAACGAATTTGCACCAAAAGTTGCGAAGTATAAAATGAGTGCAAAAATAATAATGCGGGAAGCCACTTGTAGAATGTCGTCTCCCACAAGCCATTTTTTGGAAAAGACTTAACTGACATCTACCTTGGTGGCTTCTGCATTAGGACTTTGTGCAAAGACCAAAAGGACAAAATTAATGAAAGTGATAGTCTTGAATATCTTCACTAGTACAGAAACAACAATATATGACTGAAAAAACTACTAAAAATTGCTTATAAATGACTAAACTTGGTCACGTGACCATTAATAGTTTATTTTGAGTCATATATAACGCGACCAGATTGATGACTAAACCATTTTTAGTCATTTATTGGTTGCTTTGATTGATCGATTTCGTAGTATATTTAGTCTTTAATTTAGTCATTGATTTAGTCATATTATTCACTAAGCTTGGTCACATGACCATTAGTAGTTTATTGTCAGTCATTTATTTAGGCATTTGATCAATTTGATCATATATTTAGTCACTAATTTCTATCAGCTGGTAGTATATTTAGTCATTTGATCAATTTGGTCATATATTTAGTCATATTTATTCACTGATTTCTGTCAACTGGTAGTATATTTATTCATCGATTTCTGTTTGTTGGTAGTATATTTAGTCAATTGGTAGTTTATTTAATTGTTTTTGTTCATAGCTGATTTCTGTCTAAAAGTGTTGGAAATGAGACAATGCTTTTGAGGTTTAATTATTAATTGACGCCAATTAGTAGTATATCTAGTCATTTTGAAGCTTGCATTTAGTCATTAGTATATTTAGCAGTATATTTTGAAGCCTGCACAATGAAACAACTTTGAGAAGGTAAAAACAACTTGTTTTATTGATAAAAAATGCTTACAAGCAACATATAGATCTGAAAATAAGTTACAATGCTTTCTCTTTGCTAAAAAACCTTCATGGTTACAATACATAGCTCAAAGAATGAGCAAGTAAATATCACAAAATAGAAGCACAAAGACATTCATAGATGTCTTCTTCACAAATCCATGACTATCCCATGAAGCTCACTATCCTAGTTCAAGATCACATTATCATCTCTGTCGAGATCTTGTCTCATGCACCCAAATTTCTCTAGTTCATAAGCCGCCTTTGTGAATTTTTATCTATAGCAATAAACTGTCCTTATCTCTAATACAAAAATCATCCCATTATGATACTACTATTGCAAAATATATGTCTTGGTAGATAGCTCATGATAACAATCAACCTTGTTGCTGCTCACTTGTACCAGCTCTATGGTAATGTCCTGGGCATTCATGCATCTAACATGAAGACTCTTGACTATCATGAGATTTGGCATTGTCAAATGCATACTAGAAGGATGTCTCCTTACCCCTTTAAATGCCTCTTGAGACATTGACAAGATTGTAACCTTTGCATAGTTCTTCTCATTGACTCTAAGGTTATCTTTTAATGTTTGCATGATCACTATCTTTTGCATGAATCTCTGCCCCTTGATAGTCACTTGTAGGTTTTATTCATGCATAGTTGGAACCTCTTTCACAAAATGTCCTTTCAATCCTCACTATCAATATACATCCTCATTTGAAAACATATTCACTCAAGTTTGGGGAGTGCTTCTACCATGGTCATAATTATTTTGGAAACAATGCCATTGCCATGATGCCATTTGACCAGGACATTCACTTTGTGTTTCCAGGATAGATTGAAACTATCCAATCTCTTCACACTCTTCTCACTATATTGTTTCAAACGTCCCAGTGTCTTCTACTTATGGCTCTTAGTGTAACCCTATCATCCATGGGTCTTTAAGTGTTGTTCAACCTCAAATGACTATCACTTCCTTTTGAGAAGGTCCTCTTATTCTTTTACAGTCATATCCCTATCATAATAATTCCTTGTGGGTGAAACCATGATACAAAGGATTATTACAAACAAAAAAGAGAGGACTTGCAAAGCAAAAATATAGTGTTCAGTACTCGATTAATGATTTTTTTAAAGTTTTCCTAGTTAGACCATAATGAAAAATCTATAGAAGATTATCAATAAAAAACTAACAATTGCTGGACTTGATAGACACGATCATAAAAGAAGATCTACTGAATAAATCTTACAAAAGATCTCTCATAGCTTAATAGGATATTCAAAAAATGGATTTGTTGAAAGGGATTTTAAAACTTTCAAGCAAATGCAACTGGAAGTTATAAATCCAAATTCTACAACCTTTTCCAACATCCTCCCAGCTTGTGACAAAATGGGAGCTTAACAACAAAGTATAGAAATCCATCAAAGCATAAAGGATAGATTTGTCAGATGTTGTAGTGGCAACTGCCTTGGTAGAAATGTATGCAAAATGTGGAAACATAGACAAAGAACATGAACTGTTTGAAAAAATGCCTCAATGAAATTTGGTCTCAGTCTTTAGAAACTTTCAAGAAAATGCAATTAGTAGGTGTAAAGCCAAATTTGATAACCATTGCCAACATCCTCCCTACCTGTGCCAAAATGGGAGCTTTGGAATAGGGTATGGACATCCATCCTGCAAACCCGCCAACCTCTCCAGTCATCATCACAGGGTGGTGAGGTGGTAGAAATTCAGGGAAGACATCTGTTGGATATTTCATTTGGCGTGATTGATGCCTCACCTACTTATCTCTTGTGAAGGAAATTTTATGTGATTGTAGTCCCTCGCAGCCCCGCAAGGAGCTAGGGAATGAGGGTGCGGGATGGCGGGCTCTCCCCGTATCCTCATGAAGGAACCTTTGTTAGTGCGCGAGGATGCATGGATGATGTTTTGTCAGATATTGTAGTTTCAACTGCCCTGGTAGACATGTATGCAAAATGTGGAAGCATTGACAAGGCATGTGAATTGTTTGGCATAATACCTCAAAGAGATTTCATCTCATGGAATGCAATGATTGCGAGATATGCACAAAATGGATTTTTTGAAAAGGCTTTAGAAACTTTCAAGAAAATACAATTAGTAGGTGTAAAGCCAAATTCGATTGAGAAGCTTTAATAATGATACAAATGACATTCTTTGGTCTATTATTTTATTCTCATATATAGTTGAAATGTTTGTATTTACTAGATTCTTAGTACCTTTATTCTCCATAGTGGACCGAATGAAGTAATCAACACAACTCTAGGGGTCCCTTGGAAAACTCTATATCTGAGATGACCGTGTCCTAAAGAAAAAGGTGTGAAGTGTCTCTGATTATGTTACTGGAAGAAAATGGATAAAGACTTGCTTTAGTATTTTTACAGACAATGGTATCTATCATGTAACACATAGTAGAAAGACAAAACAAATATAAGTGCTTCTTGGAATCCAATGATAGAGGGCAAAGAGATTGTAGATCCTGTCATCTTGTGGAATATAGTGGCCAGTCTCAACATATAACTAGTTAGACAAGGGGAATTCTCATGCCATGTGATCAATAATGAGCCACAAAAGATTAATATTAATGCCATCTACAAAATATAAGAAACACTGAGCATAAAAAATAGCTTGGTGCTAAGTAGATGTTCAAATAACGTGACTATGTTGTTGGCATGTACTATCTCTAGCAACATCGTTGAGCAAAAAAGGAAGGAAAGGGCCCTACATTAGTTTTAGATATGTTTTTTTGTTAGTTTTCTAGATGGTTATTGGTCATATCAATATTAGATGATTAAGGTCTTAGTTGGCAATGTTAAAATTCTTATTGTTTCAATACTGTAGATATACCTTGTTTAAATATTCTGCTGCAATTTGGTTTATGCACTAGAATTGTTCAATGCATGGCTTAGTTATCAGAACCTTAATGAGCATAGATAGAAGTAAATTATTTTGTAGCCATTTATTTTTATAGAAATATTTTCAGATCTTATTTGAAGAAAATGGTAAAATAGGAGTTTATAGTCCCCAGTTTGTAATAGATTGCACTACATCAAATAATGAGGTAACATTGATTAGGATGCTTTAATAATGGGAGATTTGGAATAGGCTGGAAATCCATCATAACATAATGGAAGGGGGAGTTTCGTGAGATATTATAGTTGGAAATGCTCTAGTAGACATGCATGAAAAATGTGGAAGTACAGATAAGGCACGTAAACTGTTTGATGGAATGGCTCAAAGAGATGCCATCTCTTGGAATGTAATGATTGCAGGATATGCACAAAATAGATTTTTTAAACAATTTTTTTGGTGATAGATGCAAACCATTTCCATGATTTTAAACAGGGACAATGTTTTTGAGGAGATGATTGGTGATGCTAAATGAAGCAATCTGAAAAATAGGCTTGTAATATGTTGTAGTGGCAACTGCCCTGGTAGACATACACATGAAGAGTCTGTAATGCACCTTCAAAAGTTGCAGTCATGCCTATCTTAGCCTGTTCCCCACATGAACATATGTTCAATAAGATAATAGAATAAAAAATAAAATAAAGAGTTTAACTAATGAATTGTAGAAAATAGATTTTTGTAGTTTATATTCATATCGTTGATTACATTAATTGCATTGCACATATTTCAAAATTAAAGCATTAATTCACATTGCATAACTAATAAGTAGTTCTGATAGGTGAAAAAATTTCAATTACAATATAGTTTATTACAAACTCAAGCTAAGTAGTTATGCAATTACTTCACATTGCATAAATAATAACTAGGAGCAGCTACCAATTGCATAAGTTTATCATGGAATTCCATGAGACCAGATTTATTTGAGGCAATTTTTCAAACAATTCAATACCTTGTCTATGCTATGAAATTTTTCAGACATGTCTACCAAAGCATTTTATCAAACAATTCACTGCCTTACTGCTATTATCTACTATTGTCTTGCATCTCATGGCATCTTTATCACTATCAATATGTCTAAACAGTCATGATGATATGATTATATTTAAATCTTACTCATCCTTGAGGACAATCATGACTTGTCCTTCCTATGTCTACCTTTAATAGTTGAAGGCTATCCTAAACTCCACATTCATGATATGTTTGTCCTAAAATTTGCATTCATGGTCATTGTACTAAACATTATCATGATCGTCCTTACATTATTGTTTCATCGCCATTTTATGGTGAGTGTTAAACTTATTGTTATGATTGTCCCTAGTTTTAAGAAGTGGTTGTCTCTTTCATTTGACTCTGCACTTGTCACTTTTCACTACCTTCAATTATCTTTGCACAATCCACTTGATATGTATTTTAAATGACTATCTCTTGAGATGAAGTCACTACCCCTTGAAATTGTTAATTAGCATTTGACATTCATGACTATCCAATTATTTCTAATGGACTATGCTCTATCTTTCAACATTGATTCCTTATCTTGATTGTCACCAACTTGTGCTTAATATCTCTACCCACCCGTGTCTTTTGGCCTTGCCTTAGTAGTAGATGACTGATCACTTCCCTTTCATATATTCCTACATAGTTTTTCAATCACTTAATGTATTCTTTCCATGTCACAAAACAAGAAAATTCTATCATGAACAAGGTTGTAGTATGAAGGCCTATAGCATTCTTTGGGATCTACTCATTTCCTATCAAATTTCCCTATAATAACCCTTGTTATTTTTCATGATGGTCATAAGATGATACATTACTCTTCAATTGTGACAAAACATTTATGGAGTTACCCTCTCAAATGACACAGGAATGCATAACTTTGAGAGGACTAAAGAAATACCTATGGAAATATAAGGAAAAACTCTCAAAACCTGCAAAATTGACATTAGAAAGGTGGGTGTAGAGATCAATGATTTGATGATCTCATAATCACATAGAAAAAACATTATTTCTTTAGGAAAACTCAAGATAAACCAGAATAAAGAAGATTTTGTGGGATGATTGCATAAATTTTCTATATTGGTGGCTATCTTCTATATTGGTGACACCCAATAAGTCTATATTGAAGAAATTGTCTTGGCAAATGAAGGCAGCAGGGTATTTCCAGATTCAAGAATTATACTTAATGTTGTGGAATAGAAGAAAAAATAATCATTTATCTGCCCCCATAGTGAAAAGTTAGCAATTGCATTTGGTTTGTTAAACATGGCCCTTGGTACAACTATTAGAGTTGTCAAGAACCTTTGAGTATGTTTTGATTTTCACATTGCATAGGCTCAAATCTCACACTATATGTAGCCTATCAACTAAATATCAATGAATTATAGTATCATTAAATATTGTAACCTTTTCCCTTCATTCGTACAAACAATTCAAACTACAATTAATTTAAAATCTAAGACATTTGAATGATTTATTATTTAGATGAGAGTCTAAATTGAAGAATAAAATATAAGACATTTGGATGATTTATTATTTAGACGAGATTATAAATTAAAGAAAGGTGTAGGTTTATGCATTACAACTCCTAATTACTCCATCTCCAGATTGTGAAAATTAAAAATCTTGTTAAATTACAAGCTATTGTTATCAATGGATATGCACTACGGATCCCCTGTAACTAAATAGGGAATCACCACATATGTGCCTGCCTTAAAAATTTTTGTAACCCTATCCCTCAAGATTTGAGTCTCTATATCCCTTAAACACAAGCCTGATCAGGCTCAAACAAAAACTATTGTTTCCTGCTATATTATGTTTTGTCATAAAACTGTTTGTCAAAACAATTTTAAGTTGTAAATATAATAATTGGCATATCCTAACTGAAAAAAAATTAGTATGTTGCACCAAAAATCCAAACATAAAAGTGTAGAGATCGATACATAATAAGGATTTGTAGGGAGCTATTGACGAAGAAATTGCCCCAAAATTAGATTGTTGCAAGAGAAATTGTTCTGAGAGATGTGAACGATTTCCATCATTTTAAAGAGGGACAATGTTCTTATGGAGAATATTGGTGATGCTAAATGAAACAATCTAAAAAATATGATTTCACTATAATAATGTGCTCTACATCAGATATCCAATCACTGATAGAAACTCATGAGATGCCTACACTCAATATTGAAAGCAAGGGATTGGTAATTAATTTATACTTATTCCTTGCAATTTTGTGATGTGGAATCAATCTCTAATTGCAAGGGATTCAAGGGGCTTCTATAGAAACACTTTTACCCTCTTTGTTATGAGGAAGAGAGAGTTATACAATGGAACTATTTTAGAAAAAGGTAGATAAAAAGTATACAAGAGTACACAAGTGAGTTTAGAAAGAAACTAGTTCAATTGGGCAAGGATGTCAAAGATTGGGAAGTGCTTAAGAATTATATAAGAGGGCTGTTTGGAAACTCAAGTGGTCCATTTTGATAGCCAAACTAGAAGATATAGATGAAGTACATGCACAGGAACATTACACGGAGTTAGATGACAAGATGAACACTTCATTCTCTCATAAACAGTAGGGTAAGTGACAACAAAAAGGTAGTGAGAAAAACAAGGGGAAGGAAAATGGAAAGGTAAAAAGAATTCTACTAAAACCATCAATGCAAAGGGAAAGAGCAATGACAAATATGATTGTTGTAAAAAAGATGGGCACACAAAATATGTGTTGGAAGTTGCACCCAGAGTTGATTCCTTCAAGAAACAAGAACAAGAAAAATAATGCTACATATTGAAGCAAAGGGAAGGAGATGGATTTCAGCTCTGAGATTGATGAGAGATTGACATGTGCCACAATTAGAAAGGGTACATGCTAAGTTAATGATGGGTCTCAAGATGAAGACAAACTAACCAAACTGTTCTGCATAAAGATAAAAATGAAATGAAAAAGGTCAATGCTCTTTTTGATACATGTTCACAAGAAAATTTGATTTCAAAAATGTTGGTTGATGAGCTTGGTTTGAAAATCACCCAAATTGGGGTGGTTGAAGCAAGGAGTGGATTTTTCAATCACAAAAGCAATGTAAAATCAAATTTTGACTTAACCTAGATTTTTTAGATGAGGTGGTTGTTTATTTGATATTTCTGGATGTGTGTAGTTTCATCTTCTAAAGTCCTTATCTCTACATCAAAGATGCCATATAATTCAAAAGGAAGAATTAGTATAGGTTGTCCTTGAATGACAAGGATTCACTCTCAATTTGTATGTGGGCAAGTCCAAAATATCTATTGTGAGTTTCTCAAGCCAAGATGCATGCAAGTGGGAATTTTGCTTTGTCATTATTGTGTGCTAAAGAGGAAAATGGGGTGACTGAAGTACATTCAGTCCATGGTCTGCATACAAATAAGGAGAAAATAAATGATGATTGGCTCGTATAACAATTTTTTGAGTTGTTCCTTGAGTTCAAGAGGTTACCCCTTCATAGAGAAATTGAACATGAGATCCAACTACTTTCCAATTGTCCTCTTCCAAATATAGGATTGTATTGGAAAAGCCTCATAAAGGCCAAAATGAAGTGAAGGTGCAACTGAAAACCCTCACTTGCTAGGAAACTATTAGACCTAAAGCTTCGGCTTGTGGGTCACCTAGAGTGGTTGTACCAAAAAGGGACAAAAAATACCGAATAGATACCCCTTACCACAATATATGAGCTCTTGAGTCAACTACAAAAGCCAAGTACTTTTCTAAGCTTTATTTCAAATCCAAGTATCACTGAGGATACAAGATGTTTGGAAAATAGTAAATAAGGCTATGCACGGCTATTTGAGTGACTTGTTCTTCTATTTTAGTTGTGCAACACTCCAAATACATTTGTGAGATTAATGAATGATGTACTTAGACCTCTCATAGAATATTGTGTGATGGTTCATTTGGATAATATCCTTATTTTATGTAATAACCCGTGTCCAAGTTTGGTGATTTTTACGATTCAATCCATTAAGAGTTGATAATGTAAACATGTCAACATATCACATAATTGTACTTTGTAATGTTCCTTGCAGAATTAATTTAAGTCTTGCATTTATTATTATAGATAAGATATCAAAATATGCCAAGAAAAAATAATTTTGGTAGAGACAGAATTAAAGGTCATGAACCTCTAAGAACACTCTAGTTTTTTATTTACACTAACCCTTTTATAGATGTGAATAAGAATGGATGTTAATACAATAATAATAATATCAATTTTTTGATTTAAGTTCTGAAATAAATTTGAATGAATAATGGATTCTAGAATGGAAAATAAATAATGTATAAATATCACTGAATCTGATTTTATTATTCCTCAAAACTCATGCGATGAAGATGGAATTGGCTGGTGCCTCTAATTGAATGTTGTTTCTGAATAAAACCAATACATATAAGGCACTATATCTGATATTTTCTAGTTATTCATGTAGCTTGTAACTAAATGATCATAGGCTCCCTGTGAGTGCCTTAGATTTGATAATAAGAAGTATAACTCTGCAAACTTGATCGATGCCTCGTTGTGAAGATATAAAATGCAAAGATAACATTGATAGGCCTACACTAAAGGTAGAAAGGGATCTAGAATGATATAGAAGTCAATCCAAGACAAGATCACATTCACAATGTTACTAGATTTTACCATTTTCAACAACTCTTCCTAAGGTTTCTATTTTAAAAAATTTCGATTTTAAAGAATGTGAAACAAACTTACACAAGATAATCTAAGAACTTATATTGTTATTGAAACCAATGGGTCTAAATGTCTGAGAGATAATCCCATGATGTTCATATACAATATGGGAAGGGTCCATCAAATTTTCAGTATTTACTTCATACCTACAAATTATCAACCAAGGTATTTGTTTAATTTGCATGTAGAAATAAACATTATATATAATCTTATCAATTTGAAGGAAGAACACTAAAATAATTTAAGAACAAAAAATAGGAAAGATGAACAATACAAACCATTAATATCTTGTGTCTATGGAGTATAATCCCACTCAATAAATATTTTATTTTTCTTGAAAAAGAGTTACCCATAAGGAAAATGTCTCATTGTTAGAACATATCAGATTGATGGATCACTTAGCATTGGAATCAATGGGAGAGTTTTGTTGAGAGCAATACCTATGTAAAGAGGATCAGTGTTTGGCCAAAAGAAGATGATGCCTTGTTGTAGTAGACTTGGATAAACACATGCATGTTCCCTCTTGGAAGTGTGGACCTACATTTAAGGTAGAATCACTTCATTAAAAGATATATTTAATGCACACAACCACTACAAAATCACTAACCCTCACAATGACTTGATTCCCATTCCTTGTGAAAGAGACTAGATCCTCATTTTGATGCATAGTGAGATTTATCTCCATTTTTGATGAATAATGCCTCCTTAATGAACCTAACACAATGGCTTTAATTGCAATGCAACAAGCCAATATCCCGGAAATAAAACCATTGTCTCTTTGTTACACTCTTGAAACCCTAGATCCCAAAGCATAATAATTTGAAACACTGTCCAAAGGCTAGATTGCAAGGGTTTTAAATATGAATACTTCTATTGCATAATGTTACCTCCATAATACATAAAAAAGAGCTCTACAAAGTAGTATTTCAAACTAAAAATGCATATCAAACGCAAAAGAAAACCCTAACCCATGGGAATAAGGGAAAGAGCCTTCAAATGGATGAAGAAGACATTGATATGCAAGAACATGAAGAAAGAAAACTCCCTTATTTGCCTTATTTTCCTTCTACAACTCAAAAATGAAACAAAGCAACCTAGGAAGATGGAAAAATGCAGAAAAGAGGCAAAGGAAACAATCGACCATGCAAATGAAGATTGAAAATGGTCATACCATGAAGTTGCCCCATGATCTTAGTTTAATGAAACTCAGATAACTACCCAGAAACATTGCAACCTTCCTCTTCAAAGAAACTAATAGTAGAGTTTTCCATATTGGAAGAGCCCATGTTGTTTTAGTCCTTTTTCCTGAAAAATAAACACAAAGGGATAATGAAACCTAGCAAGATTCCCTCGCAAAAATAAATTTTTTAATTTATCACTTGCTCACGTTTCCCTCTTTTTTTACAGATGATCAAATTAGTCATATCATATGTGACTAATTATTTAGTTGTGTTTTTACCAATGATCAAATTAGTCATATCATAAGTGACTAATTATTTAGTTTTATTTTTATTGATGATCAAATTAGTCATTTATTTAGTCATTTATAGCTGTGTTGCAAAAAAATAGTAGAATTTAGTCATTTTTAGTTGTTGTCACTATTTATTTTCCAAATTCTACTAGTGCTTCAACTCATATGTTTTCACATGTATAAACACATTTGCATCGAAATAACTCAATAATTTTTTGATGTGAGAATAATGGTGCGGGATGCCATTGCACTAGCACCACTTTCGATGGCTTCCGCATTGACAGATTCCGCAAGGTGGAAACCTGCATAGCCCTGACCCAAAAAAACTATAAAACTCGTAAATGGTCAACAAATGTTAGAAATGAATAGATTTAATGAATATGTGGATGCATTTAATGATGTTTTAGCATGATCTAGCTAACACATTGCTTCTCTTTGGTTCATCAAGATATTTATTATGCATTCTTTGTGCAAAATTTATGGAAAAGGTTGAAAAGACAAACAGGTTTAAGAAGAACACTAGGGCTATGAAAAGTGAGAAGGAGAAAGAAAAAATGAAATATGAATTCCATGGAGTTGAGTGCACTTCAAAGATCATGACACATTGGTAGGTTAGATCAAAATTGATGAGTTCTGACAACAGGTCTTGGTCAGCCCAAAGACTAAAGAGGCATGGAGATTAAAGAAGAATGGTATTGCAAAAGCAACAGGCTTCCCTCTAGCCTTGGTCATCCCAGAATTGATCTTTGGATGTCAGGAGTGTTATCATAAACAATCCAGGAGTATATTAATTGTAGATGGGAAGGTACTAGCTGATCTCACTTCCATGTCGATTGGGCAAACGTTCAGGATCCCTTCATTTGATAAATTGAAAGATTGCAAGAAGGGGTATGTGGAAAGTTTATGGAAAGAAAACACCATGGATTGTAGGAAAATAATAAATCAGCTATGGATGCTTGATCCTTTCCCTAGTGCAGGGAAGCTGCCACAAAAGCTTTATCAGAGTGACTTCATAGAAGTGAATGATCTTGTAACTCTCCCAACAAGAGTGATGGGACTCCCCACCTCCTCTATCTTTTAAGAGTGGATGTGGTACTTCCTAGAGAAAAGATTCCATTGGGCTAAAATGATAAGTGGCAATATTCATAACCAGTTTGTTGCGTTGAAGTAGACTCAGGAGTTCTATATGACTTCCTATATTGTTTACTTATTGGTAGAAAATTTTCCCTACAAGGGGCTAACTTGTGTTGGTGGCCTCAGAACAAGGAAGGGTCAGACCATTGTTTACGATTGTTATCCACAACTATAGTACAAGAATTACAAGAAGAATTATAGGCAGGTGAATGATGCCTTCATCATGCATATCCTGTGAGCACTAGCTAATGATTTCAGTAAAAGATTATCACATTGCACAAAAGTGCTAATAAAGAACTTTGGGTATTGGTTCATCAAGTTCCCCAAAATTACCTACCTAAGAATTGAAGGTTTCTCGAGATTCCTGTACCATTTTCCTAGATATCCAAGAAACAAGATAATCTTGCTAGAGCTCACATGACAATTGCAGGCTTCTCATTTGTTTATGCAAGAAAAGCACCACGTAGGATTTATATAGCATATTGTCTTTGGTCAAGGGTTGTATTTGTGTCCTGCTACCCCTTGCATAGAATATTCAGAGAAAGAAATTATAGAATATGATCTTTTATTACACATTGAGTGAGGAGACCTCAACTCATGGGGAAAATTGAGAAAATAGGTTGGGAGACAACATGCTCACAAAGTACATATTGAGGACTTCTGGGAAAACTATGATGATGATCACGAGGTCTGAAAATGACTCTACATGAGAACGACCATGAAATTTGTAAGTTCTATTGATTTATTTCCGGTCCCCACTTAGGTGGTTGAAGATAATAATACTCTTGATGAGAAAGCATTTAATGCTATTGCCAAGGATTCCTTGCCGGTCATCGATTGGGTAGAGAAAGAGATAACAAATTTAGACATAGTCATGCACCTAGTAGTATAATAGATGAAAAGGTGGTTGGATATCAGGTGGCTCAATTAGAGAAATATGGTGTTGAGCTTATAAATGGGGAGAGGGAAGAAGAAAAGGCCCTTGAAAGTGGAACTAAAAGAGAGGTCGAGGCTAGTTCCTCAGGAGAAGTACCCAAGTCCCTACCCACTACTAGATCAAGAAAAAGGAAGTACCAAAAAGATAGCCGAAATAAAAAGTATACTCTAGGAAGATGGTGTAAGGGAAAAGGCCGCCCAAGAAGTCGAATAAGAAAAGAATATTCATTCCTCAAATGCCAAAAATAAAAGAAGAGTCTTCTCCTCCTAAGGAGGAAGGTAAACCACAACCACCTCCACCTTTTACTGCATCACTTCCACCTGCTTCCATTGTACCATATTCTTCCACTCTACCTCCACTCCCTGTGTCATCCCCACTTGCTATGGACATCTCAATCCACCCTACCTTTGCCACTTTGACCAACTCTATGATCATGGTTGATTCCTCATCCTCGACCTCGTCTCCTCCATCTTTTTCTTTTCTCCCACCTTCACAACCTACTTTCTCCACCTTGTCACCTTCTATGTCCACTATTCCTTTGGCACCTATTACACTGCCTGATTATTTTATTACTTATCTAAAAAATATGCCCCACCAATTATCAAAGACTTTATTGTCTCTTGAGGCTAAGTTTTTCATGACCCAATTGACTACTTCTCTCCCAACCTCTCATCCTCCTATTGATCCACAAAAGATGGAAGCTACTATGGAGATATATAAGAGAATACAGAAGAAAAGTGAGGAGGAACTTAAATAAGCAATTGGGATGATTGAAGAAAATATGAATTCTGATTGAGAGGATTATTATGAACACATGGATGAAGGCTTGAAATTTTTTGAACAAAGAAATGTAGAGTCTACCCAAAGAGCAGAAGTTGAGCTTGATAAGGGGAAAAGGATGATGCAATGAGAAGAGCATAATGAAGAAGACAAGAATGTTGAAGATGATTCAAAGCATGGGGAAGAGGAGCCATTGAAGAATCATGATGATGATGAAGATGAATTCAAAACTACATCCTCAAGACAACAAGCATAAATCCCTTTATGACTATAACAATAGTTGAAAAACAAGGCTCCAACATTGCAGGATCCAAAGGCTCACTTGGAAGCCATATTGGCACGTGCCCAAATAAAGCCTAGAGAAAGGAAGCCCAAGATTAAATCACACATCACCACTAACACATTGGGCTGCCACATTCTACAAGTGGCAATACCAGCAACAAAAAAATATGCAGATACTATTAAGGCTAAGGATTATTAGATAACATTTATCAACATTTTCCCCGCCTCTCGAGCACAAAAAATAGATGAATTCTAGGTGTCTGTCACTAAAATTTTGAACTAGATGGACAAGGATCAAGCCACGAAGGTAGAGCTGAAAGTGTAGGTTGTTGGATTGATATCCTTCATTCAATAATGAAATTCACCTCGAGATGAAGATCCAACAAAATCGCCAACACTTACAATTTTATGATTTTGAAGAATGAGATTGAAAAAGAAATTGACAATCTTAAATATTTCCCTGATCTTTACAACATCACATGTCCTAAGTTGTGTTGCATCTAGAGGTTACCTACAAAATTTTGGGAGCAGGAACTGGTTCTTCCTAAAGAGAATCACAATTTTCCAGAAGTTTGGCCGTTCAATTTTGAATTCAAGAAAGAGGTCCTAAAAAGGTGTTAATAGAGCTTGATGCAATCAATTCCCATGTCATTGAAAATTTTTCATTGTGTGATGCAATTCTGGATCTACTAACAAGAGCTAAAATGCTAGCTTAGAGATTGGATTGCGAGCTGGTGAGGTGAGAATTCCAGAAGAGAACGAAGGAAGGGACTTCTGGTAACTTGTCAAGAAAATTCATGGATTTTCTACATGTGCCTTCACATGTTCAAAACATATAATTCAAAGAAGGGGTCAATGTGTAGGCAACATGAAGAATTAATGGAGGAATTCAAGATGATTGCATTCAAAATCAACAATTCTAACTTCCCATCTCACTCCAAGCTTTTGGAGGTTGTGAAGAAATTTTTCCAGTATGATATTGTGTAGAAAGAAGCTAGAAATAATTTAATAGAAGATAAATTTTTTATAATTTCCAGCTAGAGGAAAAATAAAGCTAAAAAAAAAATGGCTAAAGGACAAAATATCTGCCTCAAACTGTGCACCAAGCTTCTATTTATTTATTTAATATAAAATAGGCTAAGGAATGTTGTAAAATTTTTGAGGTTCACATGTGAACCAATTTTATATTAAGAAATATTTTACTTCCATTGGATATGATGTAAATCCTAAGCTGTGGTGAATCTAGGCTATTGGATGTAAATCAATCTTGGCCTTTGATTTGGGTTTTGAAAAACTATAAATAGGGGCATCCTCTCATTTAAAAAGGGAGAGATGAATTTTTGTGTAAAGGAATTTTCAAGTAATATAAAGGAAGACATTGAAATTTGGTGTTGTCCTTGCATATATTCTCAATGTATGCATGAATTTTTTCTCCTCATTTCATTTAAATTTAAGTTTATTTACAGTTTAGTTTTATTTATAACTTATTAGTCAATGAACAATTTTAATGGTGACAATGTGTTAAGGTATCTGATGTACTTCTAGTTCATGCTTTTGGTGGTTTATTGAGGATAAATTACTGTGTGAAGCTAGTCTGAGCTTAATATTTTAAATGCACTTTAGTTCAACTGTGTATTCATGCTTAATGAGTTAAAGTCACAGTTTGAAAATTTGAAGACAACCTTGGGAGATTACACCGGTTTTGTGATACTCTAGAAACTTCTTGGTTAAGAAAAATATAGTTTTGGGAGTTTTTCTACCTTAATGCTTTCCATTGTTATTGCTATTCCTAGTTTTCAAAATTAGAATAACTCCCTAACCCTTACCGTTTGATATTTATTTGAAAATATGAGTTCGTATTAGGATTCCAACATTGCCATACTATTATATCTAATGATTAAAGTAAGTTTCAGATTGTTGTTCTAAGTTTGCAGTTATAGTCTTCAAAATTTTGAAACTTCTATTACAGACATACGAGATCCCAACTTTCCAAAACATAAATGCCCTTTGTGTGTTACCAGTAAAACACATCGAACTTGAGCTGTTTATGCATTGCCAAGACTTGACATTAGATACCTTGAGATTATTATTATTATTTTTTTGAAATAAGTTACCTTTCACGAGAGATAGGATACTAGTGTTCTATCTATGTTGTGTAGTGCAAAAAATCTTGTCAAAACCATCTCCCTTGTATTTATCAAATTTGGGTATCTCAAAATTTGGGGGAAATGGAATGATTGTTATGCTTTGATCAAATGGATAAGGACATAGGTCTTGTACCGCATAGTACTTTTTAGTCTTTCCCATTTGAATGTCTTCGATTTTATGCATTAATGTCTAAATTTGTAAAGATATGTCATCTTGAGGATTGTTCAATGGTGGACCATACATGGTATGTTGTGGGATGGAAGATGAATTATATGTTGGATTTTGATATTATGGTGTGTTGATGTTATATGTGTTGTATGGGGTGAACTGGGGATTGGCTTGATATTGTGGATTAATGGGTGATGAAGGTGGCAGTGTGTTGTATGCTCCATATTAAATTTGAGATGCCACATTTTGTTGAGAATTTGTATATTGTTGTGTTTTAGGGTCGTATGCCAAACTTTATTGGCGTTCTTGAACAAGAAGTTATTGTTGAGCATATTGTTGTTGTTGGGTTTGTAATACTTGTTGTGTTGGTAATGTTTATTGAGCTTGTAATACTTGTTGTTGAGAAATAACTTGTTTTTGTGCAATAGATTTTTGTCTTTGAGGATATGGGATGCTTTGATGTTGACCTTGATAATCTTGATATTGCTGATATTGTGGATTTGGTTTTGTGACATTTGATGTTGCAAATTCTGATTTAAAATTTTTTGATTTTGATTTGGTGAAGCTTGAATTTGATATTGGGGTACTTGTTGTTGTTGAGACATTAGATTTTGAAATTTTTTATGTGTTGGTTGAACAAGATGTTGAGACATTTGATATTGTTGGGGATATATTTGATTTTGAGACCCTTGGTTTTGAGACCCTTGATATTGTTGTGACACTTGATGTTGGGACATTTTATTTTGTTGTGGACTCATTTCATTTTGAAACATTTGATGTTGATACCATTGATATTGTTGTAACACTTGAGGTTGTTTTGGATTCATTTGATGTTGGGATACTTGACTTTGAGACCCTCGATATTGTTGTGATACTTGTTGACGATCTTGATTTTGTTGAATTTGACTTTGAGGACCTTGGGGTTGTTGACTATCTTGAGGTTGTTGAATACCTTGAGGTTGTTGTGAAATTTTGTGACCTTGAGGTTGTTGAATACCTTGAGGTTGTCGAGTACTAGGGATAGTATGAAATGTGTGTGGAACATTGGTGCTAGTATTTTGAATGCCCAAACTTGCATACTTCCCTAGACTTTGGGGATTTCCATGTTGATGTGATATTGATTGAATCCATCCTAGTGACCATTGGTTGACTTGGTACATTCAACGAGGATGGTTTGGTTATTTGTTTTATAACACTATGTATTAAGGGGTCACTTTGAGAAGGATGATTCATGGATGCAACATTTGTAGATGGTTTTTCCCTTAGTGTATTCACATAAAATTTTTGAGGAATTTTTGCACCTCCTTATGTGAGTTTGAGCAAGTATTGACTTGGATTTTGATTCAACATTGTGTTTATGATGTGAGTGAGTTTTGGATCATGTTCCATCTCTATTAATTCTTTGGAAAAAAAATCTTGAGGGTTATTGGTAATTTCTTCTATTGGAACCCTTACTTCTTGAGATGGTTGAGGGGGTGATTAGTTGTTCTTTGGTGTTGTAAAACCTATAGGATTAAAATCGGGCATCCCAAATATTGGTTCACTAGCACTAGCACTTGTTGTTGGCATGCTTGGAATAGTAGGATTTTTTTCCATTTTCCATTTTCTCTTGTGTTGTAACCTTGTTGTGATAATAAAATTTCTATCAACCCTCAGAGATGTTTGATGTGAATAATTTTGTTGAAATTCCTTGGTTTCTTCAAAATTTTCTAATGTTCAAAGAACTTTTTATAGGTTTAGGACCAGTGATGTATGACTTTGTAAATGGATGTAATATGAAACTCTCAATTTTGACAAGATTCTAGACTCAATTTTTTAAATGTGTTTGATGTTGTTGATGATGAACTTGAAAACCTTGGGAGTAAACTTGTGACTCCAAGATGAGTTTTTCCAAAAGATGATTGCCAATTCAACTAAATTCTTAGAAATATATTGTTTCTAAATATGAAGCTAAACCATTTGATAGGGTGAAAAACTTAAGTCCAAAATATTTATGTCAAAATTTCAAGTTGTGTTTGATGGTTGATATTTTGATGATTTGACATTTGATTGTTTGATGTTGATCCTAACTGAAAACCTAAAAGGTTTTTTGAAAAGACTAAGATAGTAAAGGACATGAACTTTGTTTTCTGTTTTGAGTGCTATAAGTGAGCCAAGATTATTTTTCCATTAATTTGAACTAGTTAAGCGTTAGACCAAAAGCTAATTTTTTGAAGGTTGTTGTTTTGAATTTTTGGTAAAGGCATTGCTCTATTCAAATACAAAGGTGTTGGTATTTGCAAAGACATCACTATTTGGAAAAAGTGTCAAACTATCCAAACAAAGGTGTTGCTATAAATTTTTTAGTTATCCCTAGCAAATGCGTTGCTATGTGCAAAGGTGTCAATGTGCAAACAAAAGCGTCAGTTTGTGCAAAGGCATCACACTTTCAAGAAAAAGTGTTGATCTACTCAAGGGATCTTCAAAATGTGAGTTGACCTAATTTTTTTGATGTTTAAATTTTGAAAAACATAATATATAACATGTAGACTAACTCCATGAGGTGATAAGATGATTTTCACATGTTCTTCCATAAGAACACACTAATTGGTGTCACAAGGTCTCAACATGAAAACATGCCATAGAGTACAACCTATATAGTATTTAGATTAGATTTATCTTCTCAAAGTGGGCCTGTATGATAAAATACCACACATAGAATGGGTGACTAGAGTATGCGCACTACATGACACACCTCTTACCTTGGAAGGAAAAGTTCCTTTCAAGGGGTTTTTCCGGCTCAAATATCTTTGGTACCTAGCAAGTAACTCCATGGAATGATGTTGTTCCATTGCATCACTAAAAGAAGACATTAAAAATTACCAGGCCTCTTAAACAATAGGTTTCTAGTGGGTAGAACATTGGTGAACATCATCGACCTCTTTAAAATATCCACAGGAAATCAAAAAACCATAGTCCCTAACGAAAGTCTAGAGTGATACATGCACAGATCGACCTACAACTTTCAATATCAGCCAATTTGTATAGCACACCCAAAATTTTTGCTTGAGATCAAACCCTTGAGTTCTCTGTGAGGATGTATCTCAAGATAAGCCTCCTACTCAAAAGAAAAAAGGAAGGAGTTACTATTTCTCTTGCCCCAAGATCGCACTAGGCATGAGGGAGAGGATACATAGCAACTACCTTAGGGTTACAATGAACAAAGTGCAAGTTCAAGATGTTTCTCTTCACCCAAGATCCCACTAGGCACAAGGGGAGAGGATACACATCCAAATTATCAAGCACAAAAGATAATGAATACAATATTCATTTTAGGCGCATCAACATAGATGTGTCATTCATTTTAACTGCATATAAAAGGTACAAGTTATGGTTCTTTTTAAACCCAAATGACAAGTGCGTTCATTTTAAGACAAAATAAGTGTGAGTTCATTTCAAGCCAAAAATCTAAAAATGATAGTTGTGGGGTTCAATTTTATAACACCAAAGCTAAATGTGAATCTAGTCTAAGGGTTTAAAATGAAATTTATCTAAAGCTATCCTTCACATAAGTGTTAAGAAACACTTAGGAATTGATTCATGCTTCATTCCTTGAACAAGTGTGAATAAACACTTTCTAGTTTTGATCCATGCTCCATGCTTTTCTTGAAATTGTTAGCCTCATAAACTAGAGAACAAAAAATAAGAAATAGTTAGGGTTAGACGAAATTGAAAATTAAAATAAGATGAAACCCTAAGAATTTATGCTTCCTAGTTTACCTAAAAAGGCACCACTCTATTCAAGAAAAGGTGCCACTCTATTTCGACAAAGGTCACTTTGCTAGATAAAGGCATCACTACATTAAATTTGTAGAAGTATTGGTATTCAACAAATGCATCATTGTATGCAAAAGTGCCAACCTGTCAACCTACAAGCAAAAGATCAAAGAAGTTAGCAGACAAAAGAATCACTATTTGTAAAAGTGCAAGTCTTTAACATGTAAGGTTGTCGTCATTTACAAAAGTGTCGGTCTGTGCTGGAAAGGTTGTTGTCCTAATTCCTACACCTGCAATGTCCAAAAAACTTCAAAAAAAGTTAGTTAATTAGGGATGTGGGTCCCACTGGGTATGCCAAAATGTGAACATGGAAGATTAACTAGATTAAATAGCATAGGAATCAACTAAGAATCATGACAAATGATGTAAGTGATATTCCAATGAAATTATTGTAATTATCAAATAAAACTTAATGAAAACATGAAATAACAATGCAATTCAATCAAAAGCCTAATTAACAAATGCAAGCCTCATCCCATTGATGGATTGATGTTGAAATTGATGTGGAGTGCTTAGCTTCAAGCCTAATCCATGTTGAATGATGCAAATCTTGATAAAGGTTGATGAATTGAGGGCAATGGTGATTTACAAAAGCTCAAAATGGTAAATGGTGAGTATGAAATTCTGCATAATAATTTTTCTCAAATGGTTGTGAAAATTAATTCATGTAAAATGAATACTATTTATATACTTTTAGAAGGAATCAATGATTTAGATAAAATTGGCTAATCAATGGATGGAATTGAAGGAGAGAATATGGCATGGATCAATGATCAAATCAAGGATTGAGATTGTTCAATGAAATGGATCAATGATATTAATCAAGGGCTCAAATTGCTTGTGACAAATGCAAATCCCATGATTTTAGGAGCATGTGGGAGATATTTCCATGTGGAGGGAAATATTTGAATTTAAATTCAATGAAATTAGTCAATTAAGTAATTAAGAAACCATGCAAGTGGAGGGAAAAAAGATTTTAATTAAATAATTAGGAATTATTTAATCAAAGATGATTTGTGAAATTTAATTAAATAATTTTCATTATTTAATAAAATGAGAACATTAGTGTAAAGGATGAATTAATCAAATAATTGAAAATATTTAATTAATAAAAGACAATAATGAATTTAATTAAACAATTGACATTATTCAATTAAATAGATAAAAATTAGTGAAATAGGAGAGAAATGTTGTTAATAATCAAAATCCCAGTGTGTGACATGACCAAGACATTTTTAAGTGTCTACAAAATGCTGTGGAAGTGATCAAAGAGGATCATGTTTGTGAATGAATCACCAAATCGAGGTAGTTTTTAAAGGAATATTGCAAATATAGATTTGAATTTGAAGTAATTTGGAAGGGAATTTATTGATGGATCACTTAAAAAAAGGTAGCTCTCATTAGATATAAGGTCAATATTCCTCCATGAAGAGTGGCTAGAGGCTAAGGTGTTACCAAAATTATTGGAAGAATAGGAGAAATGTTTGAGATGATGAGAAATATGTAAATATATTTGAATGTTGTAGAAGAGGATAGAAGAAGATATGCTAACCCTAGAAATAATAGAAATAATGATGAATAAATTGAAAGAACAAAAGAGAATGTACTATTTAATTTTTTTGTGGATGAACAAGAAGAGGAAGAAACAAATCAGGTAAAGATGTTGAAATTTATTTTCAAAATTAGCAAGAGGTCTAGAATTCACATTGCTATTTATTTTGATAGTTTGAATCCAAACGAATTGAATAATTGGATAAATAATTTAGAGAAGTATCTGAAGTATTAAAAATGTAGATCATGAGAAGGTTAGATTTACTAAAATTATGTTAAAATGAAACGTTGCTATTTGGTAGAAATAAGTATAATTGGAAATAAATAGAAGATTTAAATAAAGGATAGAGAGAAGGGATTAGATGGATTTGTGATTGAAGACCAATTCATAACTAATAATTATCAAAATTTTATTGAAAATATTGCAAAATTTAAGACAAAAATAGAAAATTGTGAAAGGTTATACCAAATAATTTTACAATATGATCATTAAGATTGGATATAGTGAAGCTTATCAAGAAAAAGGTGTTAATATACTTCAATGGATTAAGAGTGACTATCTAGGAAGAATTGAGAATGGTAAGAATACAAATAATTGAAGAAGTATTCCAATGTGTATTGAAGGTAAAAGAGAAGCTAAATAAAAAAATTGAGATCTATAAAATAGACAAAGAGGAATATGAGGAAGATTAACAAGAGTTTGATATGATTATAGTGGTAGTTTTATAACAATATTTGTATACCTTATCACAAATTTATCATCATTTTATCTCTACTAGCCATTGTATATGTTTTGTCACATTTTTCTCCCTTTTCCCCTAGCCTATGTTGTTTCCTATCCATGTAATTTCCCTTTTCCCATGTCTCCTTACCTCTTTTTCATATTTCTTAAGTGGTACTTTTAATTTAATTATTGGTCATGTCCTATTTCCGAACCTTTCCCTTATGTTTCGTAGGTTGTTGACCCATTTTCCCATGTATTTCCCCTACTTTTCCATGCCTATTCAAGGTTCCCATGTGAACCCTACCCTCCCCATTTTAAAAATCCTATAAAATAATCAAAATTTACATAAAAAAAATTGGTTCTAAGTACATAAATTTCACCCTAAATATTCCAATAATTGGTCAACATTATCATTATTATAAGTCCCAACATAAAAAAACTTCTTTTTTGAGATATTGAGATATCTTTTCATTGGAATATTAATTAATTCCATACATGTACACATAAATAATTTTTGAATGCACAAGACAACTGAGAGAGGGGGGTGAATCAATTGTACATTAAAACATCAAACCCTCATTAACATTCAGATATGCATAAGTCTTTAAACCCTTAACAACCATTAAACCCTTATCATGCATTAGCATAACATAAACATGAGAAATAGTAATGAAAACACATCCAAACACATGAGAATGTCAGAAGGTTCTTAAGGATTCTTTTCCATCCTCAACAATGAAGTTTTTGATTTTCTAGTTGATTTTCAAACAACCATAATGGTGCAGGGCACCATGGTCATTTTACTGTATTGATGCATTTAGGTGTCTAGGTTGGTGATTTAGGTGTTTTTTAACTTATTTGATGTAATAAGGTTGAATGAAGACCATTTTCAATGTTTTGGTGTCATGTAGGGTCATTCTTGTGTGTTTGGTGAAAGTTGTTAAAGAAGTGTAAAAGTTGCTTTGCAACTTGTCAATATTGCTTGTAAGTGGAAGGTGAACAATCACTTGAGTGAATCTTGTTTGTAACCAATGGGTTATAGTTGAAACATGTTATTTTGGCCTCAAAAACTTCAAGGCAACATTATTGAAGCATTTAGAGGACAAAAGAATATAAAAGGCTCTATTTTTCTGCAATTTTAGTGGAATTTCTAAAGTTTCTTTATTTTGTATGGCCCCGTATAGTGTAGTTATGGTTTGAGATTTGTGTGAAGTGCTAGAGAAATGAATCAAATTTGATTTGGTGGTAGTGTGATAGATTTTCATTCTGAAATAACTCTGTTTGAAGTCTTTCTTTGTAGACCGCTTGTAAACCCTCATTTTAAGGGTTTGTAGCCAATAAATGTAGATATTAGTCCATTCCACCATTGTATTCTGGCCAAATTTGGTGGAATGGAGGATTTAGGTTTTTTTTAATGTTTCTATTATCTTTTGGAGCAGGGGATGGAGTTTGGAGAGTTTTTGTCCAAGCGCTAGCCTAACATCCTCATGTGTTAGGCTAGGTAAGGTAGAGATAATGTAGTACAACAAGTTGTAGGTGCTGGTTGATGTTAAAAATTGTTATTAAGTTTGGGGTTTGTAATTCTTATAGATGCTTTGGAAAAGTGGCCTAATTGGCCTTGTTTTTGGTGTAGCAGACTTGATTAGAGAAACTTGGTCCAAAACAACCTTAGTCATAAATGAGGCATGTTGAATGCAAGCCTAATTGGTGTTTGAAAAGGTACTGGTCCCATGATGAAATAGATTTCTCTAAAAGATATTCTTAAAAACATTCATTTGGAGACCTAGAAATGAATGCTAGTGTGTTTGTGCAAATCACCATTGTTGGAGTCTTGAGACTTGGAAGGTGGTTGAATTGTGTTGTTTTGTGTTAAGTGAACCTATTCCACCCTTGATCTACATCACATCACTTTCTCATATGATCTCATTTTCTCGAGGGTTTTTTTTTTTTTGATTTGGGGTGGAATTTCACGCTCTTCGAGTGGTGCAATTGGTTTTTGATTTTGGTTCATAGTTTTTCCATAAATTTCATATTCTCATAGGTTTTATTGAGCCATTCTCATTTTTCAAAACTTCAGGAGCTCTGTTCTCGCTCCTACAGTAACATTTTTGGGTGATTTTTTTTAAAGTGCATATTTTTTCATGTAATTTCCAATGGTGTGATCAGATTGATCTCATTCCTTGTAGAAATTTTACTTTGAGCTTATGGCCTAATTTGGCAATCTATATACACTAAGATCAAGTCCACTTCATTGTTTTTGGCAAGTGACACCTGTAATCGCACTAAGTATAAAGTGCCACAAATCATATTTTCTTGGGGGGTTTAATGATTGAGTAATTTGGAGGGTTAATATTTTGCCTTTGTTAGCTTATGTCTCTTGATTGGTCTATTGTGTGGCTAAAATCAAGGAGTTTAATATGAGCATCAAAACAAATCCTGATATAATAAGGTTAAATCGATGGAACTTTAAGTCTTGGTGAGATGAAATTATAACACATTGTAGGTGGATGAATATTTTGCCATATCTCTATGGACTAGTTCCTAAACCTTCATAAAAATGGAAGATATTTGTGTGGGACATGAAAACAGAAATATCCTAGGATTAATTGGTTGTAGTTGTGATATTAATACACAAGCGACCATTAATAGTATTGAGATACCTTGTGACCTTATGAAAAAACTTTGGGAGATGTATGGAGAATTGAATGATCCTCCATTCCTAGAGGATCTTGTTGCGGATTGTTTTGTTCCACTTACCGAGTTTCAACCCATTAATGAGAAAACAACTGAAACACTTTCTCATTGGGAAAGGTACGATAGTTTTGATGACACAAAACATTCTCCTTCTCCTCCTACAAAGGTATCATGGCTCCTAATCCAGATTTAGAGGGTTCATCTTCTCCATCTATGAATCAACATCGTGAGGCTGAGGACTCTTGTAATCGAGCATTGGTAGAATCATCTAGTGTTCTTACTTCATCATGTTTTGATGACACAATGGGGGATGATAGGTGTAGTCAAATTATATGCACTAATATCTCATTTACTTCATCTATTGTTGTACCTGAGGATGCTTTTGAAGCCATAGTTTTGATTCCTTGTGATCCAGTGTAGTAGGAAATTCACAGTCTTCCATAAATTTCTACTTGGGATGAGTACTTGAAAAAAATTGCTGGTTTGTTATGTGAGTCCCACATTTCATATTTTAGAGACATCATTGATGACATTGAACTTGTCTTTGATGGAGATGATCATTCTTCAGTTGTTGCAAGGGAACACCCTGATCCTCTTGTTCATTATCTACATGATCATTCTTTGTAGTTTGACATGAGTGTGGATTATTTTGGTCAAAAATTGGAGGAGGCTTCTTTTTCTTCAAAGGAGGTATAATTGTCTTTGGATTATGTTCTATAATCATTTCTAGGAGATTCTCGATTATCTTCTTCTGCACTATGGCCTAGAACACCTATTTGGAGTGTGACACCTTTCAACATCGACATAGATACACTTGAGTATTCTTCAGAGACATCACACATCTTGCATACAATCTTGGTTTTATTTATTCCTAAGGGGAGGAACGTTTTTTGATGCTTTTAGATCATCTTCAACATTCAATGTCAAGCTTCTACCATCATTGCAGGAGACTCAACATTGAGGGGGGGATACACGGTCTCTCTTCTACTTCTCTCTTTTGGGGGGAATTTTTCCTTGCATGTGGCTTTGTCCATCTCATATTTCATTGAGAGAATTTTATTTTTCATCTCTCTTTTGGGGAGTAGTTTTTCCCCATTGGGTTTTCTCCTTTTCTCCATTTGTGAGAGATTGCATTTGCATTTGTACATGGGTACCTAACATGGCCTCATAGCTAGGACCCATCTTTGTGTCATTTGCATAATACTTTGCTTCTCCCTAAGTTGCACTTATGAGGGGGTGTTGGTGTAAATAAAGTCTTGTACCTAGTTAATTCATTACTAGGGGACTTATTTACATGTTAAGTTTACTTAGGTCCTAGGAAGGAATATTTCTAGAAGCGTTAGTTGTCATTAGATCTTATATTATCTGTTGACTTATAACACATTTGTCCTAGGTGGTTGTGATAATTTGTCTCATGTCATAGGATTAAGACACTTGTCATAATCCTATTTAATATTATGTCTCACCTTGGCTATATAACTAGGTGGTCTCATATATTATACAATGAATAATTCTTAGAGTGAATTCCATTGTATTCTTGAGCATTGCATATTGATCTCTCTTGTACTTTGATGAAGTTCCTAGATCTTGGGTGGCTATAATATTCAACCAATCTTTCATGGTATAGAGTTATTATATACCAAATCTTATAGTGAGGATTAGCTCACAATATAAATTAATTACAACACCGAATACAATAGGCTCACTGTCGAAGGGCTCACTACCAATGTCTCACTGCTATAATATAAAGAAGATAGAATATTGTTACAATGAGAAATCCATCTTAAAGAAATAAAAAAGTTCCACCATTGCTTCACTAGAACATTCACACTCTTTGTGTAGTATGTAGACACCTTTTGCTCACTACTTCCAGTAGTATTAGTCGTTAAAGCTCACACTACACTTCACACTTTCACATTTCACATAATAATTCATATCACACACACTTCACATCATAATCCTTCATCAAATCAACACATATATATATCGTCCTCAACATTGAAAATAATCTACAAGGTTGACTACGCACCTCAATCGTGCAAATTCAAATTAGGTCGAAACCAAAACATTCCCATGGTGGAGAGGAATAAAGGCAGACCACATCACACATTCAATCAAAGATAAATTGACATATACATGCCATGCCACACTTCCAAAAACATCGAAGCATATCCACAGTTAGTGTAAACACCCAAGGTTGGTTGAACCTATGTTAACACCATTAAACAATTAAGTACACACTTCTTCAAATCCAAAGAAAACTCATGGAACAAATAAAAAACTTAAACATAATTTGGAATATTCCATCAACACCGTGAAATCTAATAAATCCTTTTTAAACAAATACACCCGAAGAACATACTCATTCTACACAACTAGTTAACCTTCCACATATTGTAACTGATGAATCCAACCTTACGAACCACCAAAACTCAAACAACATAGATTGAAGATATATATGAGCAATATAAGCACATTTCTAGATCCATGAGACCAAATGTTAGACTAAAAGGTTTATTACTTAATTATTAATTAATTTACCTTTTATTATTTCACTTAAGATAAACTTAGAATGCATTTTATAGGCATTTAATAATTATTGTAATTATTAAATGCACTCTTTAGGGTTTCTCGATATCCTTTCTTAAGGATTGATCTTTTGTAATTATTCATTTACTTAATACATTTTTCATCTTAAAGCTTACATAGCACCTTTTATTTTTTTTTTATCTCTTTCTTGTGATAGGTTATTTACATGTAGGTGATTCTTGGGTTCTATGAAGTTGGATTTCTCAACTTCTACATGGTATCAGAGCTCTGACCTGCCACTTCCTGTTCGTCTTTTGAGGGATTCACAGAGCTTCAAGGGTTTGGGGTTTGTATTTTTTATCCAGAGCATACCTGTTTGATTAGAGCCTTTTGAGCCCAAATGGACCTCGTCATTGAGTTCACAGTGGCTCAAAACCCCAAAAATGATTGTTCATTAGTCCATTTTGAACCAAGCTGATTTTTGAGGCAATTTTTTTTTGCTAGAGAGGTCGTACGACCTCCCCAGCACGCCTGTTGAGGCGAAAAAATTCAAAAAAACATAAAATTTGCTTTTAAAAAAGCGCTCACAATATATTTGCTGGGCACCGCCCAACAACCACCAGGCGATCACCTGTGGCCTCTTATCAGTTGCCGAGCGGCCTCCCACCCATCGTCGGTCAACCAATGACCAATCGCCGGCTTGTCGCCGGTCCACCACCAGATAGCCATTGACCAGAGCACCTCCAAAACACCACCAGAGCACTGCTAGCCTAAGCGGTGCCACCGTCCAACCACCTGGGCTTCCTTTTTGGTCTTTTTGGAGCTGGTTTGTGAAATCGGGTGTAAAATGGACATCCGAACTCCATTTTTCACAAATGAATAGGTGTCGAAAAGCTAGTTCTAGGAAATTTCCAATGGTGTAGGTTTGATTTCTCGATTTTTCCATTTTGATGCCTTTTTGGCTAGTGAAATTTAGAACATGTTTTTTGCACTCCCAAGGGTGTAACTTTTGCATCCAGACTCCGCTTCAGATAATTTACCGGTGAGTATCATCATGGGTTTTAATACTCACCCTTATGTGATCAAGCTGGATAAGGACAACTATGAGTCTTGGCATCATGGCATCCTGACACATCTCAGGTGGCTTGGTATTTTGCCTCATTTGTATGAACTCATACCTACACCAGAAACATCAAGGAGTTTATCAACATGGGTTATTATTCAAGATCATATTGTAGGGGTTATTGGTTGTAGTGTTGATTTTGACACTTTGTGTGCTTTGTCTAACATTTTTTGTCCACACACACTTTGGCAATGTCTTTTCAAGATTTTTGGAGACTCTAATATCTCTCCATTCCTAGAGGATCCTACTGCAGATTGTCTCATCCCTCTTGCAGATGTAGATTTCATACCCTATGATAACCGTACTCTAGAGGAGCTTGAGTATATCATAGGTCTTGCATGTGTCAATGGTTTAAAGACTTGTATTCATGTTCCCACTCTTTAGATTGAGACTTCATCAACATCTCTTGTTGTTCTTGATTTAGTGAAGTAGGGCATCATTCATCTTCCAGACATAGCTACTTTGGAATCTTATGTTGCAGACATATCTTTCTTGTTTTTGGAGTCCTATATTGCAGATTTGGAGGATTATTTTGAGGACATTCATCTTCTCTTTGTTGAAAACAACATCATTGTTGTTGGCCCATAATGTTCATCATATTTGGAGAATGTGCTTCATCAGTCTTCACAGGTTTCAGGATTGGCATTTTCTCTTTTCAACTTGAGGACGCTTGAGCAATTTTCAGAGACACCTGCCATTTGGATTTGGATTCCAAATTCACCCATATTTTTGGATTGGCTTCACATTTCATCAGTTGGCCTATTTCTTCCCAAGGGGATAAATGTTGTTTGCAGGTAGTGGATCATATTTTGTCTTCAGATGTTAGCCAATGATACAAGAGCTATTTCTTTGTGGCGGGATTCATATCCTCTTTTTCTCTCTCTCCTATGGGGGGAACATATTTTGTACTTGTGTGATTGAAGCAGTTCTTCGGGGGTCATGTTGAGTCCTCCTTCTATCTCTCTTCTTCTTTCACTCTTGTATTTCCATCTCTTTTTGGAGAGGAGTTTTTCCCATTGGGTTTTCTCCTTTACTCCACTTTATAGAAATTTAATTGTGATTGGGTACCTCATCAGGCCTAGTTGTTGGGACCCAAGTTTTCTTTCTAGCTTGTAGTTGCATTGCTTTCTTGAATTTAGTTTGTTGCTACTCCCTAAGTTCATATTAAGGGGGGGTGTTAGAGTAAAAGGTTTATTACTTAATTATTTAATTAAGTCACCTTTTATTATTTAACTTAAAATAAACTTAGAATGCATTTTGTAGGCATTCTAATTATTAAATGCACCCTTTAGGGTTTCTCGATCTCCTTTCTCAAGGATTGATCTTTTGTAATTATTCATTAAGTTAATACATTTTTATCTTAAAGATTGTAGAGCACCTTTGCTTTTTTCTGTATCTCTTTCTCATGACATGTTATTTGCATGTAGGTGATTCTTGTATTCTGTGAAGCTAGATTTCTCAACTTCTACACCAAAAACCATAACATAGAGAAATACAGAGCAACACCATTTCTCCCAGACAACACTGCTTCATAGTTCACACATTGGTGAACACAACTTATTTTGCCAAAAGATCTAGAACCTGAAACTCTGGATATAATACCTTTGAACACCTCTGATCAACATAGAAAAAATACAAAAGAAAAACTTAAACCATGAAGAAATGTGGAGAAAAATATTGAAAACTACTCTACCACACTAAACACTCTTTACCACATTGTTTCCTCTTTTATTCAAATTTTCTCAAAAGCACTTAGAGACCAAGCACCACAAACACCATCTCAACATCTGAAACACTTTCTCAACTTCTCAACCACATAAGAGGTTGAACATCCACAAAAATATTCTCATCAAAGCAACACTAGAGGTTGACATCAGTGATACTACTAATGACAACATAATGCAACCAATCAAATCATCTCCATAGGTTGACATCAATGCAACAACAAAGATATGCTGACATCAATGACAAAATATACTTCCAAAAATCTCCCCCTTTTCATTGATGAAAACACATGATATGAAAAACCATTAACAACAACAATAGATTTGATCACCAACTCATATATTGTACCATATTGCACATACTACTCCCCCTTACACAAGAATAATCTCTTTCCAATACTTTATCTTTTACAAGACTTCTCTCCCCCTTTCTTCATGTGGATTTTTATTTAACTCTCCCCCCTTTAACATCAATGGAAAAGGGAAACACATGTTTCCTTTTCTTTACTTCCCCTTTGACATCAATCACACATACTTTATCTCCCCTAAGGGAAAAACCTATAAGGGACAACAACTATTTTGAAACTACCTTTTATTTTACTACACTCTATTTTCTTCACACCACCTTTGCACACTCCCCCTAACTACGACAACCAAAAATTCCACTACCTACTCCCCCTAAGAGGTAGCCACCAACATCATTCCAGAATAAGGAATGAATCTTTAAATCCACTGAACTGATGTATAAACTTATGCATCTAATTGAAATAAGGAGGGGCAATAACCCCTAACATCTCTCAAAGATTCTATTGGATGTTGTGGTTCCATTGCTGATATGTGGTTGCCATTGATATCAACACTATTAGCATTAATGATTCTGAAGGCTGTATATGTTGAGGATATTGAGAGAATTGTAATAAATATATTGCAGGCAACCAGTGAAGCTGAGAAGGTTAGAATGTTGGAAAGTTGTGAACATTGAGTTTCTGGTGTCGCACACTAAAAGGATTATTGTTAAGTCTATCTAGTATGTTGTCTGAAAGTCTCAGTGGTACACATCAAGATTTGAGGAAGTTATGAAGTTCTATGTGTCTACAGTAGTTCTGTTACTATAGTAGGTGTTCTTGGAAGAAGAGGATGAAATTATGGTAATTTCAGTTGTTTCTCATGTACCTATGAGGTTCATGGATGAGTCTAGATTATGCTCTATCCTTTTTGTACGTCCGCATTGATCGAAGTATTGGTGATCGAATATTTTTCTGATGTGTGCTCGAGTTTTCATGTTTTTGGACGACATGATGGTGGTAGCGTGTTACGGATCCATGAAGATTAATATTTTATTTTTTGGTGTGTTCGAAGGTGTTTTTTTGGGTCCTCTCTATGTCATGACCAACTTGTGTTTGTGAGCAATAATATTTATTCATGTATTAAGGCCAATAGTTGTAATTCATTATTTATTTATGGCTGATAGAGTAGTTGATGTAAATCCATGTGGCGGATATATAAGAGCGATTTTTTACTCATTTTGAAGTGTGCTCAAGGTGTGCTCAGTGTGTGCAAGTGATGTACATGTGTGAATAAATATCAAATCATTTAGGAGTAGAGCAGAGCGTGAAAGAGATTGAGCAGAGTGTGGAAGAGTGTGTAGAAGTTTTTGTGTGCCTAACTGGAACTGTAATCAACATTTTGTACAAGATAATTTCTCAGTTCAAACTCATCAGATGGATTTAATCCGATTATTGTATGTAAGGTAGTGAGCCTTCCTCTGAGTAGTGTGCTCTAGGTAGTGTGCCTGAATTCAAGTGCATTCCTTATTCATTCTCCATTATACTTCTAACAGGGTATAATCTTATGGACTAACATCCACCATTGTTTTTCCCCTAACAGGGTTTCCATGTATAAAATATTGGTGTTCATGTGTCTCAGATGTGTTATTAATTTATGATTTCACTGCTAATTATTAGATTTGAGATTTAAGGTTGATGAATGTTGAATAAGTTTGATTTTGGTAACAACTGATTCACCCCCCTCTTAGTTGTCTATCCTTGTTCTGTCAACAATTGGTATTAGATCTAGTTTCTCTGAAGAAGCCTAACAACTTGAGGTGATCCCAGATGGAATAATACAAGAAGGATAGTCCTAGATTCGATGGTACAAATTACTCTTTATGGAAAGTCAGAATGGAGTGTCATTTGAAGTGCATTGGAGAACCCTTCTGGAAGATTACACAAAGTGCATATACTATTCCTCAGAATGGTCCCTCCTCTGAAGATGAGATCAAGCAAGCAAAAGCTAATACCAGGGCTATTGAAGCATTGTTAAGTGCTTTGATAGATTCAGAGATGACAAACGTGTTAAGATTGAAGACTACATATCAGATTCTGAAAAATATGGAAACATTGTATGAAGGAGATGCACTAGTGAAAAGTGCTAAGATACAAATTCTGAAAGGCAAGTGGGAGAAAATGAAGATGAGTGAAGATGAGAACATTCTCTCTTTCTCTCAAACGATAAATGAACTGGTGATGAGCATTAGATGTGCTGGTGGAACCTTGGATGAAGAAGAAATTGTGGCTAAGATACTTAGATCTATGCCTCTCTCCTACAAAACAAGAGCTCATGCTATCGACGAACTCAGAATAGTGACAAATTTTACAAGAGACATGTTGATTGGAAAACTTGCTTCCTTTGAGTTAAGTGAATTTTGTGAATCTACTGCTTGTAAGAGTTATTGATGAACTCGAGCACCCAGGATCACCTACAAAACCAAGATAAACCTTCCACACGAGAGCAGCAAGAGATAGAATGCAGGAATATAGTGCAATAACAAAATGATGTTATATCACACACTAAATGATACAATATGCCTCAACTCTCCCTTGAATTGATTGAGTTAATATGAACTCATCTAGACTAGATAGGAGCTAGACCTGAACTAGTTAGGAGGGAGAGGTGAGTGCAGAATATATAGTAGAATATGGGCAAATAATTCCAAGAGGGGTAATAACTCCCAAATAACCAAATTAGGTGGGAGTTATGCCTACTTGGAAAATGCCAAATAGGTGGCATTACCTACTCAAAAAGAGACAGATGAGTGGTTTTGTGAGGTGGCATATAAGGCCAAAAGAGGGTGTGAAACTCAACCACCCAAGTGTGAGTGGGAGCAACACATGTAATCGATGGATTATGCCACGTGTCCTCACATGAACCACATCTCCTATAACCTAAGGTATGCTTAATAATGTGTAGGAAAAATAATATTAAAAAAACCTACACTAACACTGCTAAGATTGAGTCTACATTCAAAGCTACTATATTTGGAAAAAGCCAACAGAGATACAATCCGAGAGAGAGTTCCAAAAGGAAATTCAAATATAAAGATGAGATGAAAAAGATTGAAGATAAAGAAAAAGAATTAGAAGAACTGGAAGCATTAATTGTGAAAAGAGAAGCCAGAGGTCATGGTAAGTACAAAGGAAAGTTACCTATCAAATGTTTCTTACAATAAAATAGGTCATTTTGTATCTAGATGTCTTGAAAGAGTTTATAAGTATCAACCTAAGAAGACTAGATTTCAAAGGAAATGCTATTATGCTGAAGAAGGTGTAACTGATGAAGAATGTAATAAAGAAATTGGAAATGAAGATGAATGGGAATTCATTGCTATTAAAGAAAATGGTCAGGTGTCCACATAATCTACTAGTAATGTGAATGTTGAAAAAGCTGTTGCAAAAAAAATTGAAGAAAAAAATGAGTGGGTAATTGACAATGGATGCTCACATCATATGACTGGTGACAAAAGCAAGTTTATAAGCTTGGAATACTATGATGGTGGTGTTGTAAGATTTGGAGGCAATAATTCTGGTGTGATTCGTGGTAGAGACACTATTTATTTTGGTGGTAAGCACAATACTAATAATGTTCTTTATGTAGAAGGTTTAAAGCATAACTTGTTAAGTGCTGGAAAAATGGTCGACAAGGGTTACAATCTTCAATTCAAGGATGGTAAGTGCAGAATAAGGGGAGGTTTTTAGAAATATTATTGCTTCAAGAACAAAGACAAAAGGTAATATCTTTCATTTGAGTGATGCTAGTGAAAGTTGTTTAATTGCTCAGATTGATGTAAGCTGGTTATGGGATAGGAGATTGTGTCATGTGAACTTTGATTATATTATCAAGATAAGCTCTACTCAAGCAATCAAATATCTTCCTAAGTTAGTGAAGCCTACTAACACTATGTGCAAGGAATGTCAGATGGGAAAGTAGACAATAAATTATTTCTAGAGAAAACAATATAGCTCTAATGGAGTACTGGATTTGATACATACTGATTTATGTGGTCCATCCGGAAATAGAAGTGTACAAGGTGAAAGGTATTTTATGTTGCTCATTGATGATTATTCTAGAATGATATGGGTTTCTTTCTTAAGAGAAAAACATGAAGCATTAAAAAAGTTCAAAAGGTTCAAAGCTATGGTAGAAAATGAGATAGGTCAAAAGATCAAATGCCTAAGGTCAAATAGAGGTGGTGAATTCATTTCCTAGGAATTCAATTCTTTCTGTGAAGAGCATGGAATCCAAAGACAACTATTTTCTCCCCGAACCCCTCAACAAAATGGAGTTGTTGAAAGAAAGAACAAAACCATTCTAGACATTGCTAGAACCATGACGCTGGAAGCAAATGTTCCTTATTTATACTGGAGAGAAGTTGTAAGTATTGCTATGTATACCATTTATAGGGTGAATAACAATAGTAATTCTGGTAAGACACCTTTTGAGCTATGGTTTGGTTATAAGCCTATTGTCAAGTATTTCAATTTTTTTGGAAGCAAATGCTACATCAAGAGAGATGATGATATAGGAAAATTTGATGCTAGAAGTGATGAAGGAATATTTTTGGGTTACTCTACTAAAAGAAAAGCTTACCGATGCTTTAAAAAAAAGGTTGATGAAAATGGTTGAAAGTGCAAATGTCAAAGTTGATGAAGATATTGGTAGACCATCCAGATGTAGTGGATATGATTTAGATGATCAATATGATAGTGCTAACAATGGGAATGATGTTCAGACACATAATAAACTTCAAATTATCTGGTGAATCAAGGTAATCAAGAGGTAGAGACTAGCAGAAGTGCAGAAGAAAGAACACAAGAACAAGAAGTCAGAGAAAGTCCTGACTCCCAAGTATGTAAGGAGAAATCACTCTGACAGTCAGATCATAGAAGATAAGAGCAAAGGTGTGCAAACTAAAAGATGAATTTTTGAAGAATATTATCGAATTTCCAAAGTTGAGCCTAGAAATATCAATGAAGCATGCAAATATGAATATTGGATGGAAGCCATGAAAGAAGAACTAATGCAGATAGAGAAAAATGATACATGGGATCTTTTTCCTAGGCCTCAAAAAAAATGTGATTGGAACCAAATGGGTGTTTCAGAATAAGTCGAATGAACAAGGTGAAGTGGTAAAAAACAAAGCAAGACTAGTTTGCAGGGGGTACTCATAGATGGAAGGTATTTATTTTGAAGAAAATTTTTCCCCTGTTGCTAGAATTGAAGCTGTAAGATTATTTATTACTTATGCTACCTTCAAGAATTACAAAGTCTATTAGATGGATGCAAAGTCAACATTTCTAAATGGTGAGCTAGAAGAAGAAGTCTATGTTGAACAATCAGATGGATTTCAATTGACTGACAAAGAAAATATGGTATGCCGATTGAAGAAAGTTCTATATGGACTCAAGCGAGCTCCTAGAGCTTGGTATGCTAGATTGGATAAACACTTGTTGAAACTTGGATTCAATAAAAGTATTACTGACAACAATTTGTATTTCAAGTTGGATCAGAATAAACAATTGATCATTGAAGATTTTGTTGATGACATTATTTTTGAAGGTGATGATGATTTGTGTATGAAGTTTGTTGATGAAATAAAAAGCGAGTTTGGAATATTGTGAATGATAGGAGAGCTGAAATTATTTTTAGGATTGCAAATCACTCAGCTAGATGATGGAATTTTTGTATCTTGGTCTAAGTATGTGGAAGAGCTACTAATTTTTTTTGGCATGGAAGATTCAAAGCTAGTTGGTACACCTATGGTAACCAAATGCAAAACTACATAGAATGATGATTCTCCTAAAGAAAATCAAACAAGATACAGGAAATGATTGGTGGATTAATCTATTTGACTCAGACCAGGCCAGATATAATGAATGCTGTATACATGGTTGCTAGATATTAAGCTAATCCTAAAGAGTCTCATGTGACTGCTATGAAAAGAGTTTTCAGATACGTGAAAGGGACAGTTGATCTTGGTCTTTGGTATCTTAGGAATGATGATCTTATCCCGAGTGCTTTCACTGATGTTGATTGGGCAGGAGATGTGGATGACAAGAAGAGTACTAGTGGTGGTGCATTCTTCTTAGGGAAGAAGTTGGTATCTTGGCTAAGCAAAAAGAAGAATTCCATTTCATTCTTTACTGCTGAGACAAAATATATTGCCGCTGCAAATAGTTGTACTCAAGTATTGTGGATGAAGCAAATGTTGAGAGATGTCAGAATTGAGTATGAAGAACCCATTTCCATATTCTGTGACAATTCAAGTGCCATAAAAATTTCCAAGAATCCTATGCTGCATTCAAAGACAAAACATATATTTATCTTATATCACTTCTTGAGAGATAAAGTAAGTGACAAAGAAGTTAGACTGGAGTATATACATACCAAGGAGAAAATTGCAGACATCTTTACTAAGCCATTGCCTAAGGATAATTTTGAGTACCTCAGAGGAAAGTTAGAGGTGATTTCCCCTTTGATCAGAACTGAGTGATGCAGGTATTTGCATCAGTCCATGAATTCATAACCATATCTTATTCCGGATTGATGTTGTGGTGGCTGCTACTCAGGGGGAGTAGTAAGATGATTCAAATATGTGATGAGAGCATGTGTAACTTTTCCATTGATGTAAAAGGGGGAGAAGAACAATGTGAAAAACATGGGAGAAGAAGGAATCAAGAAAAGAGTGCACAATCTAAGGGGGAGATTTTTGGAGAAGAGCTAATTGGGTTGATGGTATTATTTTTCACATCATGTCTTGCCATCAATGCCAAAGGGGGAGATTGTTGGATGTTGTGGTTGTCATTGATGTCAACACTATTAACATTGGTGATTCTGAAGGCTGTATATGTCGAGGATATTGAGAAAATTGTAATAAATATATTGCAGCCAACCAATGAAGCTAAGAAGGTCAAAATGTTCAAAAGTTGTGAATGTTGAGTTTTTGGTGGTGCACACTAAAGGGATTTTTGTTAAGTCTATCTAGTATTTTTTCCAAAATTCTCAGAGGTACGCATCAAGATTTGAGGAAGTTATGAAGTTCTATGTGTCTACAGTCATTTTGTTATTGTAGCAGGAGTTCTTAGAAGAAGAGGATGAAATTATGGTAATTTCAGTTGTTGCACACGTACCTATGCCATTCATTAATGAGTCTAGATTGTGCTCTATCCTTGTTGTACATTTGCATTGATCAGAGTATTCGTGATCAAAGATTTTTCTGATGTGTGCTCAAGTTTTCATGTTCTTGGTTGACATGATGGTGGCAGCATGTTGCAGATCCATGAAGATTAATCTTTTATTATTTGGCATGCTTGAAGGTGTTTGTTTGGTTCCTCAGTATGTTGTGACCGACTTGTGTTGGTGCACAATTATATTTATTCATGTATTGAGGCCGACAGTTGTAATTCATTATTTATTTATGGCCAACAGAGTAGTTGATATAAATCCATGTGGTAGATATATAAGAGCGATTGTTTACTGATTTAGAAGTGTGCTCAATGTGTTCTCGGTGTGTGCCAGTGATTTACATGTGTGAATAAAGGTCAAATAATTCAGGAGGAGAGTAGAGTGTGTAGAAGTTTTTGTGTGCCTAACCAAAACTGTAATCAAGCTTTTGTAGAAGCTAATTTCTCAGTTCAAACTCATCAGATGGATTTAATTTGATTATTGTATGTAAGGTAGTGAGCCTTCCTCAGAGCAGTGTGCTTGAGGTAGTGTGTTTGAATGCAAGTGCATTCCTTTTTCATTCTTCATTATACTTCTAACAAGGTATAATCTTGTGGACTAACATCCACCGTGGTTTTTTCCCTAACAGGGTTTCGATGTATAAAATCTTGGTGTTCATGTATCTCTGATGTGTTATTGATTTATGCTTGCACTGCTAATTATCAGACCTGAGATTTAAGGTTGATTAATGTTGAATAAATTTGATTTTGGTAACAACTGATTCACCCCCCTCTTAGTTGTCTATCCTTGTTTTTCCAACAGATTCTCAAAATTATCCTTAGGAAGAGTCTTAGTGAAGATATTTGTGACTTGATCCTTAGTAGGCACATATTCCAACTTCACCTCATTCTCTGTAACCTTTTCTTTGAAAAAGTGACACTGGATTGAGATATGCTTCTTCCTTGAATGTATTACTGAATTATTTAAATATTGATAGAACTTATGTTATCACATAATATAGGAATTGGTTCATCATATGACACTCTGATATCCTTCAATTTTTTCTTCATCCACAATACTTATGTGTAATATGATGCTGCAACAATGTATTCTACCTCTGCAGTAGATAGAGACACCAAATCTTACTTCTACTTAACCAAGACACCAACCTACTTCCAAGAAAGAAAACACCACCACTTGTACTTCTCCTATCATCCACACAACCTTCCCAATCTGCATTTGTATAAGAACTTAGAGAGAAATCAATATCATTTGGATACCACAAGCTATGTTTTAGAGTTCCCTTCAAATATTTGAATATTATTTTTATTGCTGCCACTTGTGACTCTCTAGGATCTTCTTGAAATCTAGCCACAAGAAAAACTACATGCATGATATTCGGTCTAGTAGCAATTAGATATAACAGTCCTCTAATCATTGATCTATACTTTCTCTAATCAACTTTAGGAGATTCTTCATTCTTACTTAGTTTGCAACCAATAACCATAGGAATACATACCGATTTAGAGTCTTTCATTCCAAACTTCTTCAACATTTCCTTGACATACTTTGATTGTGAAATAAATATACCTTTCTCTGTCTAATTGATTTGAAGTCTAAGGATGATATTCATCTCCCCAAACATAGACATCTCAAACTCTTTCTACATCTCTTCTATAAATATTTTGCTCATACTTTTATTTCCTCTAAAGATTATGTCATCAACATACACAACCATAATCAAGATTTTATCTTTCTCAAATTTAAAGTAAATATTTCTATTTGCGATACCTTTATTGAATCCTTGCTACAAGTACCTATCTAATCTTGCATACCAAGCTTTGGGAGCTTGCTTGAGTCCTGTGTTGTTAGAAAATGTGTATTAACTAAGCAGTAAACTAACACACCGATAAGACATTGTATTGAAGGAAAACTAATTAAAAAGCATAAATGCAAACTCTAACAGCTTCTTCAAATTCGTCCCATCGTCCTCTATCTCCAATGAATTTGATTAAAGGTGCTGGCTCTCAGTTGTGTACACCACAACTTGTTGAAATGGAACCTTAGGAGAATGAGATTAATTGAAATGTATGTGCATGATTAAATGATTTAAGCTATGAAATTGAAATGCTATGATGCTAGAATGTTGGTAATATTTAAATGCAACTATAATAACTGCGTATGAAATCTAAGATTCAAGGTGTCTTCTCAACTCATAAGAGGGCTATATTTATAGATTTTTGAAGGCAAAAATCCAGTTGGCAAGGATCAACGGTTGAGTTCAGACCTATTAAGATGAACAGTGAGAGATCGAGAAGTTGAAAGAAAAATGGAAGATGTTTCCATAAATTAAATAAATAATATTTAATTATGTGTGAGAGATGATAAAAAACGCTTTAATTAAATATATAAAATACTTAATTAAATATGAACAGAAGAAAGTTTCTAATTAAATATTATAGAATATTTAATTATGGAGGAAAGAAAGCTTTTAATTAAATACTGGAAATATTTAATTAAGTGGAAAAGAATAGAGAATTTAAAAAGAAAGCGCTTTAATTAAATATTGGAAATATTTAATTTAAATGTGAAATGAAGAATATCATTTAAATTTAGAATTTAAATTTGTGATAATTAATATAAATAAATTGTGAAATCTATTCAATTAATTAAAAGGAAGATAGCAATAATTAAATAAACTTATTTATTTAATTAAACTACAAGAATTGGAAAAATGAACAATATAAATAAATAATAATTTATTTATTTATATGTAGATGACTTAAGAATATTAATTAAATAATTTATATTTAATTAATTACTAGGTTTGATTAACTGTGACTATTTTTAGATGTGTACATTTTGCCCCTCTTTGAAGTGATGTGTTTTACGCATTGCTTCAAAGAATTTTGCTCCAGAATTATAGGAATTGCCTGATGCTTATGCCCCCTCGAGAGATAAATCACATGATGAAAGAATTGGAATGATTTTCAGAGGAAAATTAGTGATTTAGCTCTCGAAATAATGCTCTGTTTAGCAAAAATTTGAATATTTTCACACTTTTATCCCCTTAAAAGGTGAGAAAGGTGAAAAGTCATTGTCATTTGCACAGTAACCTTTAGTAATTTTTAGAGCTTTGAGAGGTGAAAACAAGATGCCGATCCATTATGAGTGCCACATATTCGAGCGAGCCCGTCGGTATCAAAGACTAGCTGCGTATGGACCTCTGTAAGTCGACCTGATCCTCTTTGTAAATTTTTTTGATGATTTTTGCATTTTTTTGGATTTTTAAAATTTTTCATGTCCCGATTTCTTGCATACGAGCCATAGTATCGCGCATAGGGTAGATAAATTCGCGCATCTAGAGTAGCGCATAGGTGCTAAATAGTCACACATAGGATATAATGGCACATAGGTTACATGTAATAGCGCATACAGGGATGCTTCCCATGTAGGATGCTAGATTGGCGCGTAGGGTAAATAGCGCATACGATGACTATTTTGGCACATCTGGTTGATAGAATCGCGCATAGGTGAAATAGTGCATAGAAGGTTTGTTTTAGCACATAGAGTAGATAGAGTCGCGCATTGACGGAGTTGTGCATGGCAGCTCTTTTTTAGCGCATCCATGGTTTAAAGTTGCGCATACATGGTTTAGCGCATTGATGGCCTATTTTGGTGCATCCATGGATTTTTTTCAAATTTGAAATTCTGAAGGAACATTGATAAGTTTTTGATGATTGTTACTAGATTAGACAATTGATTGTATGCTTTTAAATAAAATCAAGAATATATTAGCATGTTTTGATAAATTTTCCTTCGTGCTTGAAGAAAAAATAGGTCTGATAAATTTGCTTCCATGCGATATGAAAAACGAATAGTATAGATAGATTTGCTTTCCCGATTGAAAGTCAAATAGATAGATATTGAGTCATGTTGACTGTTAAATTTGTTTCCATGTGATATGAAAACAAATAGTAGAAATGATAGATAGATTTTTCTTTCATGCGATATGAAAAAAAAAAAGGTGTTGATTTGATTGAGCTAATTGATTTTGTGTTTGATGTACTAATTTGAGTAGAGATTGCTTGCTGATTGATTTGTATGATTGCTTGATGATGTTATAAAGGAGGAATTTAACCTCCTCCAGATTAGAGAGAGATTCCCTCAGACATGGGAGATGATTCCCCGACTGTCACAGGACGATTTAGGGGTGATAGACTAGTGTGGTTTGAGTTCCTTGTTGAGGATCCCGTAGTATCGGGTCAACAAGGCACTATTGACTGTGTTGGCTGAGAGATGGCACAGTGAGCATAACAATTTTCATTTGCCAACAGGAGAGATTACGGTGACGCCAGAGGATGTGTATAGGATTCTAGGTATTCCGGTAGTTGGGGAGCTTGTGATCTGCGATCACAAGGAGATTGGAGGGACCGATGCTTTGAGATGAGTCTTCCAGGATCCTCATGTCTTTGGATATGAGCTTCCTTGGAAGGAGATGGTGGAGAGATATGCCCCACTGCCGTCAATTTTAGTAGGTATGATCGATGGTTTCCTTTGTCCTGATCGTAGGGCAAAGGGACTATCAGTTGGTTGGGGTAGGATTTTGGAGGATATGCTTCTCCATGGGACTAGATATGCATGAAGATCATGTATGCTTGCCCATCTGTACCACGATCTTCATCAGGTCATGTACACAGATGGGAAGAGTCTCTCTTGCAGAGTTACTCTTTTGTAGATATTTGCATGGGAGCATTTTGCCATTACACGTCCCATTGTTCGAGGGATCTTCCCCTTGGGTTCCCATATGTCTATGCATACACAGAGCCTCTTGTCTAGCCGAGGCTGGGCAAGTTGGAATATTGGCGACGCGTGCTAGATGTTCTAGATACAGTCATCTGGAGACCGTATGTAGATTGTGATTCATGGGAGACAAATGATTTAGAGTTGCCCTACTGTACGAGATCTAGATATTTGATTGGGTGCACCCCATACATTATTGAGCAGTTTTTGGTGATGAGATTCTTGAGGCAGTTGGGGTTAGTACAGATGATGCCGCAGGGTGTGGCACATTATGCCAAGTGTCATGAAGATATACCAAAGTGGGGTCCTATTGTGACCATTGAGGCAGCCCGAGTAGAGTATTTGGAGTTGTAGCCATCGCAGTGGGCTATACATCTTGAGGTTATAGATGTAGGGATGACAGACAAGTATGCTACATATTTTTACACACATCCCTTCCCGAGGTTTACTAGTCCAGAGGAGCCTGCCCCATTGATGGGAGGACCAGTTATACAATGAGGATGAGGGTAGGTACAGGCACAGGCAGTAGTAGGGCAGCCATAGGGAGAGGCTTAGGGGATGATCAGTTAGTTGTAGGCATAGGTTGCACAACCACCAACTAGAGACTGCTTGAGAGACTGAGTATTACAGGATGAGGTATTTTGAGGCAATACCACCTGAGAGGAGGATTGCTTTCACACAGTCGGGTACTCGGTCTCGAACCCATTCACGCAGTCACTCCAGGAGTGCTACTAGGAGTGTAGGTCAGCCAGTTAGACGAGAGGTCAAAGCTTCTAGGAGTAGAGATCCATTGAGACCCACTACCTTAGGAGGCAACAATAGTCATGTTCCATGACCAGATGCCCCTCAATGATGAGCATTTTGACATGTTTATTCCATTGTATTTGATATATCTTTTTGAAACATTTGATATCCTTGTATTTCTGGACATTTATTTTGATGAGATTTATGAGATGCAGTGGTGATTCAATTATGCATGTGTTATGGATGATTTATGCTCATGTTATGGATGCATGTTTATTTCTATATGCTATGTTGTGTATGATTTTCTTTCATTTTATGTATGATAATGTAGGATATGTTGAAATGATTCTAGTATGATGATGTATGATGCAATTTAAAATGATGTTCTTTTATGATGTATGTAATGAATGCAAGATGCAAGATGTGATGGTGAATGCTTTTAATGATATGAAAATGATATGATATAATGATGAATGATTTAAATGGAAAATTATGACGAAATGAGATAAATGGATAAATGATATGATTATGAAGATGTAATATTTAATGATGTAATATGCACACGACATGGATAATGATGTAATATGGTAATAATGATAATGATGTAATAGAAATGATCATGATAACCTAAATGATGATGTGAAATGGATGATACAGATGCAATTTTATTATTAATGTAGATGATGTGAATCAAAATGCAAATATGAATGTTTAATGTTTATGATGAATGACTTATATACATGATGTGAATATAATGAATTAACAATGAAATGATGATGCAAAAAATGTAAATGCAATAATGATAAAAAAAAGAATGATGGTGAAATGATGTAAGGGGTGAAATTTTATGAGGAAGTTTTTATGCATGTGATATAATGAATTAACAATGAAATGATGATGCAAAGTTAGAATGAAAGAATGATGATAAAATGAATGATGGTGAAATGATGTGAATGAAAATGGAATGAGATGCAATAAATTTCCAGGTGTACTCAATCGTTGTTTGAAAAGATATCCAAGAATTTTGGCCAACCCTCAAAAAATCTATAAATACAACCCTCTTATGAGTTGAGAAGACACCTCAAATCTTAGATTTCATACATAGTTATTAGAGTTGCATTTAAATATTACCAACATTCTAGCATCATAGCATTTCAATTTCATAGCTTAAATCATTTAATCATGCACATGCATTTCAATTAATCTCATTCTCCTAAGCTGCCATTTCAACAAGTTGTTGCTCACACAACTAAGAGCCAACACCTTTAATCAAATCCATTGGAGATAGAGGATGATGGGATGAATTTGAAGAAGCTGTTAGAGTTTGCATTTATGCTTTTTAATTATTTTTCCTTCAATACAATGTCTTATCAGTGTGTTAGTTTACTTCTTAGTTAATACACGTTTTCTAACAAAACATTTTTGGTGCCCAACGTGGGGCATCCCCCCGTTTTAATCTTTTTATTGCATATTTTTCTGACAGTTGACGGACTAGAGTTGCACTTCGGTGCATACGATCTTTTTTTCAACACATCCCCGAACTGTTTCAGCGCATTCAGGGACTGTTTCACCGCATCCCGTACTGATCTTTTATCGCATCCAGTAACTGTTTTGGTGCATTGGGAACCTGTCTTAGCACATATTGGGGGTTTGTAAACATAAGTTTTGATTCTGACGCCATCCGCAGAGAAAATTTCTTTCATTTCAATTTTTAAGGCAAAATGAACCAATCCTAGGATAGAAATTTAAAATCTGGAATCTATCAATCCTAGGGTAGTCACCACATGCTATTTTTGCAGTTAAAATGAGCCCCATGCTTATTGTGGAGCAATATATCCACTTATTTTAGTTCATTGTCATTTGGTGCTTTAAAAAGAACATTGTTTGCTTTGTCTGTGGCAATAGGTCTATGCTCTCCCCTTAACTAGGTGACCAAAATACTAGACTACCTTTTTATTTTCTATAAAGTTATGCTTTATTACATCCTTTAGAGGGCTTGCCGTAGTGGGAAAAAGTACTCACCCTACGGGAACGACCTAAGTGAGAACAACCAAAGCCAGATTTTCCAACCCACTATAATCAAAAGTGAATTTGGGGAAAGTCCGTAATTCGACGACAGTGTGCAAAGATAACCATCCCCAAAGCCTTTGTTCTAAAGGTTGGGAGGTCTCCTGAGGGAGTTTATCTATTTTCCGTGTCCAACAGAAACCTTGACTATGAACCATAGTATAGAAAGCCAACTGAGTCAGTATCTAAACATCATTTTAATCACAGTGCACGGGGAGGGAAGAATCTGCCCCCAAGACACTCCCCATATAGTTGCCACAAATTGTTTGCTTAGGGGATTGGGTATCCACTTCCGTCACCTTGAGTACGCACCTAGAAAAGATAAAAACATGGGCACCCTCTAGGGGGTGACATGGCTGTGTGAGTCGACGTGATTTTAAGCTGTGGACTGTGATTACTATGATGACCTATTTGACAAATTAAGAGTGAGTCTGACTGAAATGCGTATTTTGTGAAAAATCTGTGAAAACCTCAAGAACATACACTCTTTGTTTAGATTTTAGGATTAACAAAACAACTGTTTGCTTCTCTATGCTGTGTTTTTCACATTTAAATTAGATTAAGATCATCCAAAAATATCAAACTATCCACAACATGTCTGTCTCAGAAGTCTAAATGGATAATTTAGCGCATCCTGAGTCTATTTCGGCGCATTGCTGCTCTATTTCAATGCATTTTTGCTCTATTTCGATGCATTGCTTCTCTGTTTTGGTGCATTGCTGCTATGTTTTGGTGCATCACTGCTCTATTTCAGTGCATTTGTGCTCTGTTTTGACACATCTATACTCTGTTTCGGTGCATCCATGCTCTATTTCAATGCATCCATGCTCTGTTTTGGTGCATCCATGATCTATTTCAACGCATCTATGCTCTGTTTTGGTGCATAGATAGTCTATTTTGGCACATTCAGGCCCTGTTTTGGCACATGTGTTTTTTGAACCTAAGTAAATTTCCAACATTCAGAAACCAGTCATATCAGTCTAGTCATTTCCATGCTCAGAGTTTGGAAGTCTACAACTTTTGCCAAGAAGTCTCTAGAAAGGAAGACTAGAAAGCCAAAGAATCCTCTCGGTTATAAACAGTTATTGAAGAAGAGGAAATTTCTATACCGAATTCGAAAGGTCTTGCTTGAACATAAGACCTTTATTCACCGATATCATGACTATATTAGAGTTTTCATTGATGATTATGCTGTAGAACCTTTATACTCACGAGCCTTCTTTCAAAGAAGAGCCCTTTCTCAAAGGCACAACCACAGTCAACGTATTCATTCTTCCTATATTCCCCAACCTGCAATTGCATATGCTACTCGTCCCAATCAAATTTTGCAATAGAAAGCTCAAACACATTAGGCATCCATCCAATCCATATTTTTACAAAGCTATGATCAAGCCTCAAAAAGTGCAAAATCATCTTTATTTTTGATCTTTGGTTTAATTCCTGCAAACAATATTTTCATCCTTTCAATCAGGGAATCACGAACTAAAGATTAAAAATATTTTAAAGTCATAGAATCTTCATTCTATCCTAACTTTCATATCCATCAACATTGCACTATTTCATTCTTTTGATGAAGAATACTAGAATTGGAATAAATCTTATGCCTATTGTCACGAGATCTCAAAAACACATAGAAAAAGACAAAAGTACAGTAAGAAAAATGGGTGATAATAGTGAGAGGGAAGAAATCCCTTGTCATAACTCAAATAGTGAAGAAGTAACCGAAGAAAAGCTCCAAGAAGCAGAGAAAAATCCCCTATTGCATACTCTTATGGAAAGGATTTTAGAATGAAACAATGAAAGATATTTCCTTTCATTAGCTAATCAAGGAGCTAAGCTACCTGCTGATTTTGATACAGAAGGGATTAAAGAAAATCCTGAAACTCCTCCTAACAATTTTAGCGCCCTTACTCAACAGATCAAGGAATTACAAGGGCAAATAAAAGAAATGCAAGGGGGTACCATGAAGAAGTATGTTTTGGATGACATATGTACTTATCCTTTTGATAAGAGTATTCGAATGATTCCCTTTCCAAAACATTGTGAAATCCCTAAATTTGATAGGTATAATGGGAAAACTGATCCCATTGAACATGTGAGGGATTTCCGAAATATGAGCCTAGAATTCCCTCATGATGATACCTACTTAATGCGATTGTTTCTGCGAAGTTTGGGTGGAAAATCCATGGAGTGGCTTTCAAAGATCACTCCCCCCATCAAAAACTTTGAGGAGTTAATAAACAAGTTTATATCACAATACTCCTACAACATCCAACACCCGATAACCATGCTTGATCTTTGTAAGGTGAAACAAAAAGTAGGGGAATATTTCACTACATTTTTGCAAAGGTGGAGAAGGGTGTTTGCTAGATACTCTCACCCTGTTCTTGAAATAGAAAAGATGGAGATCTTGATCGATAGTCTCAATCAAGAAATGTGTTACAGACTAAACCTTCACTGTCCTCAATCATTTAAAAAATTGATTGAAAACACGATTACTATTGAAGGTGCTCTGATCAAACGTGGAGTTCTAAAAATTGATAAAGAAAGTTCAAATTTGTACAACAACAACAACAACCATAATAACAACAATGACAAGTCAATGATTTTAGACTAGAAATAAAAATGTTGTGAATGATGGGGTAGTAGATGCTAACAATGTGAATGCAAAGCCTACCATCCTTAATGTATCAGGTGTTCAACATAGCAATAATACTAGAAATTCTAGTACCCAAGGCAATGTTTCCAATATAGGGAACACAACTAATAATCATGGAAATAATTTTGGCAATAACCCAAATTCAAATATGCCCAGATCTTCATACTTTTTGAATCGATGGAGTTTCACTCTTTTGGGCCAATCTTTGGAATCCATTCTCAAAGAGTTACTGAATCAAAACACTATTACATTGCCACCAAAAAGAGACTATGAGCCTTGAGTTAAACCACCATCGTGGAATGACTCACACTTTTGTGATTATCATAGGTGCAAAGGTCATAAGACAAACAATTCCCAAGGGTTAAAGAATATTTTTTCAGGATTTGATTGATAACCATACCATCATAGTTGAGGGACATAATGTCAATAATGACCATCAAGCATTCAAGGATCCTCTCCCTAATTATCAAAAGGGAGAATCTTTGGGTGACAAGGGCAAGAATGTTAATTATGTCCATGACGTCATTATCAATCATATTTATACTGATGACCAACACATCAATGCTATTCGAATCAAAGGTAAGAAAGAATATCAAGAGGTCAATGCTGTGACAAGGGGACAAGCCAAAATCATTGTCAAAGGAAGCTCATCTAAAGCAGCAATTCCCCCTCCAAGTCAATACAATTTGGTTGATCAACTACGAAAAACAATAGCCCAAATTTCTATCTTGGAACTTTTAAAGTTATCACCTGCACATAAGGACATTCTGGAAAAGGCCCTTGTTGATACAACTGTATGCCCTGATCTGGATATCAATAAATTCCAAGCCATGGTGGGACACTTATCCTCATCCACATGTTTATCCTTTACTGAAAAAGATGACTCATCTATAACCCATCCACATAATTCATCACTCTACTTAGAGGTCATGGTCCACAAAGCCCACATTAGATGTATCCTAATAGATGGGCGAGCTAGACTAAACATCTGTACTTTGAAATTGGTCCTAGCTTTGGGATATTCAGCGAAATCCATAGATTCACAAAGGAAGATTACAATCAAGGCATATGATGATGAGGTAAGCAATTCCAAAGGCCTTATCATGCTACCAATAAGAGTGGGACCTATTGTGAAGAATACCTTTTGTCAGGTTCTAGATCGGGATCTAACTTATAACATACTCTTGGGTCATTTGTGGATCCATGACATGCAAGCTGTTCCATCCACTTATCATCAATGCTTGAAGTTTCCATATGATGGACAAGAAGTAACAATACCTACTGATCACATTAGCAATCAAACTTGCTCTAACCTAAGGGCAACTCAAGACACACTCGTCCTGCATAATAGAGAGGCCTTGGCCATCTCTGCCTCCAAGTACAATGAACAAGCTAGTGAAATGATAAGTAATTTTGGCACCAAGCTAAAATTGAAAGATAATGGAGTGGGAGAATATTCTTTATCTCTCTCTAATTTACCCATATCTCCAAGATCCCATGGTCAACCTTCAACATCCATACAATAGGCTACAACAACTTTAGCCTCAGCTTTAGTTCCCATCACCAAGTTTAATGGAGTGTTTATGAAAGAAACTGAAATGGAAGATATAGCTATCCTTGATTGGCTCTACAAATATGAAGAAGAATCAGTACAACACGTCAAGTTGCCCATAGAACAATATGGAAAAGGTTACGCTATCATGCAACATATGGGTTATGAAGGAAATGGCCCTATAGGCAAAAGGAAAGAAGGTATTGCTGAACCTGTCCAACTAAAAAAAATGCACCCAAATGATAAAACCAGGTTAGGATATGGTGAAGATACAAAGGAAGAAGTAGTACAAGGAATATCTAAAGAGGAGTTAATTGAGAAAATTTTGAGAATTCAAGCAAACAATTCTGACACTGACACCAATGAATATGAATGGGACAACTTCTTTGATGATACTTGCATCTCAGAGGAAAGGGTGGATGTCATACACAAATTCACACCTACAGTCTTACAAGGGGAAAGCTCAAGGCCTCCGCTTGACTACGTTCTACAAAGCGATCATGACTCAAGTGAAATTGATTTGATTCAGAGTGAAATAGATCATTCACATGAGGATACCATCCTAGACCTCCCTTATGACGATGTTAACAATAATATCATGACCCTAACGGCCAGTGACCTTACTCATCCTAATGATCCATTTTCTTTGGTCCATCCCAAACTTATTGATTGGGAACAAATCACACCCATTGATTTCCCAACTTTTCCTAATGACGAAACCATCATAAATTTCCTTTGTTCATCCCAACCGGAAACAAGTTCCACCAGGGAATTGCAAGATCAGAGTTTTCGATAGGAAAGTGCCAAGTTTCTCAGCTATGAAATAAATAATATAAAACAAAGATCTAATGGTGAATACCTAACAAAGGCAGTATTAGATCAAGAAAAGAAAAAAATAAAAAGCGTATCCAATGGTGAAAACCTTTCAAAGGCGCCAGAGAATGGGAAACTTGACACTCTTCTAGAGCATTATCAAGAAAGGTCATCTATTCTAATCGAACCAACATAGGCACTCAATATAGGTACTACATAAAAGCCCAAAGTCTTGCAATTGGCCGCATCTCTCACAGAAGAGGAAGTACCTGGATTCATAGAATTTTTGAAAGATAATCAAATTAGTTTTGCATGGTCCTACATAGATATGCCTGGATTGGACCCATATCTCATCATGATCATCTATCTATTACGTCAGGGGAAAAACCTGTAAAACATAAAATCAAAAAAATGCATCCACATGTTGCATTATTGGTTAAAGAGGAATTAAAAAAGATTTTAGATGTCAGATTCATTCGGTCCATGGACTATGCAGAATGGATCTCCAATATCGTACCTATTTCAAAGCCAGATGAAAGGATTATAATTTGTACAAATTTCAGGGATTTGAACAAGGCATGTCCCAAAGATGACTTCCCCTTGCCAAAAATAGATATGATTGTTGATTTGACTGCTGGACATGTAATGTACTCATTAATGGATGGATTTTTAGGATACAACCAAATAAAGATTGCACCAGAAGATCAGGATAAAATAGCGTTCACATGTCCTTGGGGTACCTATTGCTGGAACGTAATGCCATTTGGGTTAAAGAACGTAGAAGCTACATACCAACAAGCAATGACAACGATTTTTCATGATATGAAGCATACATTCATGGAAGATTATGCTGATGATCTCCTTGCCAAGTCAAACACTAGAGAAGGACACATAGACATCTTGTCTAAAATTTTCAAAAGAATGGAACAATTCAAAGTGAGACTTAATCCAAAGAAATGTGTCTTTGGAGTACGATTTGGAAAGTTGTTAGGTTACATTGTATCAGAAAAGGGAATTGAAGTGGATCTAGCTAAGGTACAAGAAATTCTTGATATGCCACCACCAAGAAAAACTAGTCAACTACGCTCTTTGCAAGGACGGTAACAATCCATTTGAAGATTCATTGCTCAACTGGTGGATAAAAGTTTACCATTTACACATCTCTTACACAAGAATGTTCCATTTAAGTGGGAGCACAAATGTGAAGCAACATTTGATAAGATAAAGCAGTATCTCATGAATCCACCAGTACAAGGTGCACCTCTCATATTGTATATTTCTACCACAAAAGTGTCTTTAGGAGCATTATTGGCAGAAGAAGACAACTCAAGCAAAGAGCGAGCGATTTATTACATCAGTTGAACCTTAACAAGTCATGAGCTAAATTATACATTCATTGAAAAATCTTTCTTAGCAATGGTCTTCACTTCTCAAAAGTTACAACACTACATGCTAACTCATACAGTAAAGCTTGTGGCTAAGATTGATCCACTTAAATATCTTCTAAGTAAGGCAACCTTAACTGGCAGGTTGGCTAAATGGGTCATGATCCTGAGCGAATTTGATATTCATTATGTGGATCGAAAATCCATAAAGGGATAGGTAATTGCAGATCAATTAGCGAAAGCACCACTATCAATAGAACACCCAATACACATTGATTTTCCTAATGCTGATGTCTTCACAACAGTTATCCAACAGTCATGAGCACTCTACTTTGATGGTTCTTACACTCAACATGGTTCAGGAGCCAAGATTCTTTTTATTACACCTCAAGGACATACAATTCTAAAATCTTATCAGCTTATGTTTCCTTGCACAAACAATATAGCTGAATATGAGGCATTAGTAATTGGCATTAGAATTGCAGTAGACTGGAAAATCACAGAACTTCAAGTTTTTAGTGATTCACAACTTGTTATAAATCAAATCAATGACGAATATCACACTAAAGATGACAAGTTGATACCTTACAAAATAATGGTGGACGATCTCAAGAAATACTTTGTTAATATCAAGTTCACATAGATTCCATGTATTGATAATAAAGTAGCGGACGTTATGGCTACAATCGCCTCTCTACTCCAGTTGACAGAAAATCAAACACGGTACGATTTCCAGGTGGAACAATTGTTTTCTCTTGCTCATGACAATCCCGAAACTCAATTCATTTTCCACTTAACCAGTTCTAATTCTCCATTATATGGCCAAATTTACACTTACCTAAAGGATACTATTTTACCCTTAGAATTATCTAGGAATTAGAAAATAAATTTCATCTGCCAATCATCTCATTACACCTTAATTGTTGACGTCTTATATCGGTGTGGTCTGGATGGTACCCTCCTTAGATGTCTCGAATAGGATGAATCTGAAAAGGCCTTATAAGAGGTACATGGTGGAATTTGTGGGACACACTCAGGTGGACTAACCTTAGCAAAGAAACTTGTTCGATTGGGTTATTACTGGCCAACCATGGAGAAAGAATCATTCATCTTTGTGAAGAAATGTGAAAAATGTCAAATTCATGGGAATCTCATTCACGCTCTTGCTCAAGAATTACAACCTTTCACCACAACATGGCCTTACACTTAGTGGGGATTGGACTTGGTTGGTAAGATACACCCATCATCTTCAAATGGACATAAATTCATCATTACAGCCACTAAGTATTTCACTAAATGGATTGAAGTTGTTCCTCTCACAACGGTTACTGGAAAAAAAATCTCTTCATTCATTTTGAACAATATCATTTGCCGATATGGTATTCCCAACTCCATTATCACAGACAATGGAAGACCCTTTAAAAATCAGGATGTTGATGAGCTATGTGAAAGATTTCACATCCAACACAGGTTCTCTACACCTTACTATCCACAAGGGAATGTTCAAGCTGAAGCTTCAAACAAAACAATTCTGAAGATTTTAAAGAAAACAGTGAATGAAGCAGGACGTGATTGGCATGTCCAATTAAATCCAACATTATGGGCATACAGAACAAGTATTCACACACCAACATGAGCTACTCCTTATGCTTTGGTCTATGGATCAGAAGCTATTCTACCACTAGAAGTTGAGATTCCCTCACTTCGAGTATCACTCAAGGGGTTAATCAATGATGAAGACTATAGAGTATCAAGGTTACAAGAGCTGGAACTACTTGATGAACGACGTCAAACTGTAGTTAATCATTTGAAGGGATATCAACAAGTTATGTCCCGCATCTACAATCACAGAGTCAAACCACAAACTTTTCAAGTGGGTGACTTGGTTCTCAAAGAAAATCCTTGTAATCAACAAGATCAGGAAAAGAAAGGCAAGTTCGAACCTAATTGGTTGGGCCCTTTCGTTATCATTGCAACATACGGATTAGGGGCATATTAGTTATCAACTGCAGAAGGGGACCTGTTTGAAGATCCAACCAACAACTTTCATTTAAAGAAGTTTTATGCCTGAGAAAATATCAAAAACAATATAAAAAGTCTTGAGAAAATATAAAAAAAAATAGAAAAATTCCTAAGAAAATATCAAAAACAATATAAAAAGTCCTAAGAAAATATCAAAAACAACATAAAAAGTCTTGAAAAAAAAATAAAATTACAAAAAAAAGAAAAAGAGCATACAATACAAAAATAATTCAAAAAGAGCAAAAATACAAAAAAATCAGAAAAGAAAGAAAGAAATCATTGCCTTGATGAAAACCTGGCAAACAGACGTATTGGTAACAAGAAAAAAATCATAAAATCAGGAAAAAGTGCAATAAAAACAAACGGTGAAAACCTGGCAAACAAGCATTGTTTGTGATTTTATGTGGTTCTCTCATCTATTGGGATTCATCTTGCATATCTGGATTTTCATGGGCATCACACACATACCTCACCATCACAATTTACATCACATCATCTCCTTGAAATGACAAGGACCTCATCATGGCTTGATGAATTAGGATTATCCTTAGCAGTTTTTGTGTCTAGCAAGAGTCAAAGTACAAGGTCACTAGGGGGCAGTTCACTTCTTGGAGCTTTTTGAGCAAATGACATGTGTCTAGAATAAAGTATTAGGAAACAAAAAACTTTTCCAATTACAATGAAGCTGTATGACTGTTTCGACAAATGAACAAATTGGATGATCTTAATCTGAATAAAATGAATGATAAACTTAAAGCAATAAGTTGCAATTGTTGTTTTGATATTTGATGACATCATGTCTTTGGAGTGATTCAATGATGTACTGAACTAGAATCACAAGGAAGAAGTATGATTTTTCTTTACTTGCTTTCTGTAAGCTAATCATTAGTATTGTACAAATTTGTCATGGGAAATTCTCTACAATGTATCATTGATGACATTTTAGAATTTGCATAGGAAAATGGTTTACCTTTGTCTGTTTATGCAAACAATACTCAGGTCATCTTGGTTCAATTATACCTTGATGCTTGTATTAATTTTCTATATCAAACATCATGAAAGCAGTACTTAGGTCATTATTGGTGCTAACATACCCTTTGATGCTTGTACTAACTTTCAACATATCAAAAGGCTTAATGATGAAAACCAAGCACAACATGAAATGGCAACAAGGAGAATAGTTGATTACTGCATTTTAGGACTGCATAACTCATTTACATTTTTTTTGAGGGCTGTTTAAATAGATTTTTTGAGGGTTGGCCAAAATTCTTGGATATATTTTCAAACAATGATTGAATACACCTAGACATTTATTGCATCTCATTCCATTTTCATTCACATCATTTCACCATCATTCATTTTATCATCATTCTTGTATTCTAACTTTGCATCATCATTTCATTGTTAATTCATTATACCTTTCTTTGTCTAATTGATTTGAAGTCTAATGATGAAATTCATCTCCCCAAACATAGACATCTCAAAATCTTTCTACATCTCTTCTATAAATATTTTGCACATACTTTCATTTCCTCTAAAGATTATGTCATCAACATACACAACCATAATCAAGATTTTATCTTTCTCAAATTTAAAGTAAATATTTCTATTTGCGATACCTTTATTTAATCCTTGCTACAACAAGTACCTATCTAATCTTGCATACCAAGATTTGGGAGCTTTCTTGAGTCCATACATTGCTTTCTTGAATCTGCAGACCATATTAGGATTATTTGATAGTTGAAAGCCTTTCGATTGTTCAATGTATACTTATTCCAACTCACCATTCAAGAATGTAGACTTCACATTCATTTGATAAAATTTGAAATCCTTATGTGCTAAAAAATCCAAAAACATCCTAATAGCCTCCATCCTTGCCACCAAAGAAAATGTTTGTTGAAAGTATATTCCTTATACTTGTGAGTAACCTTTACACACAAGTATTTCCCTATTCCTAACAATTTCTCCACTCCCATTTAGTTTATTCGAGAATACCCACTTAGTTCCAATCAAATTCTTGTTCACTCATCTTGGGACAAGTTCCCAAATCTGATTCTTCTCAATTTTCATCAACTCTTCTTCCATTGCCTTGATCCAAAATTCATCTTTGCATGCATCAATCACTATTTTCTGTTCAACTTCTGAAAGTAAAAATAAATTTACTTGTTCTTCTATCATAATAACCTTTCTTCTTATCAATACACCTCTGATTTTGTCATCAATGATACGATCTTCATAATGATTCTTCTGCACATACTTAGGGGTCTTATAGATCCTTTCTAGAGCTTCTTCCTCTTCAACATGCACTTCTTTTTTCTTACCTTCATCATTTTCTTCATCTTTGCAAGAGGATTCATCTGATTCTTATCCATCTATTAGTTTGAGATTTTATGTAAGTCTTCATCTACTTTAACACTAACACTTTCAACAATCATTTTTAGCCTCTTGTTGTAGCACCGATAAGCCTTACTCTTTGTAGAGTATCCAAGGAATATTCCTTCATCAGATCTAGCATCAAATTTTCCTATGTTTTCTTCATCTCTTCTGACATAGAACTTTCTTCCAAACACTTTGAAATAAATGATAGTAGTAGTTCTTCCATACCACAACTCATAGGGAGTCTTTGAATTGTTTGTCTTTGCTTATGCTTGGTTAAGTATGTAGCCTACAGTATCAATTACTTCTCTCCAATAGAAATCTGATAGATTTTCTTCCTTAATCATTGTCCTTGCTGCTTCCTAAACATTCATATTCTTCCTTTCCACCACTCCATTCTGCTGTGGTGTCCTAGGAGCTGACAAATGTCTCTTTATTCCATGAGCTTCACAAAAACTATTAAAATCATTGGAGGTGAACTCTCCACCTTTATCTGATCTTAAATTTTTTATTTTCATATCCATTTCATTCTCAACCATAGCTTTAAATTCCTTAAACTTGTCTAGAGATTTTGATTTTTCTTTGAAGAAAGTTGTACCCAAGTCATTCTAGAGTAATCATCAATCAACAACATGAAATACCTGTCACCTTGAAAATTTCATGTTCTTGTAGGTCCACAAAGGTCTGTATGCACCAACTCTAAAGTTCCCACAATAGAGTATTCTTTGACATTGAACCTTTTTCTTTTTTTCATCCCAACTTGACATTCCTTACAAATTGCATTTATAGGCTTTGTAATCTTTGGCAGATCTCTCACAACTTGAGTAGAGTTGATTCTAACTAGGCTATCAAAACTGATGTGGCATATTCTTCTATTCCATAGCCAACTTTCATTGATTTGAGTCATACAACACATACCATTAGCACCCTTAAGTTGATAAAAATTTGCATTTGTCCTTTTTCTTGCAGCAACTAGAGTTCCATAGCCTTTTTTGATCTCAAAACTACCATCTTGAAATACAAGATTATATCCTTTTCTACACATTTTTCCTACACTTAGAAGATTATGTCGGAGCCCCTTAACATAAAGAACATCATCTGTATTATGCTTTCCATGCACTAGTAGAAAAACAAAAATAAATGACTAAAAAAACTACTAAAACTTGCATATAAATGACTAAGCTTGGTCACATGACCATTAGTAGTTTATTGCTAGTCATTTATAACGTGACCAAATTTATGACTAACTAGTTTTAGTCATTTATTTGGTTGTTTTGATTGATCAATTTGGTAGTATTTTTAGTTGTTAATTTAGTCATATTTATTCACCAAGCTTGGTCACATGACCTTTAGTATTTTATTGCCAGTCATTTATAACATGACCAAATTTATGACTAAACCATTTTTAGTCATTTATTGGTTTTTTTGATCGATCAATTTGGTAGTATATTTTTAGTCATTGATTCAGTCATATTTATTCACTAATTTCTGTCAATGGGTAGTATATTTAGTCAATTTAATTATTAATTGACATTAATTAGTAGTTAAAACAACAATGAGAAGGTAAAAATAGCTTATTTTATTAATAAAAAAGATGTTACATACAACTATGTAAGCTTGAAAATGCAGCTACAATTTGCTGTTCCAACATAAAAGAACTTGAAAAGATTACAATAAATTACTGAGAGAGAAAAGAGCTAGTTGAAATCTGCTCCAACACCTTACCTTTTTTCTTTTCAACAACTTACAAAAGAGTAGGAACATGATTGTTCTTTTATATCATAACTTACAATCCCTTACCCTTGTAATGCTTGTTGATCCTATAACTGTCATTTGTGCATGTCTACTCTTTTATATCATAACCTACAATCCCTTACCCTTGTAATGCAAAGTACATGATATATCTTTGCAAAGGAATTTTTATTCTATGATTTTGATAAAGCTCCAATCATTTGTAAGATTTCCTCATTCTGATTAATATCATCCTATGACCATGTTAACTGTTACTTCATTATTTCTCTTACTATTGAATTTCCCCTTAAAAAATTTGATCATTTACCTCTCTCCATGTTCATATCTTGTTGGTTTCTTTATCACCAATCATCTTACCTTTATTATCTTGGAGCCATCAACATGGTATCTAACTCACTTTCCAACAATCTCTGTAGGATAGAAAACATCTTCCAAGGTGGCCTCATGGAAAGCAGTCAATATTCAGAAAGAATGTTGAAGACATTTAGTTGTAGTTGGCCTCTTAACTAGATCCCATGATAGAAGAGACTGCAATGGTTTTCATCGAGTTAGTATAACATACACAAGTCCAGTCCTATGTAAAGGCAAATCTAATTAAGAAATTAGGGTATTAAAATAATGACTTAAATTCATCAAATTAATGGATTCTACACTTGCATTTGGTATTATTGACGAAAGATTGGTTGATTTGAACTAGAACATCCAAACACTAGTTCATTTTCCTAGCTTGATGCTACAAAATTATTAGGTCATGAGATTAAAATAAAAAACTATAATATAAAATATAAATACATAGGTACAATATATTTTCTTAATGCATAATTGGTCATGAAATTACAAGAAAGTGAAGATAAAGCAAAGGAAATCAACTGCATTCAAAATTGCTCTGCAATGCTAGTAGCTTCATATGCATCTTGAATGTTTTCAACAAGCCTATGAAGAAATACATTTGATTTATCTATAAGGCCATTTACATTTCTTCATTTTTTTGAAAACTAGGAAATACAACACAGATATATTACTTAAATCTTGAAAAGAGACTCAACAAAAATTACAATCTCCTACACCATCTGAAAGAGATTTCAGTTACTGAACTAAACAAAGAAAGAGGAAATCTATATGCCTACTATAGATGTGGCTATAATTTAAGAAAATGAAGCCAAACACATTATTTAGAATAGATATTGGAAAAAAAATGAAAGAGACTGACCAAGTAAATAGCTGTATTTTAAAGAATTTTAGTACGATGTCTGCATTTTAACTTGGATGCATCTACTGCAATATATATATATATATTTACTTAGCTATACTTAAACCCCAATACCATACCCAAACCAACAACTTAGAGTATATATATTTGGCAAGACCATGCCAAAAAGAAGCACAAGAGGGTTGAAAATTTTACTAACTACACCATGAAAGATCCAAAGATCAGGCATAGGAAACAAAGGTGACACAAGTATTGCATAAGTGCTATAGAAAAGAAGAAAATACACATCAAGGTCTATTATTTTTTATTCTTTCTTAGGTCCCATTGTGAAGTAGAATATCATCCCAACAAATCTTTTATTCCAAGACATTTAAGCAACAATGCAATGGGATAGTTCTCATAAAGACCTTTTCTTTAATTGTCACCCTCCTTAGAATGAGGCATATCCACACGCTAATTCACAGGTAGCACTACATGCACATAAGACATCACAAATACAACATAGAAATATGTTGTGACAAATTAATCTCATGGTTTTGAAGCATATCTTGTGATAAAATTTATCTCATGGTTTTGAAGCATATCTTGTGATCAAATTTATCTCAAGGTTTTGAAGCATTGATATGTCCATGTAAAACTCTTCCAATTGAATGAGAGAATTCATAGAATTAGCTAGCTGCATATTTGGGATCCCACAATGCAACTTTTGGAAACATTCAAAGATTCATTTAATCGATTTTAAACCCATTTTCCTTGTTGATTGCAGCCTTAGCTACTTTAAAGACCTCATGACAAAAACAAAAACATTCATTAACATTAAATAAACTTGTCTAGTCTAATGGTACCTCACAGTGAAATATATTCTAACATGAGATGCATTTAACTCCATTAGAGTTTTTAGTAAAATCACAATAGAAAGAATGAAAAATTGTTGAATGATAGCATGCACGTGACATAAGAGAATGTGTTTGGCTTCATTTTCTTAAATTATAGCCACATTTATAGTAGGTATACAAATTTACTCTTTCTCTATTTAGTTTAGTAATTGAAATTTATTTCAGATGGTGTAGGAGATTGTAATTTTTATTGAGTCTCTTTTCAAGATTTAAGTAATATGTCTGTGTTGTATTTCCCAGTTTTCAACAAAATGAAGAAATGTAAATGACCTTAAAAAATGGAGAAAGATATTTCTCCTCAATCTATTTTGATCAAATGGTAGAAATATTGATTGGACTCATATTTCATAAATCTATCATGTTTCTGCATAACATCATTTTCTCACCATGTAGAAGGTCCCAAAGACTTCCATTTATTGCAATGTACTTAATTTGAGAAAAAAATAGGTTCTTCTAAGATCGACTGCATAATATCAAATTGAAATGTTTCATTTTGTCCCTAGCTATAATCTTATATCATGAGTGAGTGAAGATTTCTACTGATATTCATTTCTATCAAGTTTTCTAGAATTAAATGCCTAAAATAATTTAACTCTGATGTTTTTGGTGAGCTCCTCTGTTCATCATCAATGAGAGGAATTTATTGTGAGGGCATCATGGATGAATTATAAGGTAATGAAAACATTTTTAGTGCATAGGAAACTGAAAAATAAGTGTTTACGTCAGCCAAAATAATGATAGATGGATATAAAAGGTGTGATAAAACTGAAAAGTGTGGTTAAGTTTTCTTGAGGCTCTGTGATTTACTAACAATAGGTTCACCAGTATGTGTAAGAATGAGCTAAATGTGTGAGTATTAAACATGTTTTCAAGGCTTCATTTATATAGCATGGTGGTTAGAAAGAGCCAATTTATCAATCCAATTGTTCATTGTGGTTTATTATGCAAGATATACCTCGTATTTATTTAACCTGTCTGGAAAATATTGAAATCATAACCAAGTTATGATAATCCACTGGTTCAATAAAAGCATCATCAGTAAGCAATGAAAAAATATTTTTGGTTTGATTGTTGGATGAATGGATATGACCATCCCTTGAATGTGAAATTAATTGGTTAGACATCAACATGCTTGAACCTATGAACAACTATGTGTAAGTCATATTTTCCTACTATTGAACGACATGCCTCTGGCATTAAATAATATTTTATTATTTGAATGAAAGTATTAATTTATTCTCTTTCTTAGCTATGAACAAGCTATTAGCAGTCATGATAAATTTCTTAATTGCAGGATTATAGTTACATTTCAAATTAAGCAAAATCAAGGTAACTTGACAGAGCTCTGGCATCAAATAATATGTTCTTATTTGAACAAAAGTATAATGTCTCCTCTTTCTTAGCTATGAACAAACCATTTGAAATCATAGTAAATTTATTAATGGTGGGAGTATAGATACATTTAGACATAAGCAAAATCAAGGTAATTTGACAAGCCTCTAGCATAAAATAATCTTTTCTTATTTCAGAAAAAGTATATCCTTTCCCCCTTCTTAGTTATGAACAAGCCATTAAATAGCTTCATCAATTTCATATGCCCTATTAACAACCATAGAAGATTTAATTACATTTCAACATAAGTAAATTCAAGGTAATTTGGAAACTGGTTGTTAGTTCTTCAAGTATCATACAAATAAATTTCAGAAGCACAAAGGCAAACAAAAGAATGCAAGATAGTTATATTTATTAGTGAAAACTTTGAGAAGTTACACCTGCGCAATTCTTTTACTTGATGCTTCTCTCTTCTCTCCTAGTTACATGTGCAAAAAGAAACTATAATTTTTGCAGCCAAATTGGATTCCCAACAACTAAGTTTGAGCAAGCTGAACCGATGAGGTTCCTAACAACCAAGTGCAAAGCTCTCTGGGTAAGTAATAAGAGCAAGGAAACCAAATCAATAAAATTCAAAATGGGAAAAGGAAAACAACGACTATAGAATAAAATTTCATTTACCAATTAGCACTACTGAAATCTATAAACATTTATTTTAGCCAAATTCTTTCCTACACAACCCTATATTTTGCACTTCTTCTCTTATCCTTTTGTTCTGAAAACTTTCATTAGCTTTATCTCTAAGCATTTTTCAAAAATTCCTCTTTTTAAGAGCAGATGAGTTACAAAAACCCCTTTAAAATATTCTTTTTATTGAAAATCAAAGACAAAAAATGGTCAAAATTCAGTAGCACTGATAGTAAGGTATGTAGGGCTTACCCATGTCAAAAAATTTCTGAACCTTTTGGTATAGTCTGAGAGCGATGTACTCCGAATAGGGCATCTTCATCAAATAGCAAACCTTTGGCAGCCGATGCCATTAATTTAAAAAAATTATAAACTGTAATATGTAACAGACTACAATTTTTCTAACTATTACAAAATATTGCAATCCTCCCAGTCTCAGCATCTCTCATCCTCACACACAACTCACAATAGGCCTTACATCATCATTTCAATAGGAAATTACTTGAACAACAAGTTCAAATTTGATTTCACTAATATCAAGTCACAAAGATGCTGGTGTGTAGCCCAACCACAAGCTTCCTAAAGACTTAGAATTTATTGTTGAAAACTCTGACATACAAAACAACTTAATAATATAAATGACCACTCAAAAAATTACGTTTTAGACATCAAATTGGAGCCAATCTTAAAGGAATTCAACTTAGCTACATACATCTATGCTAATTGATTTTTCTTCCTTCGCTTTGTCCTTACACATTTATTTTATAATTTTTACGTATTTATAGGTTAATTTAGGGTCTTAGAAAAAATTTCGCCAAGTGTCCCCTTTTTTTGCAAAGTGTCCCACTTTTTTTTGCAAAGTGTCTCATTTCTTTGTGAAGTGTCCCAAAAGGGTTCTAAAGTGTCTAGGACTTTTAGGAAAGTACACTAGAACAACTTTAGTACACTTTTAATATTGTTGATGTAAAGATTTAAGAGTTTACACTGCTTATAGGACATAATTTTTCTTTTTTATTAGGTTCCCACCCATTCGCGTCAGCATCTGGGTGGTAGGCAGATTAGTCTTCTTCGATATTTAGCCCCCACTCTTTCAACTAAGGATACAAATATTTTGAAGACTATAGGATTGTACTGGGTGTACCTCATGCCTCCTATGAGGTACCATGGTCTGATGTTGATGACACTAGGCAGAGCGATGGGATGTCGATACATGTACATTTCATCTACCTACCAGTGAGATGACCATCATGCTGGAGGATATGGACCACATACTTCAAGTTCCTATTCAAGGTGAGCGAGTGCATTTCCAAGAAAAGAGATCATTTCACGAGATGAAATGTGACATGCAGTTCTACCTTTGTGGACCAGTGCATGATGAGAGAGTGAGGCCACAAATAGATATTGTGATGCTACTATATTCATGGGCCCCATTGGTTAGATGGATTATGATGCTGACAGTAGCACTAGTACTCATCCCTGATGGCCAAGGAGTGCACCTGGAGGGAGGACTAGTACACCTAATATGAGGGATGGCAGATCATAGGATAGTATATGCTTTGGGGTGTAGCATCCTAGTGCACATATACTATGATCTTGGACGATTTTTATTTTGGGAAGTGGACAACATGGTACATTGTATGCTTCTGTAGGTTTGGTGCCTAGAGCATATCACATGTACCAGACCTACCAGCTTCCTCTATCCGATAACCTTGGGGTATCCTTGGGCCTTCAACTATCCTCTATGGTTTTTTTAACGGTATGGTGACTTACACTTTTGGAGAGTATGATTTGACTGATTGGAGGAGGATGAGATCCTTTGGAGACTTTATCAGCTTGTGCTATAGTGGCCAGATCACACTTGGAAAATGAGAAGATTGCAATAGGATAGGTTTTTGATTGGCAAAAATGATTACATAGTGCATCCTTTCAACTATGATCATGTCTTGAAATAGTGTGGTCAGGTCCAAATAGCACCCAAGGCACGACCCTTCTTCAAGAGATTAGTACAGAGTGCCCAGAGATTTAGTGATTCAAGATGGTTCACTGTGAAGGATGTTATCTATAGTGACTATGAGAACTCAAGTCATGATGTGCCTTCCGTCTTCGATGTTCATGACATTGGTGCCATAGATAATTATGAGTGGTGGACAATATCACGACTAGCTCTCATATTTCTGATGGACGAGCTGATAGGTGATGCAAGACCACTCCCAGATGAGAGGGATGAGGTGGAGGATAGTGCCAAGGAGACACACTACAAGGCTATAGAAATATTTACAAATTTCATAGATGAGGAGTATGATGAGACTCCAAATCCTAACTATGATGGCCAAGAGGGTAGAGATGAGGAGGAGTAGCAACCCATGAGCAAGAGTGGTGAGGTAAAAAATGGGGCTCCAATGGGCCATGAGTGGGGAGAGCCATCTCCCATTCATGTTACTAGATGACAAGCAGCAGTTGTTGTAGGCACCAATACCCATAATCGTGGAGAGGCTAGCACATCTTCCATGCCCCTTGCACACGATGAGGTTGATTTCACACAACCTGCCAGAGAGATAGGTGATGATTTTGTATTTAATGTTATGCTTATGTTTCATGCTTTAATATATATATATCATTATGTATACTGATTATATTTATGTTTTCTATTTTGTAGGATCTATGAGAGATCTTCATCATCTCTATCGTTAGGTGGCTATAGAGATAGTGCTCCCATCATTCAACAAGGAGGCCACAGACTCAGACTATGTGCCCCCACCCATCATGGATCAAGACCCATAGTTGTTCAGGCCATGCGTCAGACTATGGGCAACGTATGAGAGTATCAGGAGGCATGTCCACCGAGCCAATGCTACCCCAGCTACACAGTCATCTCAGACCCCAACAAGTTTTGAGAGACTACAGTTAGAAGTGGCTAGGCTTCAAGCGGAGAGATATCAGATAGAAAGGGAGTGTCAAGAGGCCCTTGGATAGGTATAGGGTTTACATTTTTCTCTTAATACACTCAGTGGATCGTGATCATGATTGCACACCATCCTCTCTCAACAGACTGCTACTAGACAGATGCAAGCACCAAGTCTCGAGGGATCTAGCAGTCATAGACCTGAGTAGCATTGTATATATTGATGTACACAAAAAATTGATGTATATATATGATTATTTGATGTTTTTTTACTGTTAAATAGAAATGTGATTAATTAAATAATCTTTGTGAGACTTTAATGAATGCTTCCATGATTTAACATGATTTAAGTGATCTAATTAAAACTTATTCTATTTTCTCTTAGATGCAACATTTTGATTAAGTATGTTATGCTAAATTAAATGCACCTATGATATAATTAAAGAACATTAAATGCATATAAGGATCTAATATAACACAACATACAAAATGAACTTGAATAGCATGAAACCTTAAGTAATCACTTAAAAATGAATTAAATATTCACTTTAGCATTCAAGACACACAAATAACTTTTTGTCAAGAATGAAAAAATGTGAGAGCACATGAAGTATTAACCACTAACTCTAACTCCACTGCTTTATCATTCATACTATTCAAGGAGGGTTAGACATAATTCTGGTGCAAATGCATAACATTGATATATTATTTGAGAGGTGTGCCATCCATTTCTATTAATGTGTAAGCACCAAACCCATAACTTTCATTAATTATGTAAGGTCCTAACCAATTAGGACTGAATTTTCCTTTTTCAATCGGGTCGACATTAAAGTTGTGTTGATTTTCAAATAAGAATAAGTTTCCTTTGTTGAATGTGTGAGGGATGGAATTTTCATTGTAAATATGATATCTTATTTTACAATAAGTCTGAAGATGCTCAAGATAATTGATGTGTTGTTCATCAAGAATTTGAAGCTGATGCAATCGTTGTTCTTTATAATTTTTGTCATCAATAATTCCTTGAAGATAAATTCTTAATGTAGGAATCTCTAACTCCAAGGGCATTAATGCCTCGCTACCATAGACAATATTATAAGTTGTAGTTCTTGTAGATGATCTGACACTCGTGTGATAGGCCCATAGTGCATATTGTAATTGTGTGTCCCAATCCTTATTATGCTTGTTAACAGTTTTCTTTAGGATTTTTTTGATAGCTTTATTAGTTGATTTAGCTTGGCCATTAGATTGTGAGTAGTATGGTGTTGAGAAACGATGGATATGAAATGTTTCTAAGAATTTCTTCACGTAATTATTCTTAAATGGTGTACCATTATCAGAATCTAATGTGGAAGGAAGTCCAAAGCGAGCAATAATGTGTTCCAATATAAAATAAAATATCACATCAGTTGTTGTTGGTCGAAGGGGAATAACTTCTACCCATTTTGTGAAATAATTTGTTGTGATGATTATAAATGTATGTTTGAAGGAGGAAGGTGGTGATATCTTCCAATTATGTCCAAACCCCAAACCACAAAGGGCCAAATCGAGACTTGAGCTTGACATTCATAAGCAGGAGCATGAATCAGATTGCTATGTTCTTGATATTTGTGGAATTTTTTACATAATCAAAGCAATATTACTCCATATGTCTCCAATGGTATCCAATGCAGATAAGTTTTTAAACTAATGTTTTTCGTCCAAAGTGACCACCACAAGCACCTGCATGATCTTGTTCAAGTGTCATGGGTATTTCAATTTTTTAAAGGAATCTAAGTAAGAGACCATTGAATGATCTTTGATACAACACATCGGTGAGAATTATATACTTAGATGTGAGTTTTCATAAGCGAGCTCAGATGTTCTTTGTTTTTGGCTCAGGAAAGGTACCATCTTTCAAATAGTTAAATATTGTGTTGTACCATTCACTTGAGTCTTCCTTGGCTATTGCTAATACTTCTTCTGATTTATCTTCGATCGATGGTTTCATGACTATATGCATGATGAAGGTGAAATATTTTGAAGGATCTTGAGGAGAGATAGGGGAAGTGACACTTTCCATTACATATTCATTTTGATTATATTTTTTGAGGATGTTATCAATGGTAAATTATTCAAACTTCTCTAATAAATTCATTGTGAGATCCTTATATTTTGATAATTTTTCATTCTTTGTTTGATATGTTCCATTTATTTTTTTAATGACTAATTATGAATCACCAAAGATCTTAATGTCTCTTTTTCTCATGATTAAAGTGACATGCAACCCTACAAGCAATGCTTCATACTCAACAGTGTTGTTTGTACATAGGAAGTTTAACCGATATGACAAGGGAATAGGTTCTCCTACAGGTGGTATTATTATAACTCTTGTGTCAAAACCTGTTCTACACTTGGATCCATCAAAATATAATTCCCATGTATTAGATTCAATTAGAAACACATTTTCCTTGGGGAAAGAGTCCAAGGAAAACTTTAAGAAACCCCCCCCTCGGCGCAGGTGTAAAATCCTGGCGAATCCTGTATACTTCCCAATGAAAAATATTAATTTTATTGGCGATTTTTTTCATTTTACGGGAAAAAGAAAATCCCAATTGGAGAATCTTTTATAATCCCTAGAAGTTCATGGAAAATATTGGCGAATTGAAATTTTTTTTAGTCGAATAAAATATTTTTCATTGGCGATTAAAACCGTTTTTCAAACCAGAATTTTGTTTCCATTGGCGATTAAAACCTTTTTTCAAAGCAAAAAATATATTTTCATTGGCGAATTAAAAAGAATCTCAAAATAATAAAAAAATCCAGTGGCAAAATAAACAGATATGCCAACGAAAAATCATAGGGGTCGTTCGATGAATGTTTGATGGATGACTATAGTTGCATTCCAGAAGTAAATCTCTAAAGCACTAGACTTGCGATTTGAAACCTTCGGAATAACACTATAACCGTTAGATGCAGACATGTGGCGAGATCAAGGCTCATCGCTCATCACTCATTCTATCTTTTCAATGCCTCAACATTGTACATTTCATTTAATTGAAATTCTCAATCTTTTTGAAGAAAGTGTGGTTGTGGCGGCGATTAATGCCATATGTGATATGAACATCCGAAGCAATTTCTTGGACAACTCATAGCTTTAATGAAACAATATTTGTAATGATTTCATATCATTTGAACTTTGAGTGATTTTGACAGCTTGTCAGCTTGAGGTATAGTTCAAGTTGGCATGTAGCTAGACATCAATCAAATTAAATTTTTTAATTATATAGGCTGGTAGTGGCACTGGTGGCCCATAAATAGGGATAGTGATTCAGTGAATAGTAGATAGTGCCATAAGGGTTTTTATTTTCTAGGGTTAATAAGGATTCACGAAGAAGATGATACAGTATTGGGGATACTCTAAATTCTCCTACCTACAGCTATGTAGTTATAGAGTAATCAGTAAAAGATGAATTTCCTTCAAGTTCAGAATGGGTGGAATTGTAAAGAAGTTGATTTGGTTAACCTGACTTCTCAGACGGGTTTTGAACCAGGATGAGGATCTTTGATGGAGGTAAGTGCTATACCGGTGCATGGAAGCTGCATGCAAAATATGGGAGAAAATTTGCTTCTCCTCTTGTATTCTAACAACTCCCATTTCCCCAGCATGGCTCTGGTTCTCAAAGGGGATAAGTACATTTTGTATCTTCACGGTTCCCATTTCTCCAGGACTGATTAGAACCCCCTTTCCCTAGCATGGTTGGCAAAACCACCAGCAGAATCTTGAAATCCTGAATTTATTTTCAGAGCCACATTTGTATTATGTTGTCACTAGCAGAAGCTTGGAATCATGCATTTATTTTTAGAGTTACATTTGTAGTAAGTTTTCAGCAGCAGAAGCTTGGAAATTGGAATCAATTTGTAATCCATTGTAACGAGCAACAACTTGGAATAAATTATTAATTTTTTTCTATGTAAAGTACTAAAGTGACACACTGACATATGTTATTTATATAAAATAGGAGCTACAATGCTACTCGTCTATAAAAAGATATTTAATAATGTGACATTGAAATTTAGTTACAATAAAATAAATGGTTGTGTTGTGTTATTCTTGATTCCTTGAATCTTCGTTATTCATTTACGCTTAAGAGAAAAGAGTTGTTTTCTGAGTTCGGAACTTCAGTGTCTATTAATAATTTAATATATTCAAATCAGTTTTTTTCTTTTGATAAATTAAGTAATATACTTTATGCAATATGCACTTGATAATTCATGGTTATATTGAGCCATCGGGGGAATGCAATCATTCGTTCCACCGATGTTTTTGTGTTACAACGATGTGCTTACTTTTGTTGACTCTATTGGTATATCGGGGAGCGCACCTTATGAGTTATGAATCTTCACCTTCGGGCCATTGATGGGGCTGTGATGGGGGTTCCACCGATAAAGCATTGTTAGGCCGATGCCTATGGTATTGACTTTAAAAAACATGTGTCATGTTTATTTTTTTAAGTTAATATCATAAATTACTCAAGTTTCAACCATTGGATGAACATTTGATGTATGGTTGTAGTTACATTCCGTAATGAAATGAACAGAGTGATGGGATTCCCAACTTAAACCTTTGGAATCACCCTATAACCGTTAGATTTAGAAATATCAACGGTTAAGATTAAGAATTTGCAACTTGTAGACCTAAGACGTGTCATTCACTTTAATGTTCCAATTTCGAGAAACAAAGCATTTAAAGAACTTTGTACTGCCAAGTGTCAACTGTTAAGTGATTAATGTTTATTTTTAAACTTTAAAGTTAATATCATAAATTACTCAAGTTTCAACCATTGGATGAACATTTGATGTATGGTTGTTGTTGCATTCCATAATGAAATGCACAGAGCGATAGGCTTCCCAACTTAAACCTCCAGAATCACCCTATAACCGTTAGATTTAGAAAGATCAACAGTTAAGAATTTTCAACTTGTAGTCTTGTAGACCTAACTCCTAAGACGTGTCATTCACTTTAACGTTCCAATTATGAGAAAAAAATCATTTAAAACACTTTGCACTTTGAAATTGTACAGTGATTTTTAAAGTCTTCACTCTTCGGATTGCTCATTACAGTGCACCACCCTATTTTGGATTCCATAGTTTCACTTCCAAAAACTCCATTCCAGTTTTCAAGGTCGGGACTTAGAATCTAGATAAGTGAAAGAATTCTTGCGGCTACGTTTCATCGTTTGACATTTCTTAAAATCTTATTTTGTCAAAGTTTGAAGTTTGGGTTTAGAGACTCAAGAATTCATTAAAATTAAGGAGGAATAATAGGTATTACTTATTAGGGAATTCAAATTTCACAACTTCACATTTGTATAAGCATGTCTACCACCAGTACCACTAGAGCAATGTTCGATAAAAAAATACATTATGCAGAATTGCTTAAAACCCCAGGTTTCACCGATGGGTACCATGATATTTATGATCCTGAAATCTATGGTAGGTGTACCTCAGAACTTATATTTTCATCTCAGAATAAGGCTGCAAAGCATACACAAGCTGATAGTGTCAGTGCACTGTGGGTAACTGGATTAGGGCGCATGATGTTACATGAAGTTTTCCCTTGCCCATAATTTATCATGGTATGTGCCAAAAATTATGATGATAAGAAAAGAGAAATTGTTAATAAAGATAACCAAGAAGAATTGTTATCCATTAATGCAGAACCAAGAAGAATTGTTATCCATTAATGAAGAAGAACTTGGAAAAGTGTTGGGGTTTACAACCGAAGAATTTGGAAACCACCACATTGACCTAGAAAAGCTTGCTAATGATTATGAAGTAGTGGAAGAAAGGCTAAAAAATGATTTCTTAAATAAAATAGTTAAGGATAGAAACAAATTGAAAGGTGATCATAAGCCTCCTTATAATTTGGATATTTTTAAACCATGGGTTTAGGATACTATTTCCATGCTAGCATTTTGCCTCGGTCTGGATAGCAATTTGGAAGTGGGTACAAGCCTCCTTGAAATGGTATATAATATCCATTATATTGATGAACATGTCAAATATAATTATACTCAGCACATTGTAGAATCCATGCATAAACAATTTTTAATGATTAAAGTAGGTTCCACGAAAACATTTAGGTTCACAACCTACTTGTGCTATCTTTTTCTATTCAAATTTAGAGTAATGTTTCAAACCAACAAGCTTCAGGTTTAGCCCTATAGTAATGCAGAGGAAAATAAAATGGCTCTAGTATATGAATGGACCACTGAGATAAGGATGCATGATTCTCGAAGGAACTACAGTCATTTTGTAGACTAATTTTTGGCTCCATTGCATCAAGTAATTAAAAATACTCCAATGCCTAGATTGCCTATGTCATGTAGAAATTGCATGCAACTAGGAAAAGAAATACAATTGGCTGATTGGTACTTAATGGAAGAATATATTGTGCTAAGATTTTATGGATCGGGAGGACAACCATAAAAACTTCCAATACATGTGACAGAAAGGGTTTTGCATTGGAATATGTAAGGCATGTGTAGAGTGTTGATGAACTACACTTTCTCAGTTAGCAAAAGAAGACCTTATTTCCTTCTTTACCTTTTTCATGTGGAGGGTTCACATTCGAGAGAAAAGCATTTAGTGTGGCACATAATCTTTTGAATTTTTTTGAATTTGATGCTATCTGTCACTGGTAGTATGATCCATGTGACATCATTAAATCAATGATTGTGGCCAATAGGAATGTTGCAAATAGAATTCAACATCAAAGTAAACCCTTGCTTGAAAACTTGAGAAACAAGGATTCTTGGGATGAGGTCAAAATAGCAATGGAGAAAAGTGCTGCTGAGAATGGTATTTCTTTTGAACAATTGTTAGTAGAAATTATGGAATTGCACAAAAAGACAATCAGGACATACAACAATTTTTATGAAAAAAGTGATAAACCATCAAGTAGAGTAAAAATTCCAGGTTCTTTAGAGAAGGAAGTTATAGATAAAAAATTTTCATGATAAAAAATTACTGCCTTTTGGTCTATGAGGAAGGACCTAGGTGATCCAAGAGCTCTTGCAGAGTATGGAGCTAATGAAGAAGATAAAGATTTTAGCAAATTGTGGAATATAGAGCATCTTGATCAATGTGGAAGCAAAGGAAGTGATGAATTTGATGATGAATCTAATGATGATATTGATAGGGAAGAAGAAGAACAAAGCCATGCCAATTACAAACCTGGTTTAAGTGAGGCCGCAAAAAAAACATATGCTTCAATATATACTTCAGGAGCAGCCATACTTGAAAAAATTGGTTATGAAGGTGGTCCTTTGGGATCCAAAGGACAAGGCCCTTGGACAATAACAAGTGTTGAGCATAGAAAAATAGGTGATAAATCTGGCCTTGGGCTTGGAGGTGAAAAAGTAGACCAAGGGCATACAAGTCAAACTCAATTTGTTAGAGCTTCTAATCCTCATCCTCATGGTCAGATACAATCACAACTAGGACATGCCCTTTGTGGACAACTTAGTGCAAATGGGAGTGCCATTGGTGGTGATGGTATGGGTAGTAGTACTAGTAGTTGTCAACATGTGCTACAACGACAAATTACACACAATACTAAGAGGAAAACAATAAAAGATACCACAAAAACACCAAGTGATCAAGGCAATCAAAAGAGGCAAAGGATTTTGATAGATCCAAGTCACACTATTAGTGGATCCACTAGTACCACAAAGGAGTTATTTCTAGACACTCCCCCAATTCGAGTTAGTGTGGGTGCGACATCATTAGCAACTACAAGTACTATTCCTTCGCCATTCAAGTATTCCATTGTTCCTGCCTCCCCATGTTATGATTTCATTGAAGATTTTAAAAAGAAATCAGACTTGAATAAAAAATAAAAGAAGCAACTGATGGAGAGTGTGTCTGTTGTAACTTTAGAGCCTACAAAAACCATGGTATTACCCACATTTGACACAAATAAAGAAATCATGGAGTACACAATTGTTGTTCCCACAGTTCAAAACAAACCAACAAATCAAATGGATCTATTTGAATACTAGGTAACCAATTTTCAATTGGATTTTTCTGGCCTGAAAAATACTAACAAAATTAATGTATCAAAGAAGAACAATGAATTGGTGTACACATCATTGCTAAAGCAAGATAGAGAGAAGAAAAGGTTGTAGACCCAAATAGAAAAGTTACAGGTAGACCTAGCAAGTGAGAAAGCAAAGAGGAAAGCAACAAATAACAAGAGCAATGAATTAGAAAAATGAATAATAGAATTTGTCTCTACATCAACAAGCAAAGAGGATAAATCAAATGAGAGATAAGTGAATCACCTGAAGCGAAGGATAGATGAGAGCAACAAGAAATATGATGAGGAAAATTCCACTTCAGAAAAATTACGACTAAGCATTGCGAATGGAAATGCACAGTGGGAACAAAAATTGGAGAAACGGAGAAAAACAAATGAAAGATTGGAGACATAGTTGACAGAAGCAAAAGAAGAAATTAAGTCTTCTCAAAATAAGTTATTTGCATTTTGTAGAGATACAGTGAGGCATATGAAACAAAAGATTTGGGATGAAATAATGTAGAGGTTTGATCATTTGTGTGACATGTTTCAATTGATTGATGTTATCAGTCAACATTATAAGAATCTCAACAAATATTTAGTGGACAACAAAAAGGTGTTGGAATTAGAGAAATCTGCAAATCAAGTTCTACAAACAGTCTACAAATCTAGTGACAATGATCTAAAATCAAAAGGGATTACTAATCGGATTGAAACCTCAATGAAGTTGTCATCTATCATTGAAAAGTGTTCAAGAATATGTGGAACAAAGGAATGTTTGCATTTGGTTGTAGACAAGATGAGGTGGTGGATGAAAAGGTAAGGAACTTCACAGAGCTTGGTTTTCCAGAGGCTTTTGACACAAATGAGCGATTCATTGGAAAGGATGGTTTCAGAAAGAAGATGGAAGGTGCAAGGAAGATTGATTTGGACCAGTTTCCTCAGAACCCAGATGTGAACTATTTGGGTTCCATCAGAACACTAATAACCTTGAATGCAAAATTGACTGAAGAATTCAAGATAGGTTCCATTTCCAATTACAATCATGAAATGTTAACAAAACTTCAAGTCAAACAACATCAGTTAGAGAAAATGGAAATTCCACCACCTGAAGAGTGGAAGTTGCTATAAAAGGTGATATAGTGACTTGATTTATTATTTTCAATCTTTGATAATATGAGTTTCAAAGTTCCAACTTAGCTCTGTGCAGACTTGTCTTTGGGCATTGGCAAGATTTTGCATTGCCAATGCCAATATGTACTCCTTCATGTGAAACTCAATTAAAAAGCTCAAATTCAGACTTCATTAATGTGATGATCAATTATCTGGATTTTGTATTATTTATTTTATCATTTGAACTAGTGATGAACTGTTAGCTCATTATATTTACTTCTTGGTAGAGCTTCCAAGTTATGGATGTTGAACTGTTAGCTCATTATATTTACTTCTTGGTAGAGCTTCTAAGTTATGGATGTTGAACTATTAGCTTCTGTTATGTTTTGACTAAAAATCATGATCAGTATCCACCAACTTACACCTCACCCACATCCCACATACTGCAAAAATACACTACATTTGATTTTGTGATTAGCACAAATTGTAGAGATTTGTGTGACAAGATCCATTTTGTGGCCCACATTACTACTTGATCAATGATCATTTCCATAAATAAATCTAAAACCCCATGGTCACAACCCCTAATCCTGAAGAATTCAAATTCAATGTACTGACAAATTAAATGTACATCCACACACTCAATTTGAATAACATAAACAACCACTTTGGAGATAGCCAAATAAGTTAATAACTTATAAGCATATGAATCCACAACAGTTGAACAATCGAAATGAAATCAGTAAATATGTGTAACCTTCTCCATTGTATTGATCTTCAAAGTTCAAATGATATGCATTATAAAAATATTTTATGATATGAGATGGATGGGCGAATTGGTGCAATCTATTATCTATCTTCTTACTATTTTCTACTCTAAATTCTAATTAAAAATTATATGATGATCCATTGATCTCCTATTAGGGTCTTGAACGCTCTTATATATGAGAGGAAATAAGCTACAAACCCCTTGCAAAAAGTCTTGATGTTTGACAACTAAACATAACTCAAATTATAAATAAAACAATGCCGCAGGTGAATGAACTGATCTGTTAATCTCCAAGCAGAATCCCATGACCACTGACCACCTAAGATCTATTCAAGGCTTCTACTCCATGATAGGGCACTCATCATGTTGTCGGTTGGCGTTCTTCCTCTGAATCTGATGGTTGTCCCGTTGGATATGATTCTAACACATCTATAGTTTGGTTAATAAAAAGATTGACTGCAGAGAGGTGATGGATGTACTCTTGTTCAGCATAGGCGTCCATGTTAGAGATCACCTCTTTCATATCATATTCCATAGACATTATTTTTTCGAGTTGCTTATGAGTGTTTTGTAAAACCATAACCTCATCATTTATTTCTTGCAACACAGCAGTTAGAAGCCCAACAAGCTCTTCCTTCCAATCATCATATTCTCGTGGATTTCCAATGCCAAAATGAAGTGTCGAGAGTGGGACTAAATCAAAGTAGTCACAATATTCCCTAAGCCTGTTATGATATCCATTATGTGATTCTACCAACTTGTTATATGTCAACAATATTTGTCCTTTCATGATATTCTTATCTATGAGCTCCTTTTTTTTCTCCATCATTCTAGGCTGCAATCGTTCATTCTCCACCAATGCAATGCATGTCTATTTGAATTCTTCCCAATATTCAATAGCACATTTCATCATTTTATTGAATCTTTCTTTTATCATTTCAGATACAGTGTTTTATTTGATGGTTTTCACTTCTTTCTCCAATTCTTTGCATTTCCCTTGGGATTTCAGATGGCAATTCTTCCAGTAGGCTACATCAGCCAATGCATCAAGCACTCTCTTATCTTTTTCAAGCCATGGGGAGTACAACTCTAATGTGGAGGAGGAAGATGTTTTTTCTCTTTGATTTGCTAGCTCCTTCTTTAATTTGTCATTTTCCTTAATCAGTTTTTCAATCTGTGCTTTGGTAAATTTTGCCACATTTATGTTCAATTCTGTTGTCTCCATAGGGTTGGTATCCACTACTCGTTGAACCAAGAGATGACCAAACACTTGGTTTGGATTACTAATTATAGCAGGTTTTTTATCATGGGGATACAGTGACCAAATAAGCAAGGTGGCTTCGTTTGGGTTGTACCCAAATCTTGAATACATTTTGTCACTTGCTTCTTCTGTTAAGTTCATTTTTCGTATCCCCTCTTTTTTTGAAGCTATCAAATACGATTGAAGAGCTAATATCCCACCCTGGCAGGAGCAACACTCTAGCTTCTTGAAGCAATTCCCTACCTCTTTCAAGAGTGATGGACTCCATTTCCTTTTCTACCTCCCTTTTCAATTCCTCTAGAGCGGTTGCCTCAAGTTCAGGAGTGATATCCTGTATCTGTTGTCTCATTTTTCTACCTTTATATTCATAAACAAATGATTTAAATTTAGAAGATTTAACAAAATCACAATCAGAAATAAACTGTTGTCTAGCCTTGACCCTCACAAACTACTAGTAGTTCATTTGATGCCTAAAATCTTACAATATTCTACTCTTGAGGGGGCTCGTACTGTGCAATCACAGGAGCATTGATTTATTTGACTTGCTCACCCTCTTCATCACCCTACTCTTCTTCACTTATATTAGTATCTATAGAAAAACATACCTCAGGAGTAGGCTATGAAGGTATGTAATCGAAGGGCTCTATGTCTTCAACTTGTACTCCTGAATAGGTTGCATGAGGTGCATCAAAAAAAACTGGGGGAACATCCTTTAGAAGTTCATTGACATAAGCAATGAGTTGCTCAATTCTTGTTAAAGGATCTTGTATCTCACCAAATGCCTTTGAATAAGATGGGACATTTTTCCTCTTCCATTCCTCTGCAAGCATAATATTGTTATAGGTGGCCATTATTTCCTTGGTGGAAACCTCATTATGGTTTCTTATGAAATCTTCGATTGAGAACAAATGTTCATACCCTGATAGTCCCTGCAATAATCTTGCCTTGTGAATAAACCCTTCTGCATCAAATTGTTTCCTTACATCACCTAGAGGTAGGTTGTACTGTGCTAATTTACCATCAATTTCTCTATATCCTTCATTGGCAACCACTATAAAGTCTCCAAAACATAAGGTGTTGGGCATAATTGATTATTTGCTATGTCCTTTGAGGTGTTTGGAATCAGATTTTTCCAATTGCCTCACAATTTCTAAAAAAATAGTTCAGTATGGAACTACTCGTGGCATCAAGTGTGGAGCCCCTTCGAACCCATAAACCCTTATCACTGTACAATCAGGGAAAGCATACCAGTCTCCCCAATTATGATTCACTTTATTTCTCTGGTCATTTTCCTTTGGTCTTAGAAATCTTTGTACTTCTGGGGATAGGTTATAATTGCACGGATACCCCAGCAAATTCATCAATGGTTTTACAAAAAATTCTTCAAAATAAAGGTAATGAGACCTACCAAATCAGCTGTCCCACAATGAAGTCCACATTTGTACAAGTTTAAAATCTCCATTTTCATCTGTATCTTTTATCCTTAATTCTTCACTCCAAACCCCTCTGACTTGTCCCTTGTACAATAGAAAATGCATAAGCAAAGAATAGTGTTCAAAATTAATATTATCACTATTATTTTTAATCTTTTGAATCCCTCGATGTAGGGCGTTGGCCAAGTAGCTGGCATAATCAAATGGCCTGGCATCCTTGCTTTGTATGTTTATGGCTAAGACCATTGGGGCAATCGACATGAGAGGCAAAACCTCTACTCCCAAAACCTGACCAGCTGAATAATAGGTGTATCGGAAATACTCTTCGAACAAATCTTCATGGAAAGGAGGGTTTTCATTGCTAGAGAACAACCTGAGTTGGCCTCCTTCATCCTTGGGCCTATGCAAATTTAATTTCCATCTCTTATAGCTGGTATCCATGTGGCGATACTCTGTCAAGAGATCTTTGATCATGAATGATAAATTCAGTGAACACTCTAACTGAAGTATATTAGAAATGAGATCCCTAGAAATAACAAGCATGTCACCCTCGCCATGTGACTGAATAGTTATTTTCTTGGGGTCATATCTGATAGCAAGAGCTTTAATTAGCTCTGCATTCACAAACACATTGGGCACCACAAGTCTTCCTAGGTTCAACCTCCATGGATTGTAGACTGGTTGAAACCTAAATTGTTTTTTGTAATGGTACATGAAGAGGTCGTACCCTCGTTGCGGTGTCCAAATATCCCCTAAGCCCTTTTGTTTTTCCCATAATTGATCCGTGGAAGGATTCATTTGAGCACTCCTCTTGGGTCTCGGCCCCAACCCAGGACATTGATCTATCAGGTCTTCATTTAGGAGTCTCTTAGGCTTTTTGGTTTTCTATTTTTTAGCTTTGGGTTTGTCTGTACTATCTTCCATTATTTAAATATTAAGCTTTTGAGTAAAATAGCTTCTCAATTGGGTCTGAAAGTTAAGTACTCACATGAGTCTCATCGAGTCGCCTCCATAGTCCACCGGTCTTTGCTGCGTCAAAACTCCAAGTTTTTTCCTTTCTGCTTCTTCCCTAAGCAAAATCTTCCAAGATTTTGTAACAACTATGCGATCAACTTGTGATATAATTCACTTCAATTATGGTTCATAAATGCACCGCAACATGACTGCACAATGCCCTGGGATGTCACATCAATCTTTCATCGATAGCCACCCTCTCCACCAATGGACACCTATCCTTCATTCTATCGGTGGGATGCTAGATAATGTTTCCCCGATGCACCATAGTTCCCCCGATATACTTTATGCATTTGATAATTCATGCCCATGGGCCATGGTTATAATTCATGGTTACTTTTTTTGATAACTTGACTCTATCGGTATATCGGGAGAGCACATTAGGAATTAGGAGTCAGCCTGATAGAGTATTGTTACACCGATGCTAGGTTGTGAGCTATTTTTATCGGGCCATCGACGAGATTGCGATGGGGGTTCCACAGATGAAGCATTGTTAGGCTGATGGTATTGAATTTTGTTAGGAGTGGGGGAAGGACTATGTCACTACGGAATTTCAAATTTGTTTAATATTTATGGATGCAATGTGAATGTAGGCTATAATATGGATCTGTCACACAAATTTCTACAATTTTCATTGTTCATAAAATCAAAGTGTGGTATAATTTTGTGATTATTGATAAAATAAGATAATTCATGCCCATGGTCATAAATTATAATTCATGGTTACTTTTGTTGATGACTCTATTGGTATATCGGGAGAGCACCTTAGGAGTCAGCTTGATAGAGTATTGTTACACCGCTTGTGAGCTATTTTTATCGGGCCATCAATGGGATTGTGATGGGGGTTCCGCCGATGAAGCATTGTTAGGCCGATGGTATTGAATTTTGTTAGGAATGGGGGAAGGACTGCATCACTAAAAAATATCAAATTTTTTTAATATTTATGGATACAATGTGAATGTAGGCTATAATATGGATCTTGTCACACAAATTTCTACAATTTGCATTGTTCATAAAATCAAAGTGTGGTATATTTTTGTGATTATTGATAAAATAAGATAATTCATGCCCATGGTAATAAATTATAATTCATGGTTACTTTTGTTGACAACTCTATCGGTATATCAGGAGAGCACCTTAGGAGTCAGCCCGATAGAGTATTGTTACACTGATACTAGGTTGTGAGCTATTTTCATCGGGCCATCGATAGAACTTTGATGGGGGTTTTGTCGATGAAGCATTGTTAGGCCAATGGTATTGAATTTTATATAATTTATAAAATATCATCAACTAGAGTTTGACTTTGGCATATGATTCATGAAGTGTAATATAATATAAAATATCATGGAGACTTGGAGTGCCATATAAAATAAAATATCCTGAACTTGAAGTGCAATGATTCACAATTTCAATGTTCATTGAATACAATATAAAATATCATTAACTACAATTTGGACTTTGGAACAATGAAAACTGATTCATGAAGTGCAGTAAAAATACCTAAAACCTGCTAATTCTCTTCCATTTCCCAAAGGGAGTTAGGGTCCTCAAACCGATGCTCATGTTCAGATAAAGTAAAAGAGTCATCTTGATTCTAAGACTGCTCTGCACTTTCTTCAGCCTGTTCTCAAATTCAACATTCATTGTATGAGTTGTGTCAATTTCAATATTATTGTCATATGTCCCAGGCCCAGTCCCACTGCCACTGCCACTAGTACTACCACTAGTACCAGAGGCTCTTGGAATTGGAGAGCCTGTGTTGCACAACCCGGTCCCTCTTCTTTCACATGTGGACCTCTAGATTGCGAGTGCCCTTTCAAAAGGAAATTTTTTGACATTATATGCAATTCCTTTCATCCTCAAGCAATTTTCCAAATTCTTGTCCAGTTTGTTTCTTAACTTTGATTTCAAAAACCCCAGTGTACTGAAAACTCTCTCATCCTCCACCGACCCCAATATCATTGTTTGACATAAATCAACAAGTTTGAAATATTCTGACATCGAACCACACAATATTTCACTCTGACATAAGCTTGTCCAAACCTTTTTTATTGATCCCAGTTCAAAGGCCTTCTCCTTGCCCATGGGCTTATACTGGTCCCTCATAGCTATTGCAAAACTCCCACATTGCTTTCTAAGCTTATTTTCATTTAAAACTCCTTCTATTGTCTGCTCATTGTATGTTACCTTTTTTGAAAACAGTTTGATCAAGATTTTTACTTGATCATGAAAATATTTTGGGTTATCTCGGTTTACCCAAAATTGAGGATACACAATACCCATGGCTTCAAGTATTTCATGTCAAGGGAATCTTTCATGAATCTTCGAGGAAGGAGATTTTGCAATTTCCTTCAAATTATCACTAACAGATTTAACAATGTCGTTAAAATCTTCCTCCTTAACAGGTACTTCTTTTCTAGAGCGCTTGGCTGTCTTACAATGGTACATTGGTATCTCATATCCACGTACACAAATACATAAGTGCCCACTTGCATTAAACTATAAATAATTATTGGGATTATTCAAATCAGTAATTTTCCACCACATCAAATAATTTGTGCCTTCTTGTGTTAGATCTGGATATAGATGATCGAGGGCCAAGCATGTAAGTTTATGTAGATTGGCATATTCATAAATATACCTAGTTTTGTCTTAGGCTTTCTTCACAAGATTTTTCATCTCATCTAGCATGGGGAGAAGACTAGCTAGAGTCAATAGTGTCTCTATATCATTTAACCTATGTAAGAGGTCACGAGCTTTGTCTACTGTGTTGCAATGCTCGTACATCACTCCAATCAAGGATTGATATTTTGAAAGAACTCGTTGCACTGGTCCATTCAGGGAGATCCATCTGGTATCAACATCCTTGAGAAGCTTGTTTCCAGGTGTTATTCCCTAACAAAATGTTGAAATTCAAGGAAATGTTTGGGACTTCGACAGAAGTATGCATGGATCTCGTGAACTAGATTTTCAAATTTTGATACTATAGGAAACTTACTTGTAATTTTGAATGCTAAATTCATTCTATGGGCCATGCAGTGAATGCCAAGCATGTATGGTGCACAAGTAGTTTGTAACTTTGTGCAAAGACCACTCCTTTGACCTTGCATCACTGCAGCTCCATCAGCTCCTACATGCACCAACTTTTTGGCAATTGTCAACTCATCCATACCTGCAATTTCATTCATAGATTTCTTGACTAGTTCAAATAGATTTTGCGATGTTGAACTGTCCTTCATTTTATGAACACAAAGAAGATGAGCTTGGTGAACATGTTGTTCTATAGTATACAAATTCATACAAACCCAAGAAGTATTGTCTACCGCAGTAACTTCATCTAAAGATAATGCAATGAAATTTGACTCTTTTAATTTCTCCTTTAAATCTTGCTTTTCCACTGCAACAAGACAGTTCACCCATTCCCATCTAGTGTTTACTGACCAATGTGAGAAAGGAAAGTGGGGAACACTCAAATAAGATAATAAATCAAAATATTATGGGTAGTCTGTCATAGGATGCGCCCCTTGGACAAAATATGTAAAACAACACTCATCTGAACGGTTTTTGATAGATTTGTTGTTGCCATGGCTTTTCCAAAATGAGCCTCAAGTGTACCTTCACATTTTTTAATCTTCGACATTCTATGGTTATGCTCTCCATAATCTACAACATACTTAACATGAATACATTCTTCCTTTGATTTCTATCGTATGACTGATTGTTCCTTTTCGTCTATGATTTGTTTTTCGTAAACTTTGTCGATATGCTTTTCTATAGTGTCAACATTTAGCTGCATCATCTTGTCTCTTCCATATTTCCAACTAAAAATCTTACATTTGACCTTTGTTTCCCTTGCAATATCGTTTTCATTTGATACCCCCACTTCTTCAAGGAATGGGTACTTCGACAACCAACCAATTTGAAAATTCCTTGTCATTTCCCACTCGCGCCCCAATTTTCCTTTTCCTTTTCTTTTCTTTCTACCAACATCATCCTCATCCAAGTCAATTATCTCATTTTGGCTATCCAGGGTATCCCTTGTACCATCTTCTACAGTATTTCCATCCTCATTTGATACATTTTGATTTAACACAATGATAATCTCACATTGACCTTCTTGTGGCAGTGAGGTATTGTCATTGCCATCTTCAATAATATTTGGTGGAAGAGTTGATGGTGTATCTCCACCTTGATCTGATGGATTAGAAGCTTTGCCAATTCCAAAGTAAGACTTTATGGTACCTCCACGTTTTAGGCATTTTGATGGTCTCCCAGTCTCTTCATTACCCTCAGGAGTCTTACCCTTGCAGTTGATGCTCGACATATTGATATCTCACTTCGAATAAAAGCTGGAAAAAATGTCTTCTTGTTTAAGAAGGACAGACCGATAGAGAATATAGATCCCATTCCCTACTCAAAATCATGTTTAAGACTAAAGCAAGAATGGAAAACAGAAAGAGAAATCTTATTATTATAACTAATAAATAATAACAGTATGAAGAAATGATCACTCACCTTTGAGTCTACGTTTTCGGGTTTCACTTACTTCTGAATCGAGAAGTAGAACCTCAGAACTGAACAAAATGTGTAAGAAAAAATAACAGTTTCAATTGTATTTATATCAATCCATATTTGGTGAATTCCATGGGATTTTTAAATGGTATGTTAAAAATTTGGCGAATCCCGTGTTCTTATACAATGATACCTTGTAATTTTCAAGGTGAAATAGGTCCTCATAAGCAACTATTTATAAATTTTAACTGGTGAATGGGTGTTCAAAAGCAACTATTTGTAAATTTTAATTGGTGAAATGGGTCCTCATATAATGTTGTTTTAATAGTATTGGCGAATATGTTGGTGTTTTATGACATGCTCCTCGGGATTCCAGGCAAAAATATTGATTGGTCCATTGGAAACGCGTAGTCTGTTATGGAAAATTTATTGCCTAAACATGGCTTGTATAAAAAAACCGTTGGTGAATGGACATGCATTGGACCGATAGTTCATGAAATCCGAGCGATTTGAACACCTGGTTGGATACCTAGAATTCACCAATTTTGATTTGCCCGATTCCTAAAATTCTCCAATTGGCGAAGATTCACCACTAAAGTTATCCCTAAAAGATTCGTTGCTAGGTAATGCTAAAGGAGAAGGAGCATCAGCCCATTGGTCAGTCAAGGCTTGACCCTTAATTGATTTTTGTGAAATAAACTTAAGGTCAAATTCAATCAACAACATCACCTATTTAGCTAAACTTCCTAATAAATATGTTTTATTGAAAATATGTTTGAGAGGATCAAATTTCATCATCACATGTATTTCCACATTCAGTAAGCAATGTCATAGTTTACTTGTAGCGAATACAAGAGCCAAACATTTTTTTTCTATTGTTGTATATCATTTCTCATAATCAATCAAAGTTTGGCTAATGTAATAAACATGATGCTCTTTACCATTTTCATCTTGTTGAGCCAACAATGTTGGGAGAACATGGGTTGATGTGGTTGTGTAAAGGATGAATGATTTTTTTTGTATGGTGGATTGTAAAATAGGTGGAGTTGCAAGGTACTCCTTCAAACTCTCAAAAGCTTGTTTACAATCCTCACTCTGATCAAAGTGCACATCCTTTTTTAAGAGATTCATGTGTAAATGGTAATTTTCGGTCTACTAAATATGCCACAAAATGACAGATAGCTTGAATTCTTCCTTGTAATGTGCACAATTGAGAAATATTTTTAGGAGGTGGCATGTTAATTATAGCATCAATTTTCTTGGTGTCCAACTCGACGCCTCTGTGAGATATGATAAAAACTAGAATTTTTCCACTATCTACACCAAAGACACTTTTTTGGATTCAATCTCATGTTGTATTTTCGCATTCACTCAAATATTTTCTGAAGGACAATCATGTTGTATTATCTTGTTAAAGATTTGGCTAAAATTTCATCAACATAGTCTTCCAAAATCTTATGTATGTAATCATGAAATATTAATGCCATCTTTCCTTGATATGTTGCACCTGCATCTTCAATCCAAAAGGCATCATGACCCAACAAACTTTTCCCCAAACTGTTCTAAATGTTGTTTTGTATTGATCTTGAGGGTTGATAAAGAATAGATTGTATCCATAAAATCCATCCATGAATGACAACAAAGCATGTCTCGCATTCGAGTCTACTATCATATCTATATTAGGAAGGGGAAAATCATCTTTTAAAGATGCTTTATTCAAATCACGAAAATCCATACACATCCTAATACGATTGTCAAGTTTTATGACTATAACAATGTTTGAGATCCAAGGAGAATAATCTATAGGTCTTATGAAACTAGCCTCAAGGAGTTTTTTAATTTCTCCTTTAACGAGCAAGGCTATCTTAGGATTCATCTTGTGTATCTTTTGTCTAATCGACTTAGCATTTTCAATAAGGACTATATTGTGTGTTACAATCTTTGGATTAGTTCCCGACATATCCAAATAATTTCAAGAAAGTCATAAAGCAAAGTGGCAGTATCCTCTTGTTCTCCATAATCGGGGAATTTTCCTATCTTAATGAAATTTTCGTTATCATTGATTTCCATTGGTATGTCAATTGTGTCTCCTAGAGGAAGTGCACTTGGCTTTGGAAATTCAGGGTTGTATTCTTCATTATTCATGTCTATCTCATCATTCTCCTTTTCTCCATCTTTTTGTTTGGTATTGATCATAGCACATGTAACCTTTTTCTTTTGATGAGTAGTAGGTGATTTTTCGTAAACTCCTAGAAGTTTCTTCAAGGCTTCATCATCCTCAATTTATTCCAATGATGGTTTAGAATCCATATCAAGCGATTCAAGATGTTTCAAAGTGAGGTTGATTTTTGGTTTACACATGATAGTGTTGATGTTTAATGATGGTCTCTTTGTTGCTTGTGTAATCTTAGAAGGGAAATACCCCAAGCCATTTTTTGTCTCTTGCGTGTTAGGCTCTATAGGGACACAAATAACTTGTTCCTTCTTTCCACATCTTTTACCACGATAGCCCAATTGTTTCATAAGTTCACAACCTCTCTCATAAAGTTTTTCCATTTATTTTAGGTTTGGTGGTTGTTGATAATCTATCTCATCAATTTTTTTTGTATAGTTTGTATCTTCTTCAAGAGTGGATGAGGTAGATGCTTGTGAATTTTCTTTTGTATTCTAAGTTGACATGACCATTGGTTGCTTTTGTTTTTAATCTTCTTTTCTTGTGATTATGTATTCTCCCATAAATGAAGGTGTTAATTCCAAGGAACCCCAATCATCATCTAGTAATTTTGAAACTATTTTCACTTCTTGCTTGTTGAATTCTATAGGTTCTATGTTGGATGTTGGAATCAATGTGCTTAGAGGACTTGCCATTCCTTTTTCAAATTTTAAGAAACTTTCAGGCTTGGGGTCTATTTCAACTTGGTATACCTTGTTGTTATAGACATATTTCATGATACAATGAAGGTTCGAAGACACCGCATGCATCTCATGAATCCATGGTCTTCCCAAAAGAAGATTGTATGAAAGGTCAAGAGGCATAACATGAATAGGAGTTTGTAAGGTAGTCTTTCTATCCGTAATAGGTAAAGTAATCACATAGAGCAGATGCTTTCCTACATTGTCAAATCCTCAAATCGATAATGAGTTAGGTTCAATTTTTCATTTATCTACACACAATCTATCTAAGAGCTTCATATTGCATACATTAAGGGCTGAGCCATTATCAACAAGGGTCATTTTATGCCTATTCTATTGAATTGAGCTATTATCATGAAGGCATCATGTATTTTTCACATCTCCAAAAGAGGGAGCTCATGTTGGTGAAAGGAATGTCTACATTGATTGTATTCATTCCTTGTATTAGTGTTGCCACATCATTTTCATTTTTATTGGGAGGAACCACTACTTGTAAGACTGTTTGAAGCATAGTGTGATTGTTGGGTGAATTCTGGATAAGGTCACAAAGGGGAATCTTTGTAGGAGTATCCTTAAGTTGTTCAACAAGATTATACTCCTTCCCACTATGTGGAGGTAAATGGGGAGCACTAGGAAATATAGGATTAGGAAAAGGTAAGGTTTTCGGAGTTGGTTGTTACGGTTGTGGATTATTTCTAGTGTTATCTATATGGGCAATGGTATTATGAATCGATTACTACAAAACATTATTCCTTGGTGGGTAAAGGATAAGTTCAAGTTTGATTTGAGTTTGAGTTTTGTGTGAAAGTGGGTAAAGGATGAGCTGGGGTTGAATCACATTAATGTCTATTGTTTTTGGTTTCTCATAACAAGCCTTAGTGGATGAGCCTTGTGAGATGAAATCCGTAAGGGCTTTAGCGAACATATCAAAGTCATCACTATTAAAAAGCTTGAAGATTAGGTTAACTTGGAAAGAGATATTTGACATAGTCAAATGACTATACTTTCTCCAAGTGGGTTAGGTGTTTTGGTCTTGTTTTTGGTTTTATTTTCTGATCTATGTCTAGTGTAATCTATTTTAAATATTGAAAATGAAAAGTAAAAAAATCTAATTCTATCCACAATTGTAATGAATGTAAATAATTCTATTTCTTATGATTTCAATGTAACAGAAAGCAATCAAACTGAAACAAAAAAGTAACAATAGCAAACATAAGCTTAAAAATTGGAAATTTAACTTTGTAAACAATAGTTCAGAATTTGCACTCGGACTAATTCGCCCAAGGTGGAAAATGAGTCCCAGTAGGGATTATTTTTCAAAAAAAAAAATTTTTTTTGGTTGATTTTAATGTTTTCTATGTTGTATAATCTAGATCTGAGATGAAAATGCAGATTTTGAATAATTTCCAATGAAATTAAAAGCAAAAATACAAGCTAAATGGGCATTCACTAATGCAAAATTTGAAACCCTAGGATGCAAGTTAACTAATGAAAATCCTAATGAAATGTTAATGCAAGATAAATCTAGGATGAGAATGCACTCCAAATCAGAATTATGATGTTCTAAGGGCAGGTTCACCAAAATGGAATTGATGAAAAATGGGGGATAGGATGATTAAATGCTACCACACCCACTTTCCAAGCAATTCCACTCAAGGATAACCCTAGAGATCTCAATGTAAAAGAGGAAGAGATATTGCAATAGGGATTTCCTAGGGGCTGAATATGATCTAGTGAGGGGTTCACCACCAAGTTTAGGCTTGGAAAAGACAAAAAATGCTAGATGAAATGAAAACCCTAATTCAATGCAATGACCTACAAAATGACCTATAAATGATAGTAAAACATAACAAAAAAGAAACAAGATAAATAGTGTGCACTTGAGAATCTGGAAGTGATTGATTGCAACTCTAAAACACAAGAAAATTTGATTTTTTGAACAACTAGGACTCATTCGCCAACCTAGGTGAATGAGTCCTAGATCTAGGTTTTTGCACGGTAGTCTATTTCAAGAAAATTGGTATCTGGATCTATAAATAGATCTAGAAAACAAGTACACTCAGACTCATTCACCACTCTTGGTGAATCAATCTCATTTTTCTTTCTTGAGAATTGAAAATTTTCCTCTACACTGAACAATTCCTACTCTTTCCTTCCAACTTTAGTTTTAGATCAGAATCTGCTAAAATACCTACAAAACAAAATATAAACTTGATTAACTAATGGGGGTTTACCTTGGTCAGACCTCTAGTTTGGTAATTAAACCTCAGTAGAAATAGTAAAATGTGCAGGAAAACCCTAGACTTAAGTGTTTCTAAGACTAAGAAATCTGAAACATGATGCAATCCTATTCTAATGTGTAAGAATATGATGCAAGAATGGAAATATGAAGATGAACAACTCACTTGAGGAGATCTCTAATCTCCCTAAATGAGCTCTAATGATGCTTGTACCTTCCTTAGGTTCAATGTAGAGTGATAATGGAGGATGGAATCACTTAGGAAACGAGTCTTTAGGCTTGGCTTGATGGCTAGTTGCATCTCCCCAACCTAGAATCCATCATGATTCACCATAGACAACCATGATCAACCCTTGACAATGATACATCTTGAATGAAGGTGAGCTTGAAGACCTGCAAAAACACTTTAATGCTTCTCCAAGGCTTCAACCTTACTTTATTTTGAACCTTGAATGATCTTGTGAAAGATTTCGTGAAGATTCTTAATGCTTGTCTCTTGAAAATTCTTGCTCAAAGTGCTTAGAGATGATAAAAATGGCTTAGAAGCTTTATTTTATAGAAATTAACACCTAATTGACCGTTATTTAGATCTCAAAGGTTGACATCCACCAAAAATTTGAATTGAAATGGTGAATTTCCTGCTCAAAATTGAAAAAACTCTAAGTGGAACTCATTCGCCACCCTTGGTGAATGGGTCCCACCTAAGGGGACTCATTTTCCCAAGGTGGTGAATGAGTCCCGCCTTAGCTTTTTGAGGTGGGTTTTTGATATTTTCAGTGATTTGAATGATTTTATGGGATTTTTAGGTGAAATAAGTTTTGAGATCCAAAATAATGGGTCTTAGGGGCCTATAAATGATGATTTAAAGGATAATTAATGTAAGGGTACCCAAGATAGGTCCAAATTAGACTAGAAATTGTACTATCTCCAAGAAGGGAGTATAATTTTGGTGGTCACACAAGTATTATAGTTGCAAGTTCCACTTCTGATCACCAAATAATTCACAAAACCTTCGGTACAACACCCCACGGTTATTGTTGGGCCTTTGTGGTGATGCGGGGAAAGCTCCCTAGATCACCGCAAAGGCCCAACAACAACCATGAATTTCATGCTCCAATGACTCAGGCTAGACGCCATAGTCCAACTAGCCTTGCATAATTTTTTTTTCAGATTATATACTTTATGACCTCTATTTCCCCTTTTACTTCTTCCATAGGTCTGTCCCCCTTAAAGAGAAAAGAAAAAATAACTAAAATATGAGGTGCCTAAAAATTAGAGGTTACCAGTCAACAAGAGTCATCAGATAGAAATGGACCACCACCCAAAAATAGGTTAGTATTTGCTCAGTAGTGGAAGGATAACAACCACCAGGAAGGGTTAAGCGTTCCCATCAAATTAATTGTTGCTTGTTATAAATGGAAAAGCTTGTATGCTTGAAATTCTAGTTGAAGGAAGATAGTTACAACAACGATCAGATTTATCAAATAAAAAATTACTCTCATGGCCCACATGAGGCAATTAGATGGAAGGGTGAAATTTGAAGCCAACTATGCCCAACAAAGATAGAGAACACACAAAAAAATAAAATGGTAACAAAAAATAGACCCACAACAAACAAAAATCAGAAGGAAAAAGACCAAAACTTAGAAGATCATTTTGAGTATGCAAGATTGCATGACCCCCGGAATGCACCTACATTAGAGAGAGCATAATTATGGATGATGGAAGACCTAGCCACTATATTTTATTAGATTTCTTTCATTCCCACGTATCATCTAAATCTTGCAATTCTTTTCACTTGACCATATCAGGCCTGTAGATGCCAATGCAATAAATTTTCACTTGTGTGTCCATAATATGTTCTATTTCTTCTTAATTTTGGCATAAACCACTTCTCCCTATCAACATCTACAATTGTAGTTGGATCTTTATTTTACCTCGGATGACAAGCACAGATATTGGAAAATTTGAAGATTGGCTTGATGTAGATGCCAATGCAATAAATTTTCACTTTTGTGTCCTTAGTATGTTCTATTTCTTCTCTCATCCTTTGGAAAAACCACTTCTCCCTATCAACATATACACTTGTAGTTAAATCTTTATTTTCCATGGACGACAAGAAAAAATATTGGAAAGAATGGAGATTGGCCTGATGTAAATGTCCCGTGGCCAAACAATAATACATTATTATTTAATTGCTTCATAATTTATCAAGGCCCAACCTTTTTTTGCTTTAACTTTTAAGAACCCTGAGGGAGTCAATATTTTCAAAGGTACACTATTATTGATCTCCTCTGTAGAAAAAATGTTTTCTTTTATGAAGGTTAGTCTATTGCTTAATTCTTCTGTTATAGCTAGAAATTTTTGTATCACCTGACCATGGACTTCCTCCATATGCTTTTGGTTTTCTACTAATATGTAAGCTACTTGGAAATTATACTAGATCCAAAAAACCCTTTGTGAATTTTTATTAATGTATTGGAATGGAGACTTCCCCGTGGATATGTTCACAGTGGAATTATAAACAAATATGGCTTGTGAGAAAACTAGTTTTTATTGTATTAAAGCCTTGAAACTGAAAAGTTAGCACTTGCATTTGGTTTGTTAAACATGGCCCCTGGTACAACTATTAGAGTTGTTAAGAACCTTCAAGCATGTTTTGATTTTCAAACTGCATCTAAATTCATCTCCAATATTGTTGCAAGAGAAATTGTTTTGAGAGATGTGAACCATTTCCATCATTTTAAATAGGGACAATGTTCTGTTGATGGTGTTTTCTGCACAACAACAACTCAGGCAGAGTATGATATCCTATCTCTCTTGAAAGGTAAATCTCTATGGAAAAGAGATAACCCCAAGGTCTCTAATGTCAGGTCTTGACAATGCAAATAAAACAACTCAAAGATAATGTGAAAATGCTGGTAATCACAAAGGGACCTTACTACAAGCAAACACTAGACTCAAATTTATCAGATCTAGCAATAAGTTGATACTTTAAACCCTAAATTTAACCTAGATAATAAAGAAATAGAAAAATATGAAGGTTTCAGAGATAATTCTAAGACTAATTCTAATCCTAAGATTGACAATGCAAAAGATAAGATGCTCAAAATGGACCGATCCCTCATAAACTACTTTCTATTTGACCCAGATAAATTTGTAATCTTACAGGAATAGTGCAATATTCTAAGGTGTTGAAGATTTTCAAATCATGTATATTCATTCAAAAAAACCCTATTGCAATTGAGATGAACAAAAATTCATAATTGAACTAAGCACAATTTTAAGTCCAGGCTAACTTTGCAAAGCAGCTAACAATCAACTAACTGCAACAAGTATGGACTAGAGATCACTGCAAACATTTCAAACATGAAACCATAAGCATCACCAAACCATCTAACGATAAAATTAAGAAATTTTAAAAATAGAATAACAAGAACCATGCCAGATAAAACTCAACACAAGAGAGATGCCAAATCATAATATCCTTTCTTATATTAAATCACCCAAAGTGGCAACAATTCTAGTCTTCTATTACAACACTTTCTTGAAGGAAAACCCTAATTACAATTCACTCAAATATGAAATCTTCTAACTTCTCTACTATCTTATTCTATATGCTACTCTATCTATATCTATAAATGAGGCACCATGCTCAATTTATAGAAAACCCCCCAAGATAGGTCAAACCAAATAGGGTTTACACTAATAAATGCCACACAATAGGTCGACATCAAAAGATATTTGAAAACAACATGAAATGTGCAATTTGCACCAATTTCATCCAAGTCGGCCTAGGGTCTCAAAATCTCAATCCAATGCATGCAAATAATGGGAAGCACAAACTTCAATGTATCCCTATATAACTACTTCCCATCCTTGTCCTTGGCACACTCTACTTCACCATGCACTACCAACAATACTCTGTCTAATTCGGCAATAGGTGGCACAGGAAAAACCCTAAATTTTCTCTCAAGAGACTTGATGTCCTCTCTTACTTGTCCTACTGCACCATCCCAATCAGCCCTATTTGTTAGATACCTATCAATAACTACAATATAGGTTGCAACATCATCTAGTTGATGCTCAGTAACTGGACCCTCACTAATTGGAGAATAGACATCTCTCCACCATTTCCTTAGTTGTTCCAAATTGAGATGTTTTGGAGAAAAAATATTTCTCCCTGTCATGAATCCAAAGAATGAGATACGCCTTTCATAAATGGCAGTCAAGGTGTCCTCGATCTTATTCCCCTATTTGTGCATCTTCTTCAAGGACCTTTGCCTCATATTAAAAATCTCAAACCATTCACAAGGCTCTGAAACCCTTGAGAAAGGAACAATCCCTCTCCTTACTAGTTGATCCTCAGTGTACTCCATAATTGTCTTTCTTTTCTACAGTAGGAGATCTATGTCCTCCTTGTCCTAGGCTAGCACAATATTTATCCAATCAAGCAATCTCATTGCATCCTTTGCAGTTGACAAGATGTCCTTGATGGCACCATCTCCTTGGTCTGCACTCCTCACAACCAACCCACTGTGGCATGTGTAGTGCCTTTCATATTTTCAAGCTTGGAGATTGTCTCCTGAGGCAAGAAACCTATAGCAGAGGAGGAAGAGCTGATGGACTGCAAGGGTTTCATCAACTCCTGCAAGTACCTCCTTAGTTTCTCATTTTCCTTCTCCAACTCATGCTTGGTTTGCACCTCCTTCCTCAATCAACTAAGGATTACAACACTAGAGTCTTCATACTCCTCAATATCTTATTCCATGGAGGCATGTCCCAAATCAATGGTCTGCACATGATAATACTTTGCAGTCAACCCATCTCTATCTTTATCAAGAGTAGGAGTAGCAATATGGGCCACCCTGTTGTTGGATCCATCTCTTTCAATCTTGGAGATGACCCTAGCTTTCTTCTTTGTCTTTCCTTTCCCAATGTTAGCCATTAGGTCATCCCAATTGGGAGGAGTGTCCTCCACTATTACCAGTTTTCTCTTCAGTTCACTATCCAGCCACCCTGGAATAGTGGACTTTGTTTGCACTTTATCTTGTCTATCCTGTTCCTATTGGACACTAGGTGCATCCTTCTCAATACTTGGTTCTGTAGAGATCTCCCTAGCTGAATCCTCCTTATCTTGAGATTGCCCCTCCACCTTATCCTGTGCTGGTGAAGGAATCTTAATTGGTATCTCTTCCTTTTTCAGGGGATTTTCCCTCATGATCCTTTGTAGGTGAATTGACATAAGGCACCAAGGGAGACTGGATTACTTTGTCAATTTATACCTTTGCATTGTAGAGGTCTCCTTCTTGGAATTATTCTTCTCCCAAGTCCTTAGGATCTTCATCCTTCTTTGGTTCTTCTGGCACACTGCCAGTCTCTTGAGGAAGGGGAATGTCCTCTTGTTCAATGGTAGGAGCAGTCATAGGAACACATCCTTTTGTTGAAGCATCCTTTGGGGAAGGAGTCCTTGACCTCCTCATGTATACCTGTTTCTTCTCCCCTGAAATTTCTACCTCTACCATAGGTGGCTCAACTTCCCTTTGTGTCTTGGAAGTTTCTTTTTCATTTTGTGATAGCTTCAAGGGTCTTCTTCTTTTGGTCAAAAAGAGTAGTGGAATCCACTTATTCCTTTTCCTCCTCATCTTTCTCAACCCATTTTCTCTTTGAAACATGCCTTCTCTTCTTGGCAATGGGCTTCCTTTGTTTTCTTGCCTCTACTACCTCTTTAGTTTGAACATCCATAACCTTGATTTTGAGGGGAGAGTCCACCTTGGCCTTACCCTTGGGATCCTGCTCATGTGATTCCTCAGAAGCAGAATGAGACTCCAAGTCTCCCATTAAATCGTAGGTGCATTGCACACCTTCACTTTCCAACTCTAGCATTTTGTGTTTAAGCCACAATTTGGTATATTTGATCACTGGAGTCATAATCTTCTCCAACTCTGTCTTTTCTTCTTCCAACCAATCAATCTCTCCAACTGGCTTGTCCTTCACAACTTAAAAAATGTGGCCCTGAATTAGATTCCCATCTTCTTCAACCTGATTAGGAATTGCCTTTATGTTATACAACCTCACTAGGTCCACTGACAGCCTAGTTAATTTCTTCTTTCTAACATCAAACTCATCGCCAAGGTTAGCCAAATAGTCCTCAATGTTGTCCTTGTGACTATACTCTCTGCTAGCCTTCTTCTGTTCCTCACCAATGATATCAAACCGTGCCCTCTTTGAATGGAAGGAGAGACCAAAAGTACACATCTCCTCCTCAGAAGCATGGGTTGACTGGATGGAAGGGCATACCTCATTGGTGCCTATCTTCAATGGGAAGTCATTGCCAAACCCTACTTTATGTTTCTCTCCCTTCACAATCACATCGAAGTCACAAATCTACCTTGTGACTTCCAACAGTATAATATGGTCTGTTAGGTACCTTAGAATTCTATAGGGAGCCCTTTGACAACCATAAATTCTTATGTAAGAGAAGGTAGGAAACTGAATGAACTAGGCCCCAAACCTTCTGATCAACTCTTTGGCCTTGTCTAAAATTCTAACATGTTCACCACCCTGCAACAACCTAGTAATATACATGGTGAATGCATCATTCACCTTCTATAGCTTCCTCCTCCTAGGTGAAGTTGTGTATACACCTCATAGATTACATCTTGCCCAAATATACCTATAGTACTCAACCCCTTGTATGGGTGAAATCTTACAAGTGCATACACCAAATAAGAAGTCATGGTGAAGGTCTTTGTCTATAGGACATTGCACATTTTCTCATGAATCACTGCACTTATAGCACCTGCCCAATGGTAATCTATACCTTGCTCCATCCGAGCAATAACATTGAACATCTAAATCTCAAACACCCTTGCATTCTTCAATCCCACCAGCCTGCTGAGGAGTGTGATGGCATCGTAGTATTCCCTCCTAAATTTGAGTTTGACTAGCTGTTTAGGCAGCTTGGAGAAGTGAGACTTGGGCTTCTCCAACCAAGAGTTGATTACCTGCTGGGACTTAACAACATTCTCTTCATAATACTTTTTGGCTGAATCCATATCAAAAGCCACCACATGTGACCTATTAGGCATATCAAAGGTCTGAGCAATGGAAACAAGGTCGAATTTTGCAACAAACCTTCCCTGAGGACCAATTATTCTTTGTGTTCTACTGTCATAATTCCTGGCACACTCAAGTACCAACTCATAGCACTATACTGTAGAGGGAAATCCAACCACATGTGATAACCCAAATTCCAATGTTCTTTTGGCCAACACAGGGAGGTTCTGTGCTACCATTCCAGCCTTAAACTCTTCATAGTCCCACATTCCCACATTGGTATCAGTAATCCCTAACCACATGAAAGTCAATCTGCTCTCAGGAATCTTACTCTTTATATCCATCTTTACTCTCTCTACCTCGGAGATAGCAGAACCTTCAACACTTGGATCCGTTGCCTTTCCATTGCCATGCCCAACAAGAACTTGTCCTGATCTTGCCTGTAAACAAGTAAAGACAACAAAATAAGATCCAAGATAAATAATAAGTGTCAAAAATCAATTATCCCAAAGTTCAAGATTTAGCCCCTTTTGTGGAATCTAGACTGGAGAGGAACTCTGGGGAAATCTAGACCAGGTGAAATCCAGCAAAAAGGGACACAAATATCCTTATCATGATTTTAAGCAATCAATTTAATCAAGGAATCCCTTGACACAACTTAGCATAAGTTAATTTGATCATTTAAATGAATCATCACCAAGCAAATATTCATATAATCACCAAATTCTTCATTCCCACAAAACCTCAGAAAAATCCGCCTTAGACGAAAATCCTTGAAAGTGACAATAGTTTAAATGAACTGGGAAAATGAAGGAGGTGCATAACATTCAGGAAAATCCCAAGGGCACAGATTCTAGCGAAGATAATACAATTTTACCATTAAAGCACAACTTTGAGAAAACAACCAAGCAATGGACCCTTGGGAAATCTGGAGGAAGCGGAAATCCGCAAGACAAGTAAAAGTCCAGATTAAAGGAAAATTATGAAACAAAAAGGAAATGGGAAAACTTGGGGAATTCCGGCAGAGACGGAATTCTACGAAGACACCAAAAACCCAAACACCAACGTTTCTCCCATTCTCACCCAAATGGATCAAACGATCATAGACTTATGCACCTGGAGCTCGAAAATGACATGACCTAAACCTCCAATGAATGAATCTTGAATTCAAAAATCACCTCTCAATGAATTGAGAAGGATTGGCAATGCCCTAGGTCGAAAACCCTAAATCTTCTGCCATGAAAGCACAAAACAAATAGGGCATAACTTGTTTTTAGGGTGATAGAAAGTTCGTGGCAACACAAGAAAACTACCCAAGACAACAACTAAAGGCAAGCCCAAGATAAACACCTAGAAATGGTGCTCGACTAGAATGGGAAATTCCCTAGCATAACAAATGTAAAACACCAAACTGGCAAGGAATGAATCCCAAAATGCCTAGGAAGCATGAGAATTCAATAAGAACGTATCAATGAATAACATGAAGGAACCCACAACAAAGGAATCCAAATAAAAAAAGACAAAGAGAGTAGTCACATACCATGAGAATAGAGGAAATCGAAACCAAGGATGTTGACAGTGAACCTCAAGTACGAGCAAAAAACGAATGGCGCTCAGGAAATCCAAACGCAAAACTTGAAGTGACTCCCAAACACACAATCTAGCAACACACCATAGACTCAAGCACTCCAAACTCAAATGGAAAATCACTTCCCATAAACCTATATAACACCACCTAAGAAGTCATGCAATCACCATTAATGCGATTGACAAGACAACCTAGACCAAATCTAGGAATCCGACGGAGCAATGGACTTCAAAAAAATATAGACATGATGGACTTCCGTGAATGATCAAAATCTCCGTGCTCCAACAAAAAGAAGCTGTTACCAAGCTTCGACAGGAAACCGGGAAAGTCTACCCAGGGTGGATTTTCCCAGAAACATTGAAAAACTTGGAATGAACCCAAAACTTAAAGTTTTCAATATAAATAAAAAATGGATCATTCCAACAAGAAAGATGAACATCAAAGCGCATGCCCAAGCAAGAAAAACTCCAAAAAAGAAGGGCCAAGACACCAAAAGCGAAAGCCAAAAGAGCGAAAAAGAGGTTCCCTACTTTCAGTGGGGCATGTGTGTAAAAACTGCACAACATGTTCTTGTGGAGAATATTGGTGATGTTAAATGAAACAATTTAAAAAATAGGCTTGCACTATAATAATGTGCACTGCATTAGATATCTATTAATAATGAAGGGATATCCATCAAAGCATAACAACAGGGATTTTTTTGTCATATGTTGTAGTTACAAGTGCCCTACTAGATATACATGAAAATGTGGAAGCATAGACAAGGCAAGCGAACTATTTCAAGAAATGCCTCAAAGAAATGTGATATCATGGAATGTCATGATTAAAGGATATGTTCAAAATGTATTTTTTTGAATAGTCCATAGAAATTTTTAAGAAAATGCAACTAGCAGGTGTAAAGCTCAACTCCTTAACCTTTGAAAGCATCCTTCCTTGTGTGTGAATTGGAGATTTAGATGAGGGACCTATGAACATCCATCAAAAGAATATTTGGAAATGGATTTTTATCAGATATTGTAGTTGTAAGTTCCACTTCAGATCACCAAAGCCTCTGCACAAAATTTAATAATGAAGAATTTATGCAAAAATTCTCTTTTGAATGATTTTAAATTGTGATCAATTTATTTGTAGATTATAATGGGTAGATGAGATTTGACGTTCCTTGTAGTTTCCTATTCCATTCACTAAAGCATCATAAAATCTCCAAACATGTTAGGTGTGGCAATTCTTAAATATACTTGTACACATACATATATTATGTGTGTATATGTATGTGTATTTATGTATTTCCATATATATAATTGTAAGGAATATAATCTCTTTTACACAATTCTAGTGACTCAGAATAGGTGTCTCACTTGGGATAATCTTCGCAAGCGTGTATTCCAAGGCCCCTCAAGATGTGTGTTGTGTCTTGATTCTGAAGAAAGTGTCTCTCATCTTTTCTTCCAATGCCCTTACGCTAGGGAGATTTGGAAATTTTGGTGGACGGTGTGGAATACGCCCTGCTGGCATGTTTGCTCATTAGTTGAGTTTGTGGACCGCTGGGGCAGGGCCCTTATTTCTACTTCCTTTCTTCAAGCTGCCTGGGGGATTGGACCGTCCTTCATTATATGGAATATTTGGTTGGAGAGGAATTATCAGATTTTTTAGGATGTGTTGTTGGTAGCCCCTCGCCTGTGGCAAAAAAATCCACATTCCTTGGGAGAAATTGTTGCTGCTAAGTGTGATCTATCTGTTTCAGTGGCCCCTTGTGATGTTAAATGTTTTACACATCTTCATCTTCCTCCTCCACAATGGAAGCTCATGCACAATAGATGTAGACATCCTACTCCAAAGGTGAATAGGGAGGGAAGATGGCCCCCTCCTCCTGAGGGGATCCTCAAACTTAACACGAATGGCTCTTCTCGAGGAAACCCTGGTCATGCTGGCATTGGTGGCATTGGTCGGGATAGATTTGGAGATGTTCTATTTATTTTCTCAGTGTATAAGGGTGTTTATTCTAATAATTTAATGGAGGCTCAGACGATTTTATTGGCGGTGGAGCGTGGAAGCCAATTGGGGTGGTGCATGATCATTTGTGAGTCTGATTCATAGGTTGTGGTGAACCTGTTGAATAGCCGGAATTTAGATGATGTTAGTTGGAATTTGGCTTTGATTGTGGAAGAGATTCTCAACCTTTGTACTTCTTTGGAGTTAGTTACTTTCACTCATATTCCTAGAGAGTGGAATGGTGTGGCAGATGGTTTGGCTAAATGGGCCTTTGATCATATTCATGACTGGGCAGTGCTGGATCGGGGTCAATTACCCCCTGATTTATCTCAATAGTTGGACCACTTGGTGGAGCTTGATAGGGCTATGTAACGGCCTTGCTTTGTATTTGTCCTTGGTTTAATAAAGTTTTTACCCCTCTTTTATTTTATAATTAAGTAAATGCAAACAATTTCAAGAGAAATTGTTCTAAGAGATGTTAACCATTTCCATCATTTTAAATAGGGTCAATGTTCTTATGGAGAATATTGGTGGTGCTAAATGAAACAACCTAAAAAATAGGCTTGCACTAGAATAATGTGCACTACATTAGATATCCAGTAATAATGAAGAGACATCCGTCAAAGCATAATAGTAGGGAATTATTTTTGTCATATGTTTTAGTTACAAGTGCCCTACTAGACATACATAAAAATGTGCAAGCATAGATAAGGCAAGCAAACTGTTTCCAAAAATGCCTCAAAGAAATGTGACATCATGGAATTCGGTGATTAAAGAATATGTTCAAAATGGGTTTTTTTTTTCTAAAAAATCCTTAGAAAAAATTAAGCAAAAGAAACCAATGGGTGTAAAGCCCAAATCCTCAACCTTTAATCTATTCACTATAAATGAAATTTTCTTAAACCCTAATAATTACACCCATAAACTATTGCTTCAATCTATTCATAGTAAATGAAATTTGAAAATATCAAGTTTTAATGGCTTACTTAGATTTAATTATTAGGGTTTAAGTAAATTTTTTTTTCTTAAACCCTAATAATTACACCAAAAGTTGTTGCTTCAATCTATTCACAGTAATTTTTTTTTAAAATATCAAGGTTTTAGGGCTTACTTAGATTCTCGAGTTCAAAAAAAGGAAACCTTGAAATGACATCAAATACAATGCAATCCATAGACGTGGCTAGAGATAGGTGACCCAAAACTCTAAAACCCTCAGCAAAACCTTATTTTTAGGCTATAGCTCACCAAATTGGAAGAGTTTGGAGGAACGAGAACCAATAGTGGCGGTAAAAGCAACAAAAATTGGTGAAAAGAAACCAAAAAAATGGTGCAAAATAATGAATGACTAAGATTCATTTAATCGTCTTGCATTGATACAGATGCAATTTTAGACCGATAATAGACACAATGAGCTTGGAAAAGCGTAATTATTTTTTATATAATATAAAAAATTAATATATTATATATATTTAATATAATAGTAATACAAATAAAATTATAAATTATTATCATTAATAATTAATATTTAATATATTCTTATATAAAACAAATTAAATTAATATATAAAAATCTGATAGTTTAATTGATCTTTGGAGAGATTAGGAAAAAGAAAGAGAGATAGAGGGGGAGACAATTCTACATAGAGAGAGGAATATATACTAACACTTGCACCTAAAGGAGGTTTAAGTATTGCACCAATATAAAACTATATGTATGTTAATATGCTAGAGAGTATATGTGTGTGCATTGATGTGCTGCAAATTTTAGTTGCATGTGGCTATTTGAAACAATTCATAATAAGTGCTAAATAATGGAATGAAATAAATTTATAGAAATCTAGATTAGGGATCCCTAACATACTTCACACTCTTTGGCTTAGATGTGGTGAGCTTAGGGCTCCCTAACATGCTTCCTCTCTAACCCCATCATGGTGGACTATGGGAATAACACTGTTGATTCTTGATTCCTTAAATGATCTATTCAAATGGATTGAAATAATTGATAATATATATGTATTATATGTACCACAACTCTTATTGATTCACTAGTAGAATTATATGTTATCTGACATGATTGCAGGACCACATTATTTGTGTGACTAATTATTTAGTTGTGTTTTTTACCCCATGCTCAAATTGGTCATTTATTTAGTCATTTATAGCTGTAATTACAAAAAAACAGTAGAATTTAGTCATCTGAATAAAACTTTTAGTCACATAGTCATTTATTTGCCAAATTATACTAGTGATGAAAACTGATTGAAACTTTTCCACATATCTTAGCAGATGTATCATCACCAAACTTAACAAGACCTCCTTCAAAATTCTAAAGTTAAAAAAACTTAATTTTATCACCTGTCATATGATTTGAGCATCCACTTCCAAAAATCCAATAGTTTTTGTCTTCTCTAGCATCAAAATTAGTCACCATAGTTCCATTATGAATTGCTTCTAGAGAAACTTCCTTCATACATCTCTAAGAGTTATCAAAATTAGTTCCAACATCTAGAGCCATGAAGAAGCATTCATTATCCTCATCATCATGGTAATCAAATTAATCGTTAGATATACTGACATCTTCTTTAACATAATAAATTCTTTTAATTTATTTAGCTTTATTCTCCTTAAGTATGTCATTTGAAGATTTGACAGGACATCTTGAAGCATAATGACCAATCTTTCCACAATTAAAATATTTGAAAGGTAACTTACCTCTATAATTTCTAGTGCCCTTTTTCAATATCATCACAAAATTTGCTTCTAGCTCATCAAACTCATCTGGATCAGATTCCTCACTCTTCTCTTCTTTTCCAAGTTTAAAAGTAGTCTATTTTCTTGAATCACTTGGACCAAACTCTCTCAGTTCAAAAGTAGTTAAAGCACCAAAAAACTGATCTATAGAATAATGATCTAAATTCTAATCTTCTTTAATAGCAAAAACCTTATGATTATAAGATTTAGGAAGAGTTCTTAATAACTTCTTTACCACCTCATCTTCTTCAATTTTTCCTCCAAGGCCTTTGATGGAATGGACAACTTCGTCCACTCTATGCAAGTAGCCTATAATATCTTCATCTTTTGTCATCCTTAGGGTTTCAAACTTAGTCTTTAGATTTTGCATCTTTGCTTGCTTGACCTTATCATCTCCTTCATAGATACTTTCAATTTTTTTCCAAATCTCACCATTAGTTTTAAGGCTCATAACTTTCAGAAGTTCTGAATTAGAAAGACCACTCAAGAGAGCATACCTTTCTTTTCCATTATTCTCATATGCCTTGATATCATCATTAGTACTCAGACCATTTGCAAGCACTGCATATCTAGTTTCAATAAAATTCCAAACTCCAAACCCTAGAGAAATAAGGAAACCTTCCATCTTGGTCTTCCAGAATGCATAATCAGATCCATCAAATAGAGGAGCCTCCTTCTAGTGTGTCATCCTAGATCTAACTCAAGCGATTAAGATTTATTCCAAAGAACCTTGCTTTGATACAAATTGCTGAGTGCACAAGACAACTAAGAGGGGGGGTGAATCAGTTATACATTAAAACATCAAACCCTCATTAAAATGCAGATCTACATTAGTCTTTAAACCCTTAACAACCATTAAACCCTTATCATGCATTAGTAGAACATAAACATGAGAAATAGTAATACAAACACATCCAAACACATGAGAACACAAGATTTACATGGAAAACCAGAGAAGGGAAAAACCATGGTGAGGATTAGCTCATAATATAAAGTAATTGCAACATTGAATACAATATGTTCACTATCGAAGGGATCACTGCCCAAAAGAAGAATATAGATGATTGTTACAATGAGAAATCCATCTCAAAGCAACAAAAAAGTTCCACCACTGATTCACCAGAATATTCACACTCTCTGTAGTATGTAGGCACCTTTTTCTCACTGCTTCTAGTAGTCTTAGTCATTAAATCTCACAATGCACTTTTCACTTTCACACTTCACATCATAATCCTTAATCAACTCAACACATATATATACCATCCTGAACTTTGAAAAGAATATACAAGGTTGGCTATGCACCTTAACCATGCAAATTCAAATTAGGTCGACACCAAAATATTCTTGCAGTAGAGAGGAATGAAGGTGGACCACATCACACCTTAACTTGGACCTAAATCCATATATACATTCCACACCATGCTTCCACAAACACTGAAGCATATTTACAATTAGTGTAAACACCCAAGGTCATTCGATCCTATGTTAACACCATTAAATAATTAAGTACACACTTCTTCAAACATAAAGATGACTCACACACCACATAAAAAACTTAAACACAATCTAGAATATTCCATCAACACCTTAAAATCCAAGAAATACTTCACATTAACATACACCTAAAGAACACACTCATTCGACACAACCAATTAACCTTCCACATACGGTAACTGATGAATCGAACCTTGCAAAGCACCAAATCTCAAACAAATCAGATTGAAGATAGATATGAGCAATATAGGAACATTTCCAAATCCAAAAGACCAAAAACCGTAACACGTAGAAATGTGAAGCAAAACCATTTCTCCTAGACAACATTGCTCCATAGTTTACACACTAGTGAACACAACTTCTTCAACTAAAAGATCCATAACTTAAAACTTTGGATATAATACCTCTAAACACCTCTGATCAACATAGGAAAACTACAAAAGTAGATCTTCAACCATGAAGAAAGGCAGAGAAAAATACTGAACACTACTTTGCCACACTGAACACTCTTCACCACACTATTTCCTCTTTTATTCAAATTTTCTCAAAAGCACTTGGAAACCAAACACCACAAACACCATCTCAACATCTGCGACACTTTCTCAACATGTCAACCACACAAGAGGCTGAACATCCACAAGAATATGCTCATCAGAGAAACACTAGAGGTTGAAATCAATGATACTACAAATGACAACATAATGCAACCAATAAAAGCATCTTCATAGGTTGAAATCAATGTAACAAAAAAGATATTTTGACATCAATGACAACACATACTTCCAACACTAATGAGACTCTACTGCATTTTTCTCAAAAAATTATAAACAGGTTGAAAGCTTTACCCCATTTTAACATAGAAAAAGTATATTTAGGCAAAGGTCAAAACAATTTTTTATTTTTAGTAAGAGTACGATAATTTCAAATAGTTTAAAAAAATTTGTGATTGATTCATATTTAGCACATAGTCAACAAAATATTTTATCATGTCAATGCAATTTTCCCACCAAGGTTTTATGCAAATTAGTCTTGATTTTTTTTTATATTTTAAAATATACTTTGAATCTGACAAAAGAATTATATTAAAATGGCAATATTTTTTGACTATTTATATTTTTTCCTTTATCACCCATTATAACACTCTTTCACTCCTAATCATCCATTTCCATGCTATTTATTTACCTTTTCATTACCAATGACATTCCCTAAGCTAGATTGCACTTATTATTGAGCTAATGAGCTTAGATCTAGAAGTCTTATATAAATAAATCATTTTCATACCTATTTTCTTAAAGCTATATTCCTTCAAAGGGTCAATTTGTTGGTGAAATAGTGGGGCTTCTTTCTTATAGTGCCAACAACCAAGGTTCAAACCTCACGGGGTTACTCTCTACCACATCAATAACTGAAGTTCCCCCAAGATCTTGTATCTTGAATTACTCATAGGATGTGGAGTGGGGCATTTGCATTCCTCCTAGGGATTACATCACTGACAAATTTTTAACTTCAGTTAATAATTCAGGGGCTTCAATTCTGCCTGAATCTGTAGTGAAAAATCTTCGAGGTGGAAGGAGATTCAACTTTACTGATAAGTACTCTTCGGTTGGGTAAGATTTTAAATTGGAAATTAAAAGGAATGGTGGAGAGGGCTATAGGTCTATTAAGAAAAAATGAGTGATTTATGGTTAAGCACACATACAAAGAAGTGGATGTAGAAGCAGACAAATTAACAAATCTTGACATAGATGGCGTTGCTCAGAAATAATATTTTCTCTACTCTCGAAGGGGTTAGTTGCCTATGTCTGTAGTTGTAGGTGGTGAATACAGTTGGTGGAAGGGTTTGGAGATAGCTATTGAGGCTGTGTGGCCTAAGTTGGTGGCCAAGCACCTATGGTACTTTTAGAAGTTTGGCACAATTTAGATATAAATCAGATTTTAGCATGAATCCATGGTATACGCAGTGCTTGCTCACTTGTTTTTGGTGTAAATCATAGGCATAATCGGGGTAAGGTGAATTAGGTTGCATCTACACACTTGCTTTGGTGAAAATCACATACATTGTTGCGGTATGGTCTGTCACACTAACATGTAGCGATTGTGTGCACATTTTGGCGTTAAGCCTAAACCTTGCTGAGAGGAGGATGAGAGGTGGTGCTCGCTTGATTTCTATGGACCCCTGGTGTTTGGATGCAAGTGGCTATTGCCTGACCCTCGGGTGTTGTGCTTATTTTCTAATGGGGAGGTTGCGTTAGGCGGACAAGTGGCACCTTAGTGCTACTTCTGGTTGTGGCTCCAAGATTTGTTGAAAGGAGGTGCAAAGGTGTGATAGGTGGAAGTTTTCCACAAGTTACTGAGATTGCCAAGTTTAGGGGTACTCTGCACTACACCGTAAATTTAATGCTAATATTAAATAGTATCTCCATCATTTGTGTTGATTTGATCGGGGAGATGGATTAATTAGAAAGTCACATCAATCAAGCTAACTGAAGCATCCTAACACATGGGATAGCTTGGGGTGTTATAACATGATATTAATTAATTCTAGCTCTCATCCGTGTGATAAGCTGAAGGGAGGATTTCATAGTTCGAAAATGTTGCATGAAAATATTGTAATCTAGGAAAGCCTTTAATTGATAAGCTTTGGCATGAGTGAAAAACTCTTTAAAGGTGGTGCTTGATGGCCGATCAGGTAGCTTGTTTTAGTGCTATTTGTGGGAAAAGTAATGGATACACCAATAATATTGGTCATCTCCTGAAGGAAAATGGCCTTTTTGAGGGAAGTATCAGAGTTGAGGTTAAGAAGGATATTACTTGAGAGTGATTTCTTGGTGCGGTAAAGTTGATTATAGGGTCTATATTTTTATCATCAAAGGAGAGATATAGGGTGGAAACAAACATAAATTCCAAGTTTGTGGTAGGGTGTTAGACCTTCAATTTCCAATGAATGAAATCCTACAAATTACAAGGAAGGTAATGAATCCTAAGTTGTTGGGTGGCCTTGAGGAGACGGTGGGTGTTGCTCAACTAGGTGCTGGCATTCTAAGGCCACTAGATATGGGCTTGCTCAATGCTTTGGGCATGATGGCCAGGTTGTAACCTTTCTTGTTGGACATCAAAGGTGAATATTTTTTGCCACATTAGACAAGGGCTTTAGAGAAGGTGAGGTTCTTAAATAAGTGGCTACATCTGGAGCTAGTACAAGATTTTGCATGGGTTAGAGAGTTTATAAACTATCTATAAGAGAATGGAGTGGTATAAGGTCATGTTATCATTTCTTTTGTCAACAATTAGCTTATGGTTTGGTAAGGCAATATTATAAGAATTTTTTGGTAGAATAGTTAGAGAGGCCTTTTTGCAAGTTGGTTCAACCTCCTTTTTAGAATGCTGGGAAGGAGAGCACTAGGCATTTTTTCATCTATAAAAAAATAATGTAATCCTTTTTTGAATATTAACAAAAATTCTTTCTTACAAAGCAAAAAAAGAAGCTACATTCCTTCAAATTATCCCAATAAATTCATCTTTAGTCACTAAGATTCCACTTTTCCATATTCTCATATATCCAATCACCCCTTTGTTAGTGTACACCCTTTTTATCACCCTTTCCAAGACCTTCGTAAAAACCTAACCCAACTTCCATTAAAAGTACTTCAAAATATCATTTCTACACACCATAGTATTCATCCAAAAACCTTTAAAATAATTTCTCAATTTTTGTTATGTTTTCTAAACCTTTTCTCCCACCTTTAGTTGTTTGCATGATTCCAAGAAACTCTAGGATAAGTTCAATGGTTTGATTATGTTTCATTTCTTTTTCATTTATATCATTTTATTGAATTCTATTTTATTTATTATGTAGACTCATATTTGAACATCCACAAGGGGGTGGCTGAGGTGGAATCCCCTTCTAACTCGTATTGTATGGGTTCCCATCATAAAATCCTTGTTTTACATGATATCATTGAAATACTTGAGGAAGTCAACTATTACAGTAGTCTTAGCCCCATAAAACCATATAATATTTTCTATAAACAAAAAATTAATAATATTCAATGCCACTAATTATTCATCCACTATCTGCAAGGCCTTCTCCCTAATAATCCCCTTCTCCTTTGTTGTCCAATTGGCTACCATTTTACCAAAATAACCCAAATCATATAATTATTTTATCAAATTAGAACTAGAACCTCTTTAGTCCATTTCTAGATAATTTTATTATATATAAAGATTTCAATTGGTCATTTTGTGTTCAAATGTAGTAATTTTTTATTTGCTTGGTTTTTTAGACCTAACCTACAAGTACAAGCCAAAATTTTTTAGTAGACCTTCCTAACAAAGTATGATACCAACCCATTTGACCATATTCTGAAATTTCATCAAATAGAATTGAACCAGACCAAACCCATATGAATCTTGATAACTTTATCTCTATTTTTCAAAGCATATATTAACATTCAAATATAAAAATTATGATTTCACATTGTATTGTTCAAATTAAATTATCTTTTAATCACACTTAGCTTGTCCTAGCTCAATTAATGATTAAACTAGGATTTGGTTGGTTAGAGTTGACCTTAAGGATCTATTGTTTTCCTTTCATATTTGTATACCTTGACATAAATTTAGTTAGAATAATTATAGTTCTATTTATAACCACTTCTTAAAAGAAATGTTTATAAAAGTATCACATTTTTCTTAGGTTATAGGTAGAATACTATATAATGAAGATGTTTAAGAAAGATAAAGTAGTAACTCATTTTTTAATGATAGATAATTTAGCCTTGCATGCCAAAATAACATGGAAAATTCATATGAAGAGATAGAGGAAGATATGGCTAAGGTTGGTAGATGAAATTTCTAACTCATTTGGGATGTGGAGTAGAAGGTCATAAAGCATTTGAATGTCCACAAATTCAAGTACAAATAGAATACATGAATTTAGTGTAGGATTTGAATCACTAATGAAGAGTTAAAAGGATCACAAAATATAGTAGATGAACTAGAAAGAGGTTAGTCACTAGTCATGAATATATTTTTCTTAAAAATATATTGTGTGGAGAAAGAGGAGATATCCCATAAGATATATTTCTTTATAATTTTATGTAAGGTCAAAGATAAGTGTTATAAGGTTATTATAGACTGTGGTAGTATTTAAAATATAGTGTTAGAGGATATGGTTGATAAGTTGAAATTGAAAAGATTAAAACACTTGATTCCATATAGAATTTCTTGATTACAAATATAACATAAGGTGTTTCCAAGTGAATAATGTTTGGTAAAAATAAAGATAAGTTTATATCATGATGAATTTTTATGTGATGGTATGCTAATGGATGTATGCCATTTAATTTTGGAAAGACCTTGGCAATATCATATCAAAACTATAAAGGAAGATAGAGAAAATAATTACACTATGATGAAGAATGACTAGAAAAACACTTTAGTTCCAATTAAGGAAAGAGTAAAGACAATTTATGATAATGGAAAAATATTTTTATTGGATGGAAGGAAGTTCTTGGATGGTCTAAGACATGGGATTTCTTTTGTTGCATTAATCCATTGAGTATGTGGCACCTCAACCAAAAATGTTAGATTCGTTGATATAATAAAAATATATTGTATAAAACAATATGGTAGATGGATTACCTCCAATAAAGGGCATTAGTAATAAAATATATTTTATCCCATGAGTAAGTTTATCCATTAAACTTCTAAACATAGAATGACAATAATCTAAAATAAAAAGTTGAATATGAAATTACATGAATAATTTAAGAAGGGTTTGTTTAGGGAGAGTTTAACTCCATGTGAAATACCTCTATTACTAAAACCAAAGAAAGGAGGTGGGTAGAGGATGTGTAAAAATATAAATCAATAAATAAAATTGTTACCAAGTATAGATTCTCAATCTCAAGGATGGATGATACAATGAATGGTTTCAGTGGTGCAAATTACTTCACTAATATATATTTGTAGAGTCGTTATCATTAAATTAGAATTAAAGAAGGATATGAATGAAATACTATATTAATATTAAGGAAGAATTATATGAATGACTAGTTATTCCCTTTGGGTTGACTACCACACATAACACATTTATGAGATTGATGAATGAATTAGTAAAAAATTATTTGAGTAAGTGTAATTATTTATTTGGATGATATATTATTTATTTAGTAAGACTAAGGAGGTACATCTAGATAATATCATATTAGTTCTATAAAATACGAAAATAAATTATTAATCAATGTAAAGAAGTACAATTTCATGAAGTTAGAGTTGGTATACATTGGAGTTCTAGAATCTTAGAAAAAGGATTGAAGATAGATTTGTAGCGTCATAATTGTCACCCTTGACAACTTCACACTAGGTTTAGCTCCCTCCTAAGTGCTTGGACCCAACTGTGCTTCTAATCTTCTTGTTTCATTATAATTATTTGGGAAATCAAAGTTGAATTAGAGATTGTGAGTTAATGTTTATTTAATATTATCAAAGCCCCAAAATAGGTCTGGAATAGGGTGCTAGCACCCTTGTTAAACTTATTTTGGCCCCAATTCACATATATTGGTGTCGGTATTTTATCATTTAGAAATTCAAAATAATTTGTTGGCTATCAGTAATTGATATTTGGGAAATTAAAAAATTTCTTATAAATACAATTATTTTTCACCATTTTAATCCTAGCAAGTTTCCTAAGAAATCCTAGGACTTTAAAGAGCATAATTGAGTAGTCAAGAGTAGAATTAGCAACATTATTTTAGTCAAGCATAATGTTAGCAATGCATCATGTTTTCATGTGAGTTTCTTTATGTTTCATGTCTATTTATTTCAAAGTGAGTGCTAACACTTGTAGAACTTCAAATCAAGCATCCAATTCTCCTTGAAGATGATGAGTACAATGACTTGAATCCATCAAGTACTGCAGATCTAAGTGGTAAATTGTAACAATTTTCAATCTATCACTTTATCTATTATCCTTTGTATGCCCAAGGGTAGGCTCTCTTTTACATTATCATAGCCATTATGGAGGTAGAAACACCAAAAAAGGTTTGAATTAGGAAAGCCCCTATATGGCACAACCCTTTCCCCTTTCATGTGTATAGGTTACAGATCTGAAGTGAATTTGGGAGAGGATTGAATACCTAATTGCTTAATCAATAATTCAAGTCCTACAAGTCAATAAATTAGGGAAAGTGAAATTTATCAATGATAAACAAAAGTTTGACACTGAATCTAGAAAGGAAGAGCATATAGAAAGGGGCCAACTAAGATTTGCACTTCTAGGTCTAAGGCACCAGTGCCCCTCTCTAGCTAGATCAAGATCAAATTTACATACCAGGTTCCTCTATGTTTTCCCTCTACTAGTCTAAACTCTATTTTTTTCTTTTAGTTCTGTATTTTCTAAAAATTATAACAATTTTCTGCATTTTCATAGTTAACCTAGATGCATCTTTAAATTATCAAATTAAGGTTAATTATTAGTCAATCTATCAATCAATCAACTCATTCCAACCTTCAAAAAATGTAAGAACTAAAACCTTGATCCCCTATTTTGGATCTTCCATTAAGGTTAGTAGCCAAGTAGCTATTTGAGATCAATTTTAGTTCTTTCCATTGTGATATAGGAAGATATGTGATTTAGACCCTAGTTCCTCTTTTTCCACATCACAAGATCTAGAGAAAGTGAGAAATTTTTGAATGACCTACACTAATAAATGTTGTAGAGGTAAGAATATATTATAGTTTATTTAGTTTCTATAGAAATTTTATTATAAAATTTAAAGGTATTTGTGCACCAATACTAGAAACTATGAGATGAGATAAGAAAAACTTGATCAAACATCATGAACAAGCATAAGCTAGGATATAATAAAGAATTTAAGTAAACATCAAGAATAAGCATAAGATTTGAAAGAAGTTAATAGAATAGAAAATGTTGGCATTGTCAAATTTTGATAATATATTTCAAGTTGATTGTGTTGTAAGAAGAAGTTTCAATTGAAGTAGTCCTAAGCCAAGAGAGAAAATGACTAGCCTATTTTAGTGAAAATTTGAATGATGCAAAGAGAAGATACTTAATGTATGCTCAATAATTATGTAGTGTAATCCAAGCATTGAATAAGTGGGGACATTACTTGTTTCTATAGGAATTTTTTTTGTATACACATCATAATTTGTTGCTATACTTGAATAATCAAGGTAAGTTTAATTAGAGACATGTAATATGGGTTGAGTCTATTAAAATTTATTATTGTGTTGAAAAATAGGAGTGAAAAATTAAAATAGGTTGTAGATGCATCGAGTAAGAGATGCGATTTTATAACAAAAAAAAGAATGAAATTACTACAATTTGATGAATTGAAGAATTTATATTAAGTTAAACCTAATTTTATAGAAGCACAAAAAGGTATGAAAATAATTGGTAAGCATGGATAGAAATAAGTAGCTTGATTATTTGATTCAAAATATCATGTTATTTAAATGTAGTTTATTATATATTTAGAAAAGCTCAATAAGGGAGATTTTCAAAAAATAGTTGCATAGCAATGGTTTATCAAGATATTTTAAGATATATAAGACAAAAGAATTTGTTAGTGAAAATCATTGTTGGCCACAACTGTATAACGATGCAAAGAAGTATTTTTAGGGTTGTAGAATTTTTAAAGTAGAAAAATGGAGTGATCAAAATATCAAGCTGTACAAACCATTACCAAATACCAAAGAAATCATGAGAGGACATAAGTATGAATTTTTAATTGGGATTATCAAGAACACAAAGAGACCAAAAATCTATATTTGGTTGTAGATAGATTTTATAAGATGACATATTCCATAGCATGTAAGAAGACAAATGATGTGGTACAAGTAGCCAACTTATTTTTCAAGGAAGAAGTGAGAGTGTATGATTCACCAAGGAGTATGGTTTTAAAATGAGACATAAAATTTGTTAGTTACTTTTAGAAGACATTACGAAAGAAGATGAAAATATAATTGTGGTTCAATTAAACATAATGCCTACAATAATATGAACAAACTACAATAGTTATATGGTAGTAATCCAATAACTATTTCTAAACCGAGAGATATTGGTAATTAATAGAAGAGAAGTATAAAAGTAGAATATTTTTTAGACCTCAAGAAGATAGTATGTGAGGAGATGAGAAATTAATTGAAAAATATAAATAAAAAATATAAGGAGAAGAATGATGATAAAAAAAGACAGGATTTTGTAATGGGAATTAAAGTGAAGAAATATTTAAGGAAGGAGATATTTTCACAAGGCACATACAATACGATAAGGATGAAGAAGTTTGGTCCTTATAAAATTATTAGAGAACTTGAATAGAGAAATATATATGAAGTGGGGTTACCAAAAGGATTACATATATGTCCAAAGTGCAAAGATTATTTGGTGAAATTGAAAGACCAATTGAAGACTCATCTTAGCTAAAAGTAGGGTAGATAGTTTTATTTTCCTCAAACCATTCTAAAGTGAAGGAATCACCTTTCAAAATACCTTGGTATTTGATGTAGGAGCTTCTAAGGTGTAAAATCAAACTTGTATCAACCAAAAATATTTTGTTTCATATTTATTTGCTTGTTAGTGTAATATTTTTATCTTTGGATATGTTTAATCTAAGTGTTATATTTCATGTATGTTTATTTAAGTTTACTTAGCTTATTTATTTTAATTACTTTGGTAGTATACAATAATGAGTTGCACATTCATGAGATTCTTCTTTTTTCGTTATCCTTGTAGATTTGAAAAATTAGATAAGTAATCCCTTGATTTTTGGGTTTATTCTTTATCTTCATCCTCATAAAATTTGGAAATTATAATGCCATATATTTATAGCTCTCTTTCCTTCTTATTTTAAAAATGATTCAAGCATTGTGACTTCTTACATTTCTCTTCAAGACTTTGTTTTGGTATTTTGATTTCAGTATCATTTTCCATTTACAATTTTAATAATTGTATTAATTACAATAAATTCTAGGTTATACATATTCTTATAGATTCTAACTTGGTATCAGAGCATATAGTGCTTGGATAGTTTTTATAGTTTCCATATTTAAGAGATTTCAAGGGATACTAAGCTTTATGTATACACATTTCCTAAAAACCTAGTGTGCTCTTCTCTTGAATCTTTGGATGATCTAGAGAAATAGAAAAATTTAATCATATGTTTTTAACCTTCATGGTTTTGCATGTGTTTTATTCTCTAATCTAGTGATTTCAACTTTCTAGTGATTCTTGACATCATTTTCATCTATTTTGTTCTATCTAGGAGGCTTGAGAAAATAATAAAAAGCCTCCATTTGATTTGATTTGGAGATCATATGACACAATAGTAAATAGAGGTTTGAAGCTCAAGTTAGATGAAATTCTCATTTTTAGGCATTATAAAATCAAATTAACATTTACATTGCATTTTTATGGCCCAAAAATCTTAATTTTCATATAAAATATATCATTTTTTAAGTTCTTGGTCTAGATCAGGTTGATCCTTTTTTTGGCATGGCACTATTCATCCATATAGTTGAACCATCATACTTTTTGTACCTTTTCGTAGAAATTTTTCATTTTTGTGCATTGTTAATGTCATAAATTCAAAAGGGACCCCTTTTTATTAGTTGTTTTGGTTTTGAAACTCAACTTTGGAAGATCATAACTTGGTCATTTGGACTCAAAATCAAATGCATTTTTTTTGGATAGAATTTCATGCACTTCAAAGTGGTATTAGAGTTTTTATTTGACACTCTATTTTTATATAATTTTAATTTTCTCATAGATTTTTTTGCTTATTTGTACTTTTTGGAGCTTCAATCACTTATAACTTTCACAAATGAGCTCTTTTTTGGGTGCTTTTAAAAAAAATGGTATTTTTCTAAGCTCTACATAGTGGTGTAAATTTTTAGTTACTATTTTATAATAAAATAATATTTTAAACATTTTGGTCACTTTTAGGCCTTGTAAAACTTGATTAAATCTAAAATCTTACATTTTCATCGTGCACTAATATGAAGGGGTAAGTGCACCAATTTGTGACACAATTTTGGCTCTTAAGATGCCACTTTTTTTTTAAATTTTTTTTATTTTTGAAATCAGGAAAATCTGATTTGCACAAGAAAATGAAGATAGTTATACTCAAAATTTCAAGATGCGGCAAGAACAAAAGTTAAAGTGCTTCGAGTCTAGTTTCTAAGCTATTTTTTTTTTTTGAAATTAATGAAGATTAAGGGTCTCAAAAAGGTGGAGGGGGGGGGGGCAAAACAGGTCCTATTTTTATAAATACAAATAGCATAGTGCTTGATGGCTCCCCCCTTTCTGATTGATTTTTTTTTAGAATTTCAAAAATATCAATGGTGAGAAATTAGCTAAAACCATGTAGTTTATCCTCATTCTTTCAGATAATTTTTTTAATGAATATATAATATTTTATGAATTTTCAAAGTGGACACATCTTGAAATGTTGAAATTTGAGTGTGCTCCCCCCTAAATTTTCTGTAAACTAATCAAAAATTGATTCTTTTTTTTTCATCATGTGTAGAATGGAGTCTACTTTCAAAAAATATAATTTGTTTCATGTTTCGATGAATGGGTGAAAAATTATCCTAAAACTAGTACATGCTGGTTTTTGACAAAAAATAGAGGCATTTACAATAGAAGCCCTAGATCAAAACCTTAACTAAAACAAAATGATTTTTTTATTTATATATTTAGATAGCTAAGAGAGAGGTTAATGCTATCACAATTTTTTTATAAACTTGCATTGAAATACGTGCAAATGAGTCGGGAGCACGAAGGAAAGTATGAGAAAATTTGGCAAATCCTATTAAATAACACGTCCAAAATAGGCCATTTGGCGAGCGGCAAATTTGGCGCTCGCCAAATGGCCTGCTTTGCACATAACTAGAATTTCCCCTCTTTGGTGAACAACTTTGATAATGCGTAGATTGCATAGTTATGATTGTAGATGGATAGTTGAGGTTTTACCTTTCATACCTTCTGTAACTCATTATTGTAACTGGATAACTCTTTATTCCTTTGAAGTCTCTATCTCTCAGGTCTCACTCCCTCCCACATGACCTAGAATACTCTCTCAGTCCAATCCCCTTTGTCAGGTCTCTTTCCCTCCCACATAGGTACCTAAATAAATCTATCTCACTCCAACCCCCTTTCTCACTCTCCCTCTCTCTCTCTCTCTTTGGTATTTTTATCTCTCACTCCATCTCCCTCTCTTAGGTTGTTATCTCTCTCTCAAGTCTCTCCCTCCTACCCCCTCTCCCTCTCTTAGGTCTGTCACTCACTCAATCCCTCTATCTCTCTCCCATTCCCTCTCTCTCACTCACTCTCTCTCGGGTATCTCCATCCCTCCTCTATCTCCTACTCCCTCTCTCTCACTCTCTCCCACTCTCTCTCTCCCTCCCACCCCCTCTCCCTCTCTCTCTCTCTCTCAAGTATCTTTATCCTACCCCTTCTCACTCTCTCTCTTTGTCAAGTCTCCCCCTCCTACACCCTCTCCCTCTCACAGTCACTCCCTCTATCTCTCTTCCACTCCCTCCCTGTCCCACTCCCTCTATCTATCTCTGTCTCCATCTACCTCTCCATCTCTCTCAAGTATCTCCCTCCCACCACCTCTCCCTCTCTCTCTCATGCCCTCTATCTCTCTCCCACTCTCTCTCCCTCTCTCTCTCTCAAGTCTCTCCCTCCCACCCACTCTCCCTCCCTCTTTGTCTCTCAAGTCTCTCCCTTCTCTCCCTCTTTTAGGCCTCTCTTTGTCTCTCTCACTCACTCCCTCTATCTCTCCCACATCCTCTCTCTCCCTCTCCTCTCCTCTCTCTCTCCCTCTCTCTCAAATATCTCTCCCACCTCCCACTCTCTCTCTCTCCCTCTATCTCATGTATCTCCCCCCACCCCCTCCATCTCTCTGAATCCCTCTATGAGTACTCCCTCTCCCTCCCACCCCCTCTCCATCTCTCAAGTCTCTCTCTCTCACTCCTTGTATCTCTCCCATCCCTCTATCTCTCACTCCCTCTCTCTCCTACTCTCTTAGGTATCTCCTTTCCATGGGCCTTATATCCCACTTTTTCTCCCTCCCAACCTCTCTCCCTCTCCCTCTATCTTAGGTTTATCCCTCCCACCCCTCTCTCCCTCCCTCCCTCTCTCTGTTTCTGTCTCTATGTCTCTCCCTCTCTCTCTCCCACTCCCTCTCTCTCTCTCTCTCCCACTCCCTCTCTCCCTCTCCCCTCTCTCTGTCTCCCACTTTTTCTCTCTCCCTCTCTCTAATGTCTCTCCTTCCCACCCTATCTCCCTTTGTGTTTCTCTCAAGTATCTCCATCCTACCCCATCTTCCTCTCTCTCTTTGTCAAGTCTCCCCCTCCTAAACCCTCTCCCTCTCATAGTGACTCCCTCCCTCTCTCATTCCCTCTCTCGCTCTCCCTCTCCCTATCCCTCTCTCTCTCAAGCATGTCGCTCCCACCACCTCTCCCTCTCTCTCTCTCTCTCTCTCAAGTAGAGGGTTTAGGGATTAAGGGTTGAGGGTTGAGGGTTGAGGGTTGAGGGATTAGGGTATAAGGGTTAAGGGTTGAGGGTTGAGAGATTAGGAGGGTATAGGGGTTGAGGGATTAAGAGGGTATGGGGATTGATGGATTAGGGTTTAAGGGTTTAAGGGTTAAGGGTTGAGGGTTGAGGGTTGAGGGATTAAGAGGGTATAGGGTTTGAGGGATGATGGTTTAAGGATTGAGGGTTGAGGGTTGAGGGATTAAGAGGGTATAGGGGTTGAGGGATTAGGGATTAGGGGTTAAGGGTTAGGGGTTGAGGATTGAGGGATTAAGAGGGTATGGGGGTTGAGGGATTAGCGTTTAAGGCTTGAGGCTTGAGGGTTGAGGGATTAAGAGGGTATGGGGGCTAAGGAATTAGGGTTTAAGGGTTGAGGGTTGAGGGGTCAATGGATTAGGGTTGAAGGGTTGAGGGTTGAGGGATTAAGAGGGTATGGGGGTTGAGGGATTAGGGTTTAAGGGTTAAGGGTTGAGGGTTGAGGGATTAAGAGGGTATAGGGTTGAGGTTGAGGGTTGAGGGTTGAGGGTTGAGGTATTAAGAGGGTAAAGGGGTTGAGGGATTTGGGTTGAAGGGTTGAGGGTTGAGGGATTAAGAGGGTATAGGGGTCAAGGGATTAGGGTTTAAGGGTTGAGGGTTGACATGGTATAGGGGTTGAGGGATTAGGGTTTACGAGTTGAGGGTAAGGGTTAAGGGTTGAGTGAACAATATTATAGAGGGGTTGACTGATTAAGGTTTAAGGGTTGAGGGTTGAGTGGTTGAGGGATTAGGGTTTAAGGGTTGAGGGTTGAGGGATTAGGGGTTAAGGGTTGAGGGTTGATGGATTAAGAGGGTATCTGGGTTGAGGAAATAGGGTTTAAGGGTTTAAGGGTTGAGGGTTGAGGGTTGAGGGTTGACATGATATAGGGGTTGAGGGTAAGGGTTAAGGGTTGGGGATTAATATTATAGAGGGGTTGACTGATTAGGGTCTAAGGGTTGAGGGTTGAGGGGTTGAGGGATTAGGGTTTAAGGGTTGAGGGATTAGGGGTTAAGGGTTGAGGGTTGAGGGATTAAGAGGGTATAGGGGCTGAGGGATTAGGGGTTAAGGGTTGAGGGTTTAGGGATTAAGAGGGTATAGGGGTTGAGGGATTAGGGTTGAAGGGTTGAGGTTTGAGGGATTAAGAGGGTATGGGGGTTGAGGGATTAGGGTTTAAGGATTAAGGGTTGAGGGTTGAGGGATTAAGAGGGTATAGGGGTTGAGGGATTAGGGTTTAAGGGTTGAGGTTTGAGGGTTGAGATATTAAGAGGGTAAAGGGGTTGAGGGATTAGGGTTTAAGGGTTGAGGGTTGAGGGATTAAGATTGTAGAGGGGTTGAGGGATTAGGGTTTAAGGGTTGAGGGATTAAGCGAGTATGGGGGTTGTGTTATGCCTTGCATAACCACCCCATCTTTTGACCAGGTCAAAAGGGGTCCCCCTTATTGTTTTTTTATCCTTAGTTGTTTTTAAAACAAAGTTTGGAGTTTTGTTTTGCCAACACTTTGTTTTTCTTAAACTTCTTTGTCGGAACCGGAACTGGAACTGGAACTGAATCGGGTTCTGAAAGTTCTTTTGAAACTTGTTTTGGTTCCCAACCTGATAATATTTCTTTTAAAATCTCTTTTGTTTTTTCTCTGTCGGAGTTGGAGCCGGAGTGGATGTTAAGGTGATGTTTATTGAAAAATTGCAAAATCAAAATCCATCCCGTCTCCGCCTCCGCTATTTCAACTTTTGTTTTTAGTCTAAGTCCTTGTGTTAAGTTTTATTATGTCGGTCTTTTGTTTTACTTTTTGTTTTTTGGTTTCGTTTTGTGCTTTGTCAGTGGACCCGAAACTGGAATGGGAATGAAGTTAGGAAATTTCTTAAGTTTCCGAATCAGTTTCCATTTCGATTTTGTGCCCGGTGTTTTCTGGGTCGTTGACTTTTTGACTAAAGTCGCACTGCAGTGAAGTGTTGGTTCTCTTTCACTTCTGACTCCCCCTGACTACATTTAATGCATTAATGATAGCAGCTTGGCGTAGGTAAAAACTCTAATTTTTACCTTCATTAAGGATTAAACGTATCATTATTATCATTGTTAAAAGTTGAAGAGTGAAATAAAGCTATTGCGGAGTCCATCTGAGCGAATCAATTGAAGGAGAAGGAGATAATTGTTGTGAATCAATTATAAAGGTTAGCCAGGTTTTGCATTCGAGGTAGGGTTCTGCTCTCATTTTTCTTTATATTTTGCTTTCGTGTTCTTCATTCGTATTGTTTGATTTGGATCTTTGAATGAGATCGCTTTCTTGAAGTTTTCCATGTATGTGTTCTTTCTTTTTGTTTGCTATTCTTGATTTTATGATTGAGTTTCTGGTTTTATAGTGAGATAGGGCACGGTTGCTTTCACGTTTTGTCGTGATTGCGTCATGCCGGGTTAGGTTTTTAATATGTAGATTTAGTTAGGGTTTTTTACTATGAGGTAGATTAAATTCATGTTTTTACAGTGAATTAGGGTTAGTTGAATCTTGTTTTTACTTAGGGCTTTGTTGCACATTCAATCTGGTAAATTAGGAGGGTTAAATCTGTGCCCTAGTTTTCTCATGTTTTCTAGATTAGGGTTTCCTGTGTTTCGGTGATTGCATTTAAAGGTTTAAAATATGATGCCCTAAAATATAGTCATCCCCACGGTCATATGGGCATGGTTGATTTCATGATATATTTAAGCCCTCTTTTCATTTAATATAAACTTAGCTTTAATCATGGAGTTATGCGTTAAATCGATAAAGTCTTTGATGATGTCATAGTCAACATGGTCAGAAGCGAGATCGGAATTGATTTAGAGTTTTGGATGTCTTGTATGTTTAGTGTCAATTCCATCTTTCATCCCTTCTCTGACTCCGCGTACAGTAAGAAGCTTTACTTTATAAAAATGTTTACTTGGCGGAAGCGGAAGCAGAACCGAACCCAAATATGAAAACATAAAATCTGAACGAAATCGAATCCGTTTCTATTCTGGTTCTGGTTCTGATCACCATTCCAGTTCCGACTTTGAGCTCGCTTCTTGTTAGTAGAGTTACCATTCTAGTTCTGACTCCGATCCCGACAGTGTGTTAAAAGAGACTGTTTAGAATATGTTTATGCCTGGTTCCACCTCTGATGTATACATGAAAGGTATGGTTTTAAAACATGTTTTATAATGATATTCAAAGATGTAATTAGAGGTTTTTGTGGTAGGAAAGCTAGAAAATGTCAGGAACATCAGGAGAATCTATTCAAAGGAATTAGCCTGCAGGAACATCAAAGGCAACGCCTAAACCAAAGAAGATCAAGCCTGAACAATTACCTTATACCTTGAGATATAATCATAGGAGTCCTATTGTGAAGGTGAGCAAGGTGGAATCCGACTAGTCAGACATCACTGATACAAACTTAGGCCAGTACAACTTTGAGGAGGCATATGCTGAAACATTCAATGAGGATGCGACGCCTAGAATGAAGAGGATTGTTGAGTCTAGTTTGGCTCATATCACTTTGTTTCCTTTGTCAATCCAATGCCCGGAGTTGATCTTGATAGCAACCAGTGCCTACAATCCTGCGACCAGACAGTGCATGGATTCCCAAAATAATGTGATCATTGATCTCACTCCTTTGGCATTTCAAAATATATTTAATGTCCCAGATCCTAAGAGCTTGGTGCAGTTGGATGAGGTAGAGGCCTTGGAGAAATATAGTAAGTATAAGGACTCCAATAAGTCTCATTTGAACAAAAAGTGGCCCAAGACAGAAAACAAGTCTCTAAGCAAGCTTGTAGACCAGCCAAAGAGGGTAGATTTATATAAGGAGGTATCATATTTAATCATGACACTGTCTAGAGTTTTTGGGAAGAGAGATACATTTCGGTTCAAGGAGTGGATGTTTCCTTTCATCCAAACAATCTTAAATGGAGCTCAGCAGTTTGATTGGCCGATGATTGTGTCAAATTCTATTCATGATCAACTGACTAGTGTTAGGTAGATTAAATGTTTCTTTATGACTTCTTACATTGTGTATGTAGCAACAAGGTTGGGTATTTTCTCAGGTTTGAACATAGTGGGCATAATGGGAGCCTTGGATGGACAAAAGAAAGTGTGGGAGCATTATGACCAGTTGTCTCTTCAGGTTGCTGAGACACATTTCAGAAGAGTCAATGATGCATTCATATATGTAGTCATCAATCAATTGAATGGAGATGTAGGGTACCGATTGAGTCAAGAAGCCATGGCATTCATTGTTGAATGGGGATGTTGGTACATTTAATACCCCATATTCACATATTTTAGGTTGGCTGGTTTTGAGGGTCATCAACATTTGCTTCCAAGGTGTTGTAATAACAGGATAGTGTTGATGGAGTTTGTGTATCAGGCTCTTGGAGTTGATGCTCGGCTTGGAATAAAACATAAGAAAGGATGTCACAAGTTTCCCATGAAGTTGGATGAGTATGGCTGTCAGCATTTTGTAGGAGCAAAGGTGGTTTGTAGGGAGCTGATACATTTGAAGTTGGGTTTATACACAACTCATAAGTATTTTGACCTGAAGGGTAAGATGCATGCCTTGTTGCCTTCGGTGTTTGACAAAAAAATCAATTTATTAGAAGACTTCTAGAGTGACCGACAAGATGAGTATGATCTAAGAAAGAAGAATTATGAAAGATTATCTATCTCACTCATGTCAGAGCTTGGTGTTAAAGATAACATTACTCACACATTGGTGGATGATGGAATTGTATTGGATCCATCCTATGAAGCTTTGAACATTGGAACCAAGAGTCTGGATCCAATTGATTGGAACAGTGAAGAAACCATTGATATTAAGCATATTGGAAGGACAATATTGGATAGGAGTGTGCAGTGGTTGATGTTAAGAACTCAAGATCCTCAAGGACCAGCCCCTAAAAAGGGTAAGGGATACAAAAGGATCAAAAGGAAGACACCTTCTAAAGAGCCTTTGGAGTTCTTTCCTCCAGACATCGAAGAGATAAAACTTGAAGCAGTAGGTGATGAATCAGAAATACAAGAAGAAGAGGCTCAAATTGGATAAACTGTTTCAGCACCAGCCTTGGGATAATCTTCTACTCAAGTCCAAGTAGCAAAGCGGCAAGGTAAAGAGGTGGAAAAGGAAAATCTTTATGACATAGCTGAATCCATGAAGGGAAAAGGGGTAGAGGTTCATTATGTTGGGATAGATTCAGATAAGACTGAGTCAGAAAAGGATATGCAAGAAAATATGCCTCTAGAGGAGGATACTAAGTAGGTTTTGACACAAGAAGATCAATGGACGCTGTTTGAAGAGGCGAAAAAGGATTCTGATGCAAGTGCTACAGCCTTAGAGAAACAAAAGGAAATTGATGCCAAGGTAGAAGCTAATGCTATATTGCACTAGCAACAATTAAAAGCCAAACAAATTAAAGCTAAGGCAACAACTGATGAAGTAGAGAGAAAAAAAAGGAAACAAGAACATGAACTCAAGGTTAAAGAAGAGAATGACAAGTTGGAACTAATACAAAAGATTCATGACCTTGAAGAAGAGAAGGCAAGAAATCGGAGGGAGAAAGAAATCTTGGTTGCCAAGTTAAAACTTGCTGAGGAAGCTCGCCAAAAGGAAGGAGAAGCAGAACAATTACGAAAGGAAAGAGAGGCCGAAGAGCTGGTTAAGAAACAACAAGAAGAAGAAGTGAATGTAGAAAAGCTTAAAGCTTTAGAGGCAGCAAGACTAGAGAGGGAAAGACTAGAGGCTTTAGAGAAAGAGAAACTGGAGAAAGAAGCTCTAGAGAAAGGAAAATTAGAGAAGGAAAGAATAGAAAAGGAAAGATTGGAAAGGGAAAAAGTGGAGAGGGATCGGTTGGAGGAAGAGAAGTTGAAGAAAGAAGAGGAAGATAGGAAGATACAAGAAAAAAAAGATAGGGAAGAGGCTGAAAGGCTTGTGCAGATGCATGTGGTGCAAGAACAACAAGAGAAATCAAGGGTTGACTCTCAACCTCAAATAAATGTGCAGCCACCTTCTACTATTATTGCTTCCTCCTCCTCTATGATGACTACTGCTCCATGTGCTCCCACTTGGCTAAAACTAGACCTGCAGAAAAGAACAGTAACACCTTCACAACCTCTCAATTGGGAGGATATGATGAAGGAGATTGAAAAAGAGAGGCCTAAAAAGAAGGCAAAGATCCTACACTCTACCAAGCTCATGGAAAAAGGAGAGATTTTTGCTGAGTGTGCCATGCCAATGACAAAAAAGGAGGTAGGGGACATGCAGCTAACAGATTATCAGTTGAGTACTGTTAACTTGGAAGGCCCACTAGGAATCAACAAATGAACCTAATTGATGTGGTGACTTCAACAACCAAGTCAAGAATGATAAAGGATAAACTAAAGAAGGATGAGCTTAAGGCTCAATTGGATCAATTACATTCATTTTTGAAAAGTGTCTCCTCTCTAAGATCACAACAGATAATGGCCATTGAGACTCCTATTTTTTTAAGCAAAAAGGAGGTAGATGATTTGGTGCAGGTAAGAGATAAAGCGGAGATGGTAGACAGATGGGTAGAAAAGTTGAATCAGGAGGTAGGTGAAGTTTTGGTTGAGGGTTTTCAAGCTTACAAAGGCACTGAAGAGTTGATAAGAGAAATGCAGTAGTATATTGAAGCATCAGAGAAACAAGAAGAGGAGTATAAAGAGTATAGTCAGAAATTGGAAAAGGTTAGTACATTACCTTTAACTACCCTTCTTGAACAGTCAATACTTGAGGAGGAGAATAAAGATTTTGTTGGAAAAACCTCTCGTATAGTCCGATTTAGAGAAAATTTCTTGTGTAAACATAGGAATGAGGTTCAAGAGGCTGTTAACAATCTGATTGAGCAGTTTGAGGAGTTGGAAGCAGTCATTGCTATCATTGTAGATGTAAGTGTAGTAACAAAAGAGGGCATACCTTTGAGTCAAATAAAAGATAAATGAGATGAAAGATTTAGAGGACTCATGCAAAAAGGAGATGATGGAGAAGATTTAATGATAGATCGATTAATGGATGTCAAAGAATAAATAAAAGCTGGTAGAAGAGAGTTGACAAAGATAAAAGGTATGAGAGGGTTTGCTGCAGAAGAGTTGGAGCAAATTAAATTTGAGGATAGTTGGGTTGATGGGCTATAAATAGATACATTATAGCGAGTCTTTGCCAGTTATGATGAGTTCATTGTAGATCCAACTTCACATGCATAAATCTCCCGCATGCATGATTTCTCTCCTCTTTGCATGTTACATACAACACTGATAGTTTTGAGGCGCATGGCATGTTTCTCTTTTGTTTTTCTATTCTCCAATCTAAACTAAACATCTAATGTAAGAACTCAAGATCAAATCGATCTGAGTTTCCAAGAAAGTTTTGTTCCTAAAAGGGTGGATGGCTTAAAATAGAAGGGGAGTTCAAATTTTTTATATCTATAAATACCCTGTGGGTATCATATTGTAAAGGCCAACTAATTGAGAATAGAATTGGCTTACCTATTGTTAGGAGATAGAATTTTGTAGTAATTGCTGAGATACATTGTTACTAGATGATTTACAGTTAATAAAAATTACAGGTTTCCTCGCAATATGGTGTTAGAATTAAATTGTTTTGTGTGATAAGGCTGATAAGTTATAATCTATCTGTATGCAGTGATTGTGCTGAAACATAAAAGTTTCTTGAGTGATGCAAGTCATTTGAAGGTATCAGATTTAAGGATTATCTTGTTAGATTATCATTGAATTGAAGTTATTAAAGTCTGTTGATCTATGACCTTGGCAATGAATGGATGTGTGTTCTTTTGAAATCTTGGAGATAGTTGTGATATGCAAATAATGGTATTAAACTAAGCACCTTAGATGCATGCAATGGTACAATTTATTTTGTAAATTGTGTCATGCTTTGGTTTTTGTGATTTGTTAGAAAACATTCATTGTTGAAGGTATATGTCCGGATGATAGATAAATTTGATTCATACTTACTGGTTTACCCTTTGATCTATCTTTTTCTTTTGTTTGAAACCCCTTTTATTTACAAGAACAGTTGGATAAAATGAGTTATTGCTTGAATCTTTTGTTACAAACATAGGCCCCTTGAACATTACAATTGCATGAATCGATTGAGTGACACCAGATAGTTGAGAACCAACTACCAAGACCTTGGGAGTTAGGCTACTATATGTTGTCTTTCTTTCTTAGGAGAAATAGCGTAGAAATATTTCTATTTTAATGTTGTTTGTGTCATTTTCACCATCAATAGGTTGATGGATTAGGGTTTAAGGGTTAAGGGTTTATGGGTTGAGGGATTAAGAGGGTTTGGGGGTTGAGGGATTAGGGTTTAAGGGTTGAGGGTTGAGAGTTGAGGGATTAAGAGGGTATAGGGGTTAAGGGTTGAGGGTTGAGGGATTAAGAGGGTATGGGGGTTGAGGGATTAGGGTTTAAGGGTTGAGGGTTGAGGTTGAGGACCAGGGTATGGGATTGAGGATTAGAGGTTTGGAGTTGAGGTTGAGGATTAAAATTTATAGGGGTTGAGGATTAGGTTTAGGGTTTAGGGATTAAGAGGTATGTTGGTTGATGGATTAGGGTTTAAGGGTTAAGGTTGAGGTTAAAAATTATAGAGGGATTAGGGTTGAAGGGTTGAGGGTTGAGGGATTAAGAGGGTATGGGGGTTGAGAGATTAGGGTTTAAGGGTTAAGGGTTGAGGGATTAAGAGGGTATAGGGGTTGAAGGGTTGAGGTATTAAGAGGGTAAAGGGGTTGATGGATTAGGGTTTAAGGGTTAAGGGTTGAGGGTTAAGGGTTGAGGGATTAATATTTTATAGGGGTTGATGGATTAAGAGGGTATGGGGGTTAATGGATTAGGGTTTAAGGGTTGAGGGTTTAGGGGTTGCAGGATTAAGAGGGTATAGGGGTCGAGGGATCAGGGTTGAATGGTTGAGGGTTGGGGGATTAAGAGGGTATAGGGGTTGAGGGATTAGGTTTGAAGGGTTGAGGGTTGAGGGATTAAGAGGGTGTGGGGGTTGAGGGTTGAGAGATTAATATTATAGAGGGGTTGACTGATTAGGGTTGAAGGGTTGAGGGTTGAGGGGTTGAGAGATTAGGGTTTAAGGGTTGAGGGATTAGGGGTTAAGGGTTGAGGGTTGAGGGATTAAGAGGGTATGGGGGTTGAGGGATTAAGGTTTAAGGTTTGAGGGATTAAGAGAGTATAGGGATTGAGGGATTAGGGGTTAAGTGTTGAGGGTTGGGGTATTAAGAGGGTATACAGGTCGAGGGATTAGGGTTGAAGGTTTGAGGGTTGAGGGATTAAGAGGGTATGGGGGTTGAGGGATTAGGGTTTAAGGGTTAAGGATTGAGGGTTGAGGGATTAAGAGGGTATAGGGGTTGAGGGATTAGGGTTTAAGGATTGAGGGTTGAGGTATTCATAGCGTAAAGGGGTTGAGGGATTAGGGTTGAAGGGTTGAGGGTTGAGGGTTAAGGGTTGAGGGATTAAGATTGTAGAGGGGTTGAGGGATTAGGGTTTGAGGGTTGAGGGATTAAGAGGGTATGGGGGTTGATGGATTATGGTTGAAGGGTTGATGGATTAAGAGGGTATGGGGGTTGAGGGATTAGGGTTTAAGGGTTAAGGGTTGAGGGATTAAGAGGGTGTGGGGATTGAGGGATTGGGGGTTAGGGTTGAGGGTTGAAGTTGAGGATTAAGTTAAAGGTTGAGGTTGAGATTAGAGAAGGTATAGGGGTTGGAGGATTAGGGTTTAGGGGTTGAGGGTTGAGGGTTGAGGGATTAAGAGGGTATAGGGGCTGAGGGATTAGGGTTTTGAGGGTTTAGGGTTGAGGGATTAAGAGGGTATAGGGGTTGAGGGATTAGGGTTTAAGGGTTGAGGGTTGAGGGTTAAGGGTTGAAGGATTAAGAGGGTATGGGGTTGATGGATTAGGGTTTAAGGGTTAAGAGGGTTGAGGGTTGAGGGATTAAGAGGGTATAGGGGTCGAGGGATTAGGGTTGAAGGGTTGAGGGTTGAGGGATTAAGAGGGTATAGGGGTTGAGGGATTAGGGTTTAAGGGTTGAGGGATTAAGAGGGTATAGGGGCTGAGGGATTAGGGGTTAAGGGTTGAGGGTTGGGGGATTAAGAGGGTATAGGGGTCAAGGGATAGAGTTGAAGGATTGAGGGTTGAGGGTTGAGGGATTAAGAGGGTATGGGGGTTGAGGGATTAGGGTTTAAGGGTTAAGGGTTAAGGGTTGAGGGTTGAGGGTTGAGGGATTAAGAGGGTCTAGGGGTTGAGGGATTAGGGTTTAAGGGTTGAGGGTTGAGGGTTGAGGGTTGAGGGTTGAGGGTTGAGGGATTAAGAGGGTATAGGGGTTGAGGGATTAGGGTTTAAGGGTTGAGGGATTAAGAGGGTATGGGGGTTTATGGATTAGGGTTTAAGGGTTAAGGGTTAAGGGTTGAGGGATTAAGAGGGTATAGGGGTCGAGGGATTAGGGTTGAAGGGTTAAGGGTTGAGGGTTGAGGAATTAAGAGGGTATAAGGGTTGATGGATTAGGGTTTAAGGGTTGAGGGTTGACAGGGTATAGGGGTTGTGGGATTAGGCCTCACTTATCTCATAGTACCTCTCTGTTAGGCCTCACTTACCTCTCACCCTACTTGATTAGGTCTCTCCTTCCCACCCCCTCTCTCCCACTTTGACTCCCTCTCCTTCTCTTAGGTGTCTCCCTCCTAGCCTCTCTCCCTCTCTCCCTCTTAGGTTTCTCCCTCCCACGTCCTCTCCCTCCCTATCTCTCTCTCTCAAGTCTCTCCCTCACACCCCCCTCTCTCTATCCCACTCCCTCTCTCTCTCACTCCCTCTATCTCTCTCCCACTTTGTGTCTCTCCCTCTCTCTCAAGTCTCTCCTTTTCAGAGGAACATATTTGGTGCTTGCCAAATTTGGCGCTCTCCAAATTTGGTGAGTGCCAAATGGGTTTTTATATTGAAACGGTAAAAATAAGGCTTGACCTCGTGACTCAAGCCCACATTCTCCTGTATTTTTCTGGTTCAGCGCTTTATCCACATCAGAAACGCCTTTTTTTTATGTAGTTGACTTCATATTGTACCAATATATGCTTGATCGATCACCTTTTTACCACCAATCTGCATGGTAGACAATGTAGAAGAAGACATTTTGAAGTTTCTACATCATTTTACATTATCTGAGGTAATATATTCATTTTGGTAAATTGAAATATTTGTATTTAGTATATTTGTTTGTTTTTGACAATATAAACTAAATTTCCTTAATAATTTTGTTAATCATAACAATTGGACTTAGAATTCAACAGTGAATTAAATGAGATTTGCATAAAAAAGTTCAATTTTATGAGTTTGAAGAACAAAAAAAAAAAACATGACATTTAGTTAACATAAATTTACTCATGAATTCTATTTGCATTGGTTATAGTAGTCCATTTCCAACATGGCTAGTGGAATTCACTAGATTTCATTCTTTTTTCAACTAATTTGGAAAACCTAATAGCTTTCATTAATGTTGATGCAAGTTTCCATTAATTTTTTTGTTCCATAAAAAATTCAGCTTCATCACATGTGCTTAGATAAATTCAAGTGAGTTGACATAGTTGAGAATGCTTATTGTCTTTCTCAGTTACCTCATTGCCAAAGAAATAGTGAATAATTATAAGATATAGCATCACTAACCCTTCTTTGAATCCATATTCTTTATGACTTTGTTAACAATCAAAAAATTGGTTTTGAGAAAAATAAACATAAGAGTCTCTAGTTTTCATTTAGGTGGCAACAATTTATACCCTAGGTTTGTGATGTAGAGTAGGGAGACAAAACCTTCAACAATCATAATTAGATCAGTTTCAAACAATCTTTAATCTCAAAAACCTCAATTCAATGCTGAACTAACCAATTCACATCTAAAACAAAAAAAAGATTATCCATAAATAACAAGCTATGCTTTTCAAGAAGACTACCATTCTAAACCTCTGGAAGATTTTAACAAAACCCACCATATGTAAGTCTATTGCTCAAAATATTGTATTCATACAACAGTCACTCCTAACAAAATGAAATAAACTCAATATTACTAGAAACTCTAATCCATGAATTGTTCATCATAACCTTTATAAAGTTCAAGTTCAATAATGCTAGTCAAAAGACACAACTTCAAAATCAACGTTCCAAGCCTTTGGTGCAGGAGCACCTTGTAAGCTCAATTTTTTCAAAAATGTCATCTTTAGTTCAAGCATGGTCAAATGCTAGGATTTTAGTTAATGTTGAGTATATTGTGTTTAGTAAGGTCAATTAGACCATTTTATAATGTATTTGGAGCTAAGGGAGTTCAATTGTGTCATAGCTTGCAATCTGGCTAAATGTGGTCAGAAAAGTTGCTAAAAGATGCAAAATTCGCAAAGTTCGAGGGAGTTGGAATGAAATAAAAATATGTTTAATAACCTTCAATGCCTCGAAGGAGAGGTTGTTGGTTGATTTGTACCCCATTTTTTTATCAAGAAGAACTTTATTAAATTCTAGAAATTTACTGGTTTCTCTCACTTTTCTTGTTGTTGTACGACCTGTACAAAATCTAAGATGATATGAAACCAGTTGGATGTTGTAGATTAATGAATTATATTTCATTTTCATCTATTTAGAGGTTCTAACTTTTTTTATAGCGAAAGTTATATTGTTTTTACTGCTGCTACCTACTTTCACAGTGTTCTTGGATTGAGGGGTTTCATTATGTAATTCGACCCATTACACTTTTTCTGCCTACTGTAACTTGTGGAATGGGTCCTCTAAATTTTAAAATAAATGCCTAACCTATTTATAATGTTGTGGGGTCAAGGTTGGGTGTTTGGGATAATTTTCTAGGACTGTAGTAGGGTCTTTTCATAGTGAAAATTAGGGTTTCAAGTGGTGTTTTGACAAAATGTGGGAAGGATTGTCCATGTAATGTATTATTCACCATGTGCAGGGTATGGTAAGTGTTTTTGGTGCTTTGTATGGGTCTGGCAGGTCCGGGAGATAGGATTTTCATTACAACCCCAAGTATTTTTCTTGAAATTGAGGGTTTGGTGTATTAGGGGTCTAGAGGTCTTGGACTTAGAAAAAAATCAAGAAATTGGAGGTTTTGACACATAAAATACTTTTGTTTGAGGATTTTGAGTGAATATGTAGAGTTTAAAAGGTACTCTCTTTGTAAATTAGGCCAATTGAATAACCTTTTCCAAGGTGGGTCTATTGGAAGTCAATGTTGGTCCAAAGGAGTTGATGTTGGGGTTTACCTATGTTTTATAACTTGCAAATGGGTATCTTAATCATCCCTGATTTTGTCAAGTGTTTTGGAAAATCTTGGTGAAAAGGCCCTTGAACCGGGTTACCCATGCTACAAGGGAAAGCTTGGTAGAAGTTGGGATTTTCATTTGAACATCTGGTTTTGCTTTGGAATCTAATTGATTCTCATTGATTTGCTGTATTGAATGGTTTCCACCCCTCTCTACATCAAAAATGGTGTTTCTTGGTAATTTAAGTGATCAAGTTGTGTGTAAGTCTATTAAGAGCCTTCCTCTAAATCTTTGAACAAGTTCATTGTGGATCCCTACATGTACTGCATCAGCCTCTAGGTACTTTGCCAACTCTTCAAACACACTCAAAATCCCTACTCTAATATCTAACCCTACAGACATTTAACTCCATCATGTATGAAAAATATTGTGTAGCATTGACATGTTTGATAATTCCAAACAGCTCGCTGCCTTCTTTCATAAAATGATTTGGTGTGTTTCATATTTAATGCAATGTAATCAGTGATATCAATATTTTTATAAAATGCATTACTTACTTTTGTTCTATGTGTGTTTTTGAACATGTAGCATTGAAGGTCATACCGTGGAAATGACCGAAGCCTCTAACATCGGAAGAACGTGCAACTAAAAATACAAGGAGAAGAGAATTAAAAAATGTAGCTCGTGAAGCAAAGGAATTGCAGCCCATACAACCACAAATTCCCGTGCAATCTAAGAGAGATGTAAAATTGGAAAAACAGAGGGCACGAATGAGGAAATTTCGTGGAAGGATAGGAATGGATACAAAATTTGGGGGCACATCATCAACCATAGGTGAAGCTCAATGCACATCTCCAGTTGAAGACACATTGACAACAACATGTGGTTTTCCAAGTACATCAGAAATAACATCTCCAATTGAAGACACACCATAAAAAATATTGCATTTTGAAAGTACATCAGCAAACACATCTCTATTTGAAGTAACTCCACAAACGACATCTCAAGTTGGAGGTACAACATTTTTTACATGTCAATCTCAAGGTATGTCATCAATTGCACCTCCAATTGAAGGTACATGATCTATCCTCGATGTTGTTGGCCTTCCCAATATTGACAAAAATTTACATTTGAGAACTCCTAGAGTTTTGCATAGAAAACCTACATTTTTGATTGATATTGATTCCAATGTTTTGAAATGGATTCCTAATAAGATTCCAAAACGTACATGTGAAAGATATGCAGAAAGGATACGGAGTTTGCTTTTTGCGAAGCTAAGTGAGGGTGGAAGATACCAACTATTTTTTGAAATGATGAGGCAGCTCAAATTTAGGTCCACCATGAAGGCTCTTGGGCTAAGAGTGTTGAATGACTCAAGTGAAAATTCCATTGTAAAGAACTTGATGAGTGCATATGAGAGTGCGGGTTCCACCTCATGCACGAAGTATAGTTGTGCCACATGACATGTGATGACAACAACACTGTTAAGTAGTCAAACAAGGAACAAGGTGAACCTTACAAAGGCAAGTAAGTTTTTGAAAATAAGTAGATAATCTCTAATGAGAGCCAAAGGAAGGCGTGAAAGAGTGGAGGATCCAAATAGCAATGAATTATGGGCATTTTCAGGTAGAGTGCCACGAAAAGACACAAGAATTGCTCAAAGCTTGAGATCTTTAATTGTGAATTATTGGAAGAATAACACAATGACGTCTCCTAATCAAAGAGATGTTGTAAGAAGGAGAATTGGTAGTAAAAACCGTGAGCCACATCCAATGCATTATTTGGATACGACTCAAACCCAATTTTTTGCTGATTTTGTACAAAAGTTTCTTGAAATTAAAATATGTCAAAGGTATTTTGAAATGTTAAAGCCTTTTTATGTCAAAATAAATCACACATGCACTACTTGTTGTTGTAGGGTTCATATTGAGTTTTCTAACCATTATGATTTTTATCAATGTATATGTGTAGATATGCATAATGACAATGTTTTTCAAGAATGTAACATAATGCCTCCACCTAAATCGTCAAGGAAATTTTTGTCTTCCATTTTATGTGAAAGAGAGGATGGTCAAATTTTTTACAAAAAATCATGTTTGGATGGCACATGTGATCATTGTGGTGGCATGCAACATTTTCCAATTTTCCAACACATGGCTAGTACACACACAATTGGAGACAAAATTGTGGAATTTGGAAAATATAAGATAGTGGCATACAGTCTAAAAGATGGGAAAGAAGCAAAGAAGTGTGAATTGGTCAGTGATAACATTCTAGCGTATCAGTTTATGGGCATTTTTCGTGATCAGGCGGTCTATGATTATGTAACGCATACACACAAAGCACAATGGTTGGACTCATAGTTCAATTTATGCAAGGACACATTTCCACTTCGTCATATTGTTTCAGTTGTCGACTTTGCTGAGAACTACACACTACAGTAATAGAACAAGGTGCAATCACAGTACTACAACTCCGTGCAGGTTTCTATATTTGTGCATATAGTGTTCATTCATACAAATGATAGTATAGAGGAAAATAGGAAAGTATTGAGGAAGTATCACTTTTACATCAGTGATGATCACACACATTCTACAGAGTTTATTCAAGGTTGCTTTCACATGTTCTATGCTAATCTGGCTAGCAGGGGCATATCATTTAGTTAGCATATTATATGGTCAGATAATTGTACATGACAATTCAAGAACGCCAAAAATTTTTACTGGTTGAGCAGGATGCATAGGATTAGTGGTGTTCAACATATGTGGAACTTCTCAGAGGTCGGGCATGGAAAGGGGGAGCATGATGGAGCAGGTGCATGTATCAAAATATCCCTAGCACGAGAAGAGTTAAAGTACACAAACAATGTAAAGTTGACAGATGCAAGATCAATTTTCCAGTGGTGCAATGGTTCAATGGGTCCAAGTAGTGAAGGTAATTCTTTAGTTCATAGATTCTTTTATTTAGTAGATGATACTAACATTGCAAAATATGAGGATTCTTGCACACTAATAGGATCGAGAGAGCTACACTCTTTTAGAAGCTCCAATGCAGCTACATGGACTATCCATACAAGGAAGATGACATGCTTTTTTTATGCATGTACACTTCAATCATGGAATGATTGTGAGTCTACAGAGTGGGTTGATGAATGGTCTGTAAGAAGTCTAACCCCACTTGACACTTATCAGCTCTCGATGACTCTACAAATCACAAAGATGAAAACATCCATTGACTTTGATCATGTTTCGAACCTAATAGAACCAGGTAATATATCTTACTTACAAGTTTTATTATGTTTCTCAAGTAATAAATCTAACAAGATGAACATATCAATGTAGGGCGTGTTTATGAGGTGATTGCAGATGAAGACAATGAAGAAGGTACAAATTATTACCCGTGTTGTTGTATCGAGGCCAAAAAGAAATTGGAGTCCCCAGTTATATACGGAGAAAACATAGAATATCCTACAGGTTCGGTGGTTGTTACTGGAACATGGCTTCGAAGGTAACCAGTTAAGAATGTTGTAGTTTGGTTGTTTGAGGACTTCGACTCGCATCAGAAAATTCTTCACTATTCGAACCTTATCGTCGCCACCAATGTTCATTTGATCAAATATAAGGGTAGACCTACGAACAAGAACTTGTGGAAAGTGCGTGAGTCTGACCACGAGGCAATACTCAACACAATAAAGAGTAGAGAAGACCCAGATGGTTCCCTGGATTGATTTGTAAGTATGCACATTAAATTTGTAAAGCCATGTTATTGATCACTCTTTTGGGCCAACACCTTGCAATAAGGCTTTTTCACCATTATGTTTGATGTCATATGCATTTACGACTATCATTGATCCTTTTTTGATTGTGACTATAGGTAATACTAATTTTTTTCAAAGTATATAAGAAAAGAACAACATTGATTGTTGGTGCAAGTGTTTAGTGGTATGAGAAACATCGGTTGCTGGTGCATTTTCTGGTTGCCAATATTCTCTTTCTTTTCCATCTCCTAGATTTATCAAATTCTTATATGCTACATGTTTTATGTTAAGCCTCTCAATGATATATTTGAAATTTATACGTAGGGTCATAGAGAGATGATAAAGTAGCAAAGGGGCACATCACCATTGTAGGACCTTCAATCGATCTCCTTATCTAGCATGCATGAAGGTGATAGTAGGTCTTGTCAGCTGCATGACTGACATTATTTAGTTATTGCTCTTTTAATGATTTTTATGTGAGTCTATGTCTAAGATTGAGAGGCTTTTACAGGTTTTTTATGGACCAAATTCTTATGATACTACACAACCACATCTAGAGGCTACTACTCATGTGCTTTGTAGGGAGCAGGGGATGTACATGTTTTGAACCATTTTGGAATGCAAATAGTTTGGCCAACTGAGGTGGAATGGAAAAATGAAACTAGGCAACAACTCCTTTTGTTTATTCTCAAGTACATTATATTTCATGATTTGTGCTAGAAATGGGAGGATTATTTCCCTGCACGTATTGATACAAGTATTGACAAATGGGAAGATTTTCAAGATGGTCTTCCATCACTATTGTAATATTTGTCATTGACTTAGTGTATTTTTTAGTAAGAATGAAATAATGTTTAATATAATTGTAGAAAGGCATATTAGTAAGGTCTTTTGAACATTATGCAATGAGGAAGTTGCAAAATATGTTAAAATATGATACAATGTAATAAATGGTCAGTCCATGTCGAAATGGGTGAAAGCAAGATTTTTATTGTTTTTGAGTCTAAGGTATTAGGAGGAGTTGAATAAGTGAAGAATACCCAGGGTGGAGATCAAATTAAAATGACAAATACAAGATGATCAATCCAAAATCTAAAGCAAATTCAAAAGAACTTCATAAATCCACTTGTCAGGTACACTCTTTCTACAAGTAATGCTAAACAGCTTCATGAGACTTTTCACCCAACTTTCCCAAAAGAATTTTCAATTAAATGATGGATTTAGACACCCCTTAAGGACTTACACAAAATACTTCAAGTTCAAGTATAACTCATTTGGACCTTTTAGACTTCCAATACACTCACAATGGGAAAATCAGGGAAAAGAGGTCAATTTAACAAAGGAAGTACCCTTCAAACTTATGAAATAACCTTTGAACATTGGGGAAGAAAATTAAATGGCACAAAACCATAGAATCCAACACTAGTTTTCACTTGTACGGTTAGAAACACTCCCAACTATAAAAAAACCTCCTTTTCTAATGCAAAAACAAGGGTTTTGTCAAAATATTCATTCCCAGGCTTCAATAAACAAATAAATGGTCCAAAAACCTTTCATAGGGTCTGAATTGATATTTTAAATGCTTAAAAACTCAACTTCATCAACATTTCATTGAAAAGCACTTCAAAACCGTCACTTTTCAAGGGAAAATTTGCATTTCCAGCCCTATGGCATCACATAATCACAAAAAATAGATGATTGTATAATGTGTGGAATGAGTGGGAAGAAATCTTGAAATCCTTCCCAAGTTGGTTTGAAAGTCTTCCTTTCATTTTTCTGAGTTTTGTGGCAAGATTTCTACAAGCGAGTGTTAAACCCAGATTTTGTGTTTTGAATAAGAAATGAATTATTGAAGCCCTCCACCTATTGTTTCCTTCATGTGGCTTGATGGAGAGGCTTTGAATAAGAGGTATTGAGTGTGTGTAGGTCCATCCAAGGAAGGGAAAATGAATGGTGAGTCTTGGAGTTGCTACCCTGGGCATTTAATTGCCTAAATTGCATTAAAAAGAGCTTTTTGCCTAGGGTTTGTTGAAAACAAAGGGAGTAGTGAAATATTTTAAACTTTAAAGCATATTGGGATAAAAAAAAAGGTATCTAAGTTGGTGGAATGGTCAGGAAAGGTCTGCAAGTGAGACTTTCAATAAACCTTGAGGAAAATTAGGAAAATGGAGACTTTCAATATCCTATGCACCTGGATCATATTGCCAACATGGCATAAAAATGGACAACTTGTGACATTACATCTCATTTTTGCATATTTTGCAACTTACTCATTGCATATAATTTAAGAATCTTAAATTCATTTGTTGAGCCTTCAAGGCCCATCTCCTTGTCTCTGCCAGGTATAGGTGCCCTTGCACCATACACCCCCCCATAGAGAAACTCTTGTCCCAAGAGTAAAAATCTTGTTCTTTGTTTCCATAGTGTTGCTTCATGCATATCCAGACCTGCAACTTGCCTTTTTCTTACTCCTGGATCAAAGGTTGACATCCTCTTGCAAACAAACAATGATTAGTAACAAATTGTTCCAACTTCTTCATTGCTTCATCTCCACACTTGCATCCATCCAACTATGCTTGAATACTCTGTCTTCTCTTCACTGTCAGCAGACCTTTGCACTTTTGTTCCTCTTGCTCTCCCCTCACTGTGATTAGACCTTGTTCACTGTCGTGGCCTTGTATCTCAATTTTACCAGACTCACCAACCCCTATGCTTACAAATTTCACATGATTTTCACCATTGTTTATGCTGATAGGACACACAATGGTTCCCACAGTAAGCTCATCCTCCTATAAAAACACTCCACCTTGTTTTCCATGCTTATACACTATCTTACCATCCTTCCCCTTGACTATATCAAACCTAGATGTGAACCCATGACTCACTCCTTGTAAGACCAAACTCCTCGCTGTCCTCTCACCATCCCTCTTGACCAAATCAGACCTAGGCATGAGTTCTTTCTTTGCCTTTTGCAAAAACAGACTTCCCATTGTCCTAACACCATTTTTAGGAGCCTTCCTTACTGTCAGAACACTATCAACCTGCTCCAAACCTACAATCACATCAAACCTACTGTCCTCAGGCCCTACGGGCTCTTTCTTGCCAAACATAACCACCTTAGACTTACCCTTATCCCTTACACTTATTTTCACAGGGAGTAACTTAAAATTTTTATCATCCTTGTTGATGGTATATGTGTTCTCCAAACAATCATATATAGACCTCCTATCAAATTGCCAAGGCCTCCCTAAGAGCACATGACAACAATCCATTGGAAAAATATCACATGGAACCCTATCCTTATATCTCCAATCTGAAAATCAACATATGCTTGCTCTTTTACCACCAAAGTTTGATTATCATTGACCCAAGAAACTCTAAAAGGTGCTTCATGAGGTAATTTTTTCAAACTCAACTTGTCCACCATTTTCCTAGACACTAGATTATCCTGAGAACCAGAATCAATGACAACTTGACACACTTTACCTTTTCTTTTGCATGTAGTTCTGAATAGGCTCCTTCTTTGACTCAAATCTTCCTCAGAAACTGATAGGAACCTCTTCCTCCACTAGATCTACCTCTTGAATCATATTGTTCTTGGTCCTTCTTGTCATGTCCTTGGCCCTCATTTTTTGAATTTGAATTAGGATTGAATCCTCTTCCCCTAGAAGTGTTACCTCTTCCTCTTGCTACCTTCTCTTGTCCCGTTTTTAATTTTTCTTCAGCCCTCATTACCATTTGAAAGCATTTGTTCAACTGATGTTTGTGCCATCAAGCTGATTTCATCCAGAATGTTGAATCTTAAACCATTCAAATACCTAGCAATCATTTCTTCCTCATCTTCTTCATGTTTAGCTGTCATTTCTTCCTCATCTTCTCATTTTTAGCCATATGGACTTCCAACACACCTACCTTGTTATAGGCTTCACAATTAGGCCAATTTTACAAATGAACTACCCTTCCATTAATGGCTACTCACCCAAACACCTTGGAAAGTCTTAGGTAATGGTTCCAAACCTTAGGTTTTGACAATGGATTGCATCTACCAGGACTCTAATCCTCTGCTCCAAGAAACCCTCTCAAGCACTCCTAAAAACAAGGGTTTTAATGATTTTCATGACTCCAAGGATTAACCAGTCTCAAGGACCCCTCAAAGACTCTACAAAACACTTGCACAAACTCAAAAAACCCTCACATGCCCAATACATTCAGTGGTTTTCAGATTCACCACTTAGGTTTCTCATTTTCATGGAGGAAACACCCCTGATCAACACTAGAACTTCACACCCCACTAGGTTTATTCATTCTCTCAACCTCCAAAGTGCCTAATCATCTACCTAGGCATAATACAAGCCAATCCACCAAGCCATAGAGTTAGCACAGCAGGTGGATTGGCAAATGAATCATGGGAAGACCCTCAAACCTTCACTCAGAAAATAGAATAGCCAACACAGTTTGCTGATCCCACATAGAGAACGATGGATTCTAGGCCTCCAAATCAAATTTAAGGAAAATTAAATACATGTATTAACAAGAAATCACAGTCTTAATACATTTCCAACCTGTACGGGCCTATGTAAGGAAGAAAAACTCAGAAAAATCAATGAAAACCAGTGATCACCATTTTCTTCAAGACAAATTCTTCTTTAGAACTAAACAACAACCTCCACTTTGAGATCTTAAAACAATATATCAAGATGAATTTTTTCCAATTCTTTCTCCTAATCACCATCCCTTTACAACTTGTCTTTATAAATTCCCTCTAATTGATCTATTAGGCCCTCTAATACATTTGCAAGTGGTCATTGAGACCTTATTCAAGGAAAACATAAAGCCCCAAACCTACACTATATCCTATGCACCTAGATCATATTGCCAACATGGCATAAAAATGGACAACTTGTGACATTACATCTCATTTTTGCATATTTTGCAACTTCCTTGTTGCATATAATTTAAGAATCTTCAAATTCATTTGTTGAGCCTTCAAGGCTCATCTCTCTGTCTCTGCCAGGTATAGGTGCCCTTGCACCAACTGTGGTGATTAAAAAATCTCTATCTGAACCTATGAGATCACGTTGGACCCCTCTACAGTAACCTCTCTTGGTTTTTGCTATCTTGGAGGCATTTTCCTGTGGTGGCGAATTTTCACTCGGGGAAAAAGTTGTCAAATACAAGTAGTTGAAAGTTGGAAAGTGGTGCAAATTTTGGTCTACAGATCGTGTGACCAAACAAACTATTTCAACATGTCTGAATAGGTATGTTTATGCTAGGCATGGTCCTCTTTCTCACCCAAACATGAGGAATAGCTCCAAGCTACGCTCAACCGGATCGATCCTTTAAGGGTCCAAAGTGCAAAATGGTTGCAAACTTCAACATGCTATTACTTGGACACCATGATGCTTAGAAACTTCTTGATTGATCCTACAAGATCATGTTGGACCCATCTACAGTAACCTCTTTTGGTTTTTTCTATCTTAGAGGCATTTTCCTGTGGTGGAGAATTTTCACTTGGAAAAAAAGTTGTCAAGTGCAAGTAGTTGAAAGTTGCAAAGTGGTGCAACTTTCGTTCTGCAACTCGTGTGACCAAATGAACTATTCTAATGCATTTGAATAGGTATTTTTATGCTAGGCATGGTCATTTTTCACACCTAAACACGAGGAATCGCTCCGAGCTACGTTCAACCGAATCGATCCGTTAAGGGTCCAGAGTGCAAAATGGCTGCAAACTTCAGTATGCTATTAATCAAACACCATGATGGTTAGAAACTTCTCGTCTAATCCTATGGGATCATATTGGGCCATTTTACAATAACCTCGCTCAATTTTTTCTATCTTGGAGGCATTTTCCTGTGGTGGCGAATTTTCACTTGGGGAAAACGTTGTCAAATGCAAGTAGTTGAAAGTTGCAAAGTGGTGCAACTTTCATTTTGCAGCTTGTGTGACCAAAAAAATATTCCAACACATCTAAATAGGTACATTTATGCTAGAAATGGTCCTTTTTCACACCCAAATACGAGGAATCGCTTCGAGGTACGTTTAACCGGATCGATCCCTTAAGGGTCCAAAGTGCAAAATGGCTACGAACTTCAACATGCTATTACTTGAAAACCATTGTGCTTAGAATTTTTTTTCGTTTGATCCTATGGGATCATGTTGGGCTCCTCTACAATAACCTTGCTTGGTTTTCTCTATCTCGGGGGAATTTTCCTGTGGTGGCGAATTTTCACTCCGGGAAAAAGTTGTCAAATGCAAGTAGTTGAAAGTTGCAAAGTGGTGCAACTTTCATCCTGTAACTCGTGTGACCAAACGAACTGTTCCAATATGTCTGAATAGGTACATTTACGCTAGGCATGGTCCTCTTTTTCACCCAAACACGCGGAATCACTCCGAACTACGTTCAACCAGATCGATCCTTTAAGGGTCCAAAGTGCAAAATGCCTGCAAACTTCAGCTTGCTATTACTCGGACACAGTGATGCTTAGAAACTTCTCGTTTGATCCTATGGGATCATGTTGGGCCCCTTTACAATAAAATCGCTCGGTTTTCGCTATCTCATAGGCATTTTCTTGTGGTGGCGAATTTTCACTTGGGGAAAAAGTTGTCAACTGCAAGTAGTTGAAAGTTGCAAAGTGATGCAACTTTCGTTCTATAGCTCGTGTGACCAAACGAACTATTCCAACACATCAAAATAGGTACATTTATGCTAGGTATGCTCCTCTTTCGCACCCAAACACATGGAATCGCTCTGAGCTATGTTCAACCGGATCGATCCCTTAAGGGTTTAAAGTGCGAAATGGATGCGAACTTCAGCATGATATTACTCAGACACTGTGATTCTTAGAAACTTCTCATCTAATCCTCTGGGATCACCTTTGGCCCCTCTACAATAACCTCGCTCGGTTTTTTTTATCTCGTAGGAATTTTCATATGGTGGCAAATTTTCACTTGGGGAAAAAGTTGTCAAATACATGTAGTTGAAAGTTGTAAAGTGGTGAAACTTTCGTTCTGCAGCTCGTGTGACCAAACAGACTGTTCCAATGTGTCTAGGTAGGTATGTTTATGCTAGGCATTGTACTCTTTTGCACCCAAACACGCAGAATCGCTTCGAGCTACATTTAATCAGATCGATCCCAAGTAAGGGTCTAAAGTGCAAACTGGCTGCAAAATTCAGCATGCTATTACTTGGACATTGCGACGCTTAGAAAATTCTCGTCTGATCGGCAAAAACTAAAAAGTCGACAAGAAATTCTTTTAAAACCTACAAAAAAACATGAATAAAATCGTGTTGATTTTCATGTGAAAAAAAACAATGAGACCATAGCTTGTTGCTTACTATTATGCTTTGATAGACTTTTTCCAAGCATCCATAGCTTGTTCGAAAGAACCTATTTTAGGCTTTTAGCTATAGCAGCAAGGCAGTGAACTGTTTGATAAAATGCTTTGGTAGACATGTATGAAAAATTTCATAGCATAGACAAGGCAGTGAACTGTTTGAAAAAATGCCTCAAAGAAATGCGGTCTCATGGTGATGGAATTTCATGAAAATCCATAACCATAGGCATTCGTCATGGCATTTCCATCACCATGAGACCACATTTCTTTGAGGCATTTTTTCAAGCAGTTCACTCCCTTGTCTATGCTATTGCTTACTATTATGCTTCAATAGATTTTTTCTAAGCATCAATAGCTTGTTCGAAAGCACTTGTTTTAGGCTTTTAGCCATAGTAGCAAGGCAGTGAATTGTTTGACAAAATGCTTTGGTAGACATGTATGAAAAATATGGTAGCATAGACAAGGCAATGAATTGTTTGAAAAAATGCCTGAAAGAAATGCAGTCTCATGGTGACTATTGTCATTGCATTCCATCACAATGAGACTGTATTTATTTGAGGCATTTTTTCAAACAGTTCACTGCCTTGTCTATGGATTGTCATGGCCTTCCATCACAATGAAACCACATTTCTTTAAGGCATTTTTTCAAACAATTCACTGCCTTGTCTATGCTATTGCTTACTATTATGCTTTGACAATTTTTTTCCAAGCATCCATAGCTTGTTCAAAAGCACCTGTTTTAGGCTTTTAGCCATAATAGCAAGGCAATGAACTATTTGATGAAATGCTCTAGTAGATATGTATGAAAAATGTCATACCATAGACAAGGCAGTGAATTGTTTGAAAAGATGCCTCAAATAAATGTGTTCTCATGGTGATGGAATGCCATGACATTCCATCACCATAGGCATTCATCATGGCATTCCATCACCATGAGACCAGTTTTCTTTAAGGCATTTTTTCAAAAAGTTCCATGGCTTGTCTATGATATTGCTTACTATTATGCTTTGATAGATTTTTTCCAAGCATCCATTGCTTGTTCGAAAGCATCTGTTTTAGGCTTTTAGCCATAGCAAAAAGGAAATGAACTATTTGATAAAATTCTTTGGTAGACATATATGAAAAATATCATAGCATAGACAAGGGAATGAACTATTTGAAAAAATTTCTCAAAGAAATGTGGTCTCATTGAATGCCATGACAAGATAAAGCAATTACCAGCTGCTCCTAGTTATTAGTTATGCAATGTGAAGTAATTGCATAACTACTTAGTTTGACTTTGTAAAAAAATATATTGTAATTGAAATTTTGTCATCTTTCAGCATCTAGTTATTCGTTATGCAATGTGAAGTGATGCTTTGAGTTTGAAAGATGTGTAATGCATGAATATAAACTACAAAAATCTATTTTCTACATTTCATTTGTTAAATTCTTTATTTTATTTGCTCTCTATATCTCTATGCTATGGAAATGTCTTTCGATTTCAAAAAAGATAATTTTTATCTCTTGTTATACAATTTTTTACATTTTTTTATCTCTTGTTATAAAAAGGAGCAGATATACAATGTTACCGAAGAGTGAAAGCACAACTAAATTTATCATTTTAAGCAATTTTTTTGACACATTTTTTCAAACAATTCACTGCCTTGTCTATGCTATTTCTTACTATTATGCTTTTGATATATTTTTTCGAAGCATCCATAGCTTGTTCAAAATCACCTGTTTTAGGATTTTAGCCATAACAACAAAGCAGTCAACTGCTTGAGAAGATGCTTTGGTAGATATGTATGAAAAATGTGGTAACATAGACAAGGCAGGGAACTATTTGAAAAAATATCTCAAAGAAATTTGGTCTCATAGAATGCCATGATAAGAAAATGCAATTGGCAACTGCTCCTAGTTATTAGTTATGCAATATGAAGAAATTGCATAAATGCTTAGGTTGACTTTGTTAAAACTATATTGTAATTAAAAATTTGGCATCTATCAGCATCTACTTATTAGTTATGCAAAGTGAAGTAATGCTTTGACTTTGAAAGATGTGCAATGCAATGTAATGAACGACATGAATATAAACTACAAAAATCCATTTTTTACAATTCATTAGTTAAAATATTTATTGTATTTTCTCTCTATATCTCTATATGCTATGGAATTACCTTTCAATTGTATTTAAAAGGCTTAATAGGTCAGTTAGGTGATATTTGCAAAATCAAGTTGTGAATGAATGGTAATTAAGAGCTCAATTGGAAAATTTCCATCTTAGAAGTCTAACAAAGGGTGGTTATGGTGGTTGATCGGCTCAAGGGGTAGTTAGAAGGTGGTATCAAGATATATTTCTATAATACCCCGATTTGAGGGTTGATTTTGTTCAGTTTCTAATTAGAAAATATACTTTTGAAAATGCTAATCACTGGTTTTCTTTGTTTTCCTGAATTTTATTTGCCTTGCACAGGCCCATACAAGTCTATCATGACTTGAGGCTTTGGATAATTTATTGCATATTTTTTTAATCTCTTTGCATCTATTCTGAAGGTTTAAATCCACCGTTGATGTGTGTGGGATCAACAAACTTGGTTACTGCTATGTTTTTTGTGTTAGGGGTTTTGAGGGTGACACCATGACACATTAGCCAATCCACCTATTGTTCTAACCCTGTGGATCAATGGATTGGCCTATACCATGATTAGTTTGGTGTATGAATACTTTGGAGGCCAAGAGAATGAATAAACTCAGTGGGGTGTGAGGTTCTAATGTTGTTCAGGGGTGTTTCCACCATGAAAGTAATGAACTCAAGTAGTGAATTTGAGAAATACTAAAAGGAATGGGATTGTGAGTGTCTTTTAAATTAGGGTAGAGGTATTGTGGGGTTTTTGGACCTTTGGAAGGATTGGGGGAGGTATGGAGTTATGAGTTTCTTTAAAAACCTTGTTTTTGTGAAGGTTTAGGATGGTTTGTGAGTAGAGGAATAGAATAAGTTCTTGGGGCTCTTAAAATTGGAGAATCTTGAGTTTGGTGAGCATCCCTAAGATTGTTTAAAGTTTTCTTGGTTTGGAGGTGAGTTTGTGAGGGGGCTCCTTTGGAAATTAGGCCTAATTGTGAAGCCTAGAGCGAGGGAGGTGTATTGAAAGTTTGTGTTGGTCCAAAAGAGTTACTATTGGTTTTGGCATATGTTGTGTAACCCTGAAAAGGGTATCTTAATCCACCTTTAAATGGTCAAGTGTTTTGGAAAGCTTGGGAGAAATTAGGCTTGGACCAGGTTTTGAGTGCTACAAGGGTGGATTGTTGGGTAAGGTGTTGAATGAAGAGTTTGGTTTGATGGGGCTTTGAGGTTGTGTAGATTGCTCAAAATAGGTTGTATTAATCTTATTAGGAGCCCCTTGAAGGCAGGTTGTTAGACTGATTGGGTCTGAGCCTCCTTGCCTCTACATCGGTGAGGCATAAGTAATTGAAGCATTCCAAAGGATACAAACCACCACGAATGGAGCTTATTTATACAATATGCTATAGATGGGGCTTATTGAGCATTAAAAAGTAATTAATTAAGCATTAGATGTAAAAAAAATCCATGCCTACAAAATTCAAGCATACAACTTACACGATACACATGATAACATCATTCAAGAATGGCAGTAGCAAAATTAGAGTTTCTTTAATCAAAAATCCAAAAGGCTATACAATGATATATATTGATAAAAATATATAAATATATCCAAAAAAACCATATAGTCTTAGTACAAAGGAGCCATTTGGACATAAAATATCACGTATATATATCAATAGTACAAAATATATGTTCCAAAATGCCACATAGGCATACAACAAACAACAGTAATACATAGTCATTTCCCTCTAAGGGAAGGAAATAGATCTCGTGTTGCCTTCAAAATTAGGTTGGATGGAGTGACTGTTTCTTGTCTTGTCTTTCGAACACGCTCGCTACTCCTCCTCTCTTCACTCTGGACCTTCAACTGATACAATTAAAAGTAAAGATGTTAAAACATATAAATTGAATTATGGAATGGCATATAACAAAATATAATCACTTACTGCATACATATAGTCATCATGCAAATTTAAAGCATCACCATGTCCACGATCTAGAGTGACAACCACTTGTAGCAACCATGAAGATAGAAATTAAACTACATAAAATTATCGTGAGAATTTTCTATAATAGACCATAAAAGAGAAAATATAATGTCAAATCGACTAATCTATTCCATACCTCTCTCAAAGGATCAAAACTAGCTATTGCTGTAGCAACTCCATGGTCCATTGTGCCATCAACATCACCAATGATATCTCTTGTCAACAACTGCAAATGAAACAATATCTCAGGTATCATGTTGATATAGGAGAACATAATGTGACACGATCAAGGAATACTTGAATGCAATGTTTTTGTTTCTCATGAATTTTTTAGATTTGTATATACGCAAAATTATGAAAACTAGCTAACATAGATTTACAACACCATTAATGAATAAAGGCTATCTGAGTGTATGATGTTTGAGGATATGAATCGCGAGGTGTGGAGGAAGAAGGTACACTAGGAAACTGTTTGAAATTTGAAGCATGTTATGAGACAAACATTCAAATATAGCATTCAATTGTTCAAATGCAATAATAATATCTTTAATACTAGTTGCATACCTATGGAATCATCATCAATAATGTATAAGGGTCTGTAGGAATAGAGAATCCCTCATGAACAATGCGACCTTGAAGTTTCATCATATCAAAATTCTACTAATTTAGTTATTCTTAAATGTCAAAATATATTTTAATAAACAACATTAAAATAACTTGCTAAATTTTACCTGAGTGTCAATGTTGAATGTATCATTCATAATATCATCTATGAAAGCCATTGCCTCTGCAACTGATACAGGGTGTGTAGCTGCATCACAAGCACCCTGATAATCGTATGTGTAAACAACACCACAAGCGCCACAATGGTGGGGTGGAGCTCGGGGCCTACACGTCTCCTCCACACCAGGCTCTACTAGAGGACTCACACATTGTAAAATGGTCTAGGTGAGTAAGCCAATCAAATTCATCGTGTCCACCTCTACATTGTCCTTAACAATGGAAGGAACAACGACATGCTCCACCATGGGTCTGCCCAAGGCTCTCGGTACCAACTGTGGATTATTTCATGCAATAGGTCTATCGTGTGTGGAGCCCCCACGTCTACCCTTAAAGTCTAAGATGTCAAAATATTTTGGCATTTTATTGAGGAAAAACTCGCAATAGAGTTTCCTCAAAAATTATTGCAGCACCTCATGGTTATTGCATGGAGGTTGGTCAAATACTATCCACCACCGCTCCCAAAATTTGTTTTTAATTAAATCATGGTGGCACCAATGGATGGGGAACCTCCTGCATGCATGGGACAAAGGTTCATTGGTTCTTGGGTCTTTAAATAGGGCACACAACTTGGCTTTGCTAATTTTTAGTTTTTTGACATCTGCATATGACAAACTATTAGCATAAAATTGCCTCATCTCATCTCTCTTAGTTGACCAAAAATTCATTTGCTCGCTCATTTCTCCTACATGAGTTAAAATTGACTTCAATGATTCAACAATCCCTCTCCTATAAGGGTGGGTTTCGACATGCTCGGTTAATCTTGTAATTAATTGTTGAATGTCTCTTTTATTGTTTTCAATTTGATTTTGAATATTTTCATGTGTTCCTTGACGATGCCTATGAATTGATGGAGGGGTTTCGGGTTGTTCTTGTATAGGAGGCTCGTGATGAGGGGGTGATTGTGAATTCTCAATGTTTTGAGGTTGAGATTAATTCCCTGAGAATTAGAACAAAGTTGTATTATAAAAATCTATTTAAAGTTGCATTGCAAATCAAATTCAAAATAAATAGAATAAAAATACACACAGGTCTTTGCAATCTTCGACCTCTCCGACGTGTTGGCGGCATCCTCGTGGAAAATGGAAAGGTAAGGATGCAAACAATGGAAGAGATTTGGCGAGCTCGAGTTGCAGACCTGAAATCCTCCTCCTCAAGCTGCGGGTTGAAGACAAAATGAGGGTTCCAAACCCAATTTTTGCTTTTTCCAAATGTCTTTTTAGCCATTTGGCATGCACCAAAGGTCTTATTTCAAGGTTTTTTTGATCTTTTTTCAATTTGGCTCCTAAATTGTGTCACAGATTGGTGCACTTACCCAAAGTGCCAAACATTGTGCTTGTTAGGGGGTTATTTTAGTAACTAAGATTGTTAAAATTGAATAATTTAGGGGGCTTGTGTGAAACCTAACTATTTTTCAAACAATGAAATAAACATAACCTAATTATTCCAGCAGTAAAAATAAAATGAATGTTGCAATTCATTTAATTAATAAAAAGACATATATTAATTGAAACATTAATGAATTAAAGGAGCACCAATAATTAATTATTTGAATAATAATGTAAATATCAAAATGAGAAAATCTATAATATTGACAAGAGACGATAATTAACACATAGAACAATTATATTATACTGCAATGAAAATGATACATATCTTTAATAGTTTCTAGAAAAAACTATCCCACATGTAGAGATAGGGTTATAGGCCCCTAGCTTTTCTGGCACAAACACCCCTAGAGGAATCGGTTCTTACACAAAACCAACCTGCCTTTACAACATAAACACAACCCTAACCAAAACACTCTTGGGTGTACGTTGTACCCCAAATTGGACACATGTTGTGTGCCTCTTTTTCCAGTGTTTAAATGCCCACCTAGACCCAAACCTTCATTCCTTTGTGCCCTTTAGTCCCTCTTTCCTTTTTATCTTTTCTCCTTTGAATGTTCTCCATCCTTGAATGTATTTTCCATGTCTCACATAAATGATTTATATGTCCTTTTAAGGGGTGGTTTCCAAACCATCACACCCTTTCACAAAATATTTCCTTTTAATAATTATTCTTCTCCTTTTTAAAAGGTATTTATAAATAATCTTTATTAATGTATCTTTTAACCAAAGGATCACAATGTCCTTTATTTTTATATCTCCCTTTTTAATTTTTAAAGGGTTATTTCATAACTTTCTCTTCTCTTGGGGAAAAAGTCACATAACAATTGACATTCTATTTGGAATGAGTTTCATTAATACATATTCTTTATTAATACACATTCACTCAACTTATAAAGTGATAATACTATGTATTAGTATTGAGGGGATTATACATAGGAATTTTACAATCACAAACTAAGATAGTGTTTCAATTTTGGGGGTTTCATCATGGATTTTAGTATAAAATTTTATCCTTTTTCACATTAAATCTAGAGAACTATTTATCTTTGAAATAAGGGATAAATAATCACTACCTCGAGAATTATATATTGCCATATCTCCTTGGATTGGTTCTTGAGCCAAGTGAGTATGAACAAAAGAATGCTTGGTTTAACAATAATGGCATGTTCTATGAACTAATATATCTTCCTATTTGGTATTCTATGTCACATAGATCACACTAAGTGCCTTTTGATCACTTCTTAGATCATCATCTAGTAGTTGTATGGAGACTTTAGAAATCCATCTAATAATGATATTTTATTAGATAATCAAGCACATGTGGATGGTGTTGAGACTTATTTTTATCCATCTTGTGTGGAAAAATCCTCATGGGATGATCAGTCTATTTGGTTCACATACATTGCTGATTCCCCATATATAGTGGAGGACAATGTAAGTCCTACTTCTCTTATTTCTACTAAATAGTTTAGATTCACTTCTTTGAGAGCTTCCAAATATTCTTTGTATAAGAGCCATATATGTATTCTGGATATTCCTATAGTCCCTGATATTATTATAGAGTTTAAAGTCACTTCTTTAAGAGATTCTAGAAATTCTCTATATTATAGAATTCTTTATGTCTATAGGATCAACTTCATTGAGAGGTCATCTTTTTAGATATATCACATCTATTATGGATACTCACCTTTCATATCTTGATGACAATATTGAGAACATTTTTCTTCTCTTTGATGAAAAATTGCATCAAGTTTTATCATCTCCCATTTTGAATTCTCCTACTCTCTATTTGACACACCATGCTACTTAGTTAACACATCTTGATTCACATTGGTCTAGGTCTCACACTTTAGTGGTCTGTATTCTTGAATCTTGTATGACATTAGTCATAATTCAACATCGACATTGAGAAACATTAAAAACTTTCAAATACATACATCTTGAATGTTTTCTACAACCACTTAAGTGAGAATTTAGAAATTTGATAATTTAGGGTTTCTTTCTTTCAAAAAGATGTGTCATCTATTGTAATTTAGAAATTTGATAATTTAGGGTTTCTTTCTTTAAACAAATGGACCTATTATAGCATTTACCATATGACATTCTATATTTTTTCTCTCTTATTCTTTGTGAAGGCACATATGCACCTTATCTTGTAGGGATTTCAAGACACTCATTTTATGGGGGGGCTATCTTGTCCTCCTTTGCATATATCAATTGGGATGGAATTTTTATCCTATTCTAATTCTAGTGGAGTACACTCTGTTAGTGTAATTAATTAATTAATTATTACACTAGCATAAGTTAACTTAAGTTTTAATTAATCATATTAGTCCTAGGTTACTTTTTTATCATTTAATAATGTTGTTGAGATAAGATTCCCTTCTAGAAGATGAGTTGTCTTTTCTATAACTTATCTCCATCTTATTATCATTCCCTAGGTAGGTTATTAGGGTTTCTTGTTGTCACATGTAGTGTGATTTGAACACTTGGCAACATCTTATGCATTTTAGGTTTTGCTCTTGCCTATATAATCAGGCATATGTACTCTTTGTAAATCAAATTCGATATATTCTAAATATCAATAAGATAATCTCTATTTGCATGCGCTTAGTTGCAACACTTTCTGTGTGGCTGAATTTCTTCTTGGCAAGTCCTTTTGAAGTGTGCGCAGCTTCATTAGATGATTCAACATCCATTATTCCAACATGGTATCAGAGCCATTCCATTGAAGGTTCATCCCAGTATCAAGAAAGTTGGGTTACAGAGATTTTTGCAGGCTTGAGGGTTTTCTTTGTAGGCTAGTTGGTTCTACCCGGGGACCAAGCTATTTTTTGGTGTAGATCAGGCTCTATCCGACCTCTCCATTGCACTCAGAAGGCCTCAAAACCCTAAGATCACTTGCCCATTCATCCGATTTGGACATATTTCATCTGGGAGACAGTTGAGGTATTATCTAGGGTTTGCAGTTTTTTGTACTATCCATACAAATTTACAGAAAAATATCTCCCCTTCAGTCCTCCATCATGGCAAAATTTTTTTAGTTGCAGGCATTTTTTATTTCAAAAAAATCGGGCTCATATTTGGCAAAAAAAATATTATTTGGGTATTTTATATAGTTTTGGCAAAAATTTGATTATGCGGGCAACTGGTAATTAAATTACAGGTCAGAATAATTATTTTGTTTGGGGGACTATAGTTTTCTTCTTCGTCGGCATTTATATTAAAATCTGCAGGTTCAAATAGATTTCGGTATTTGTTTTTAATTTTTTTTGAATTGCAAATCTTTTGCAATATTCAAAAAAAAATTCCGGACAGTCTGTAGACCGACCAGTTGTCGGCCCCATCACATCGGCCCTGTCACCTCTGTCTAGCTGACATCAGACCTATCAGCGCTATCATCCTCCATTGGCACTGTCATCCTTCGTTCGGCCCATCACCTTCCACTGATGTTTGTCTCGGTCCCAGCGACAGTCACATCACAAAGTGGAGGCTCCGCTTGTTTCGAGCGGCGTCACCTCGGCACCGCCCGACAGCCGCCGCTTCGCTAGCGCTCCGCCCGGCGGTGCTCTTTTTTTTGCCAACATTTAACCCTGCGCTCACATCAACGCCCAGGGGCGCCATTTTTTTTGCCCTAGGTGCTAATTTTTTGCACCTGTTTAGACTACAAGCCCTAATAGGGCAGATTTTTTCAAATCGCCATATCTTCGCGCCATGGTGTCAAAATTTGACAAACAAGATATTGTCGGAAAGAGGATTCAGCCTAATTTCTAGTGTTGTAGTCTGTTTTGTAGAATTTCTCTATCAAAAAAATCTACAGTCAACTGAAGTCAAAACCCTAGTTTGGACATAAAAGTTCATATCTTCGCAACCGTTGATCAAAATTCAGTGATTCTAGTGGCATCAGGAAGGTAATTCAGAGCTCTTTTCATCCGTCCATTCACCTTGATCAGTTTTAGCTCTAGGTACTCTTGCATTGGTTTTGTTCAATTTGGTGCATTTGTTCAATAACTTGGATATCCTGAAGCTTGGGAAAATAATTTTTTTTGGGTTTCATCACTTTAGCTGCATATCAGATTTGGAAGTTTCTATTTGTTGTTGAAGGTCATTGTCTTTGTATTTTTGGAGAAATTTGTTTGTACATTATGGGGCTTGCATATTATCCTTCTTTGACTATGTTGCACACGAGAAACTATAAACAATGGTGAGATGGGATCATCCACCATCTCCAATCACTTGAATTGTTGCCACATTTGTATGGTACCGTTCCCCATCCAAGTCAAGGTGTTCAGAAATTTGCTTGGATTTGCAACAGATATAATGTTTTAGAGGTGATTGCAATGCATGTTGATTGTGATGTTTTGGAATCTATTGATCATTGTGACAGTCCTCACATCCTTTGGACTAAGCTTTGGGAGATATATGGAGATTAAGATACTCCATCCTTCCTCGATGATTAGGTTTCAGAATGTTAGGTTTCAGATCAAGTACCCCATGATGATATTGCTATGCAGGAGGTTGTTTGGATTGCCTTGAATCTTCAGAAGAGGTTGACAAGGTTGCTTCAGATGATTCTTCTTCTCCATCAGAGGCAGTTGGTATCCCTTCACATTCAGTGATTCCTTGTCCAGATTCATTGATTGAGGCTTCCATCATCATCATTCATTAGGACACATTCCATTTTCCAGACTTGACATCACAGGATGGCTTTGTTTTAGGTATAACTGACTTGGCTACTTCTACAGGTTTGGAGGACATTCTTGAGGGGATATCACTCCTCTATTAAGAGATCTCATATATGAGACTTCCTCCATCTTCATTGGAGTTCCTTCAGCATCTACCATTGGATTGGATTCAGTCTTCTTTCAGTGGTTTTGAGGACACTTCATTATGGGGGGGCAATCAAGTCTCCATCTATTCCTTCGATGGAAGGACCATCACATTGCTATCTTTGGATCATGTTCAACATTAGTTTCTGCATCGTCCTAATTTGTCACCTTCTACATTGATTGGGTATGTACCTGAGTGGGTTGTGGCATCTTCATCTTCATCAAGCAAGGAGACATATGAGCAGCTTTCAGAGACATCATCATCCATATTCATTCTTCCTTCCTTCAATTCCTATCTGGAATGGGAAGCATTTCTGCACTTGCACTTGGTTTTGTTTCTTCCGAAAGGGAGACAAGTTGTTTGTCGACATTGGATCATATTTTGTCTACATACACTTACCTTTCTTGTAGGTGATCACATCTTTTGGGGGGGCTATATAGTCTCTCTATTTCCTCCCTATGGGGGGACTTTTCATTATATTGTATCCATGTGATGATTGTTGTCCTTGGGGGGATGATGTTGAGTCCTCCAATCATCACCTTTTGCATTTTATCTCCTTTTTTGGAGAGGGGTTTTCTTCCCACTGGGTTTTTCCTCTTTTCTCTATTTGTGGGAGATTAGTTTCATTTTCATCCTATATACATGGGTACCTAATATGGCCATCAGTCGGGACCCATCATCATCATGCATAATCATTGCATTTTCATTTCCTTGCTAAGTTGCACTTATGGGGGGGTGTTAGTGTAATTAATTAATTAATTATTACACTAGCATAAGTTAACTTAGGTTTTAATTAATCATATTAGTCCTAGGTTAATTTTATCATTTAATAATGTTGTTGAGATAAGATTCCCTTCTAGAAGATGAGTTGTCTTTTCTAGAACTTATCTCCATCTTGTTATCATTCCCTAGGTAGGTTATTAGGGTTTCTTGTTGTCACATGTAGTGTGATTTGAACACTTGGCAACATCTTATGCATTTTAGGTTTTTCTCTTGCCTATAATCTCAGGCATATGTACTCTTTGTAAATCAAATTCCATATATCCTGAATATCAATCAGATAATCTCTATTTGCATGCCCTTAGTTGCAACACTTTATGTGTGGTTGAATTTCTTCTTGGTAGGTCCTTTTGAAGTGTGCTCAGCTTCATTGGATGATTCAACATCCATTATTCCAACACACTCTATTTTTTGAGATTATTTTAGATTGTACATGGGTACCTAACATATCCTTATTGTTAGGACTCAATTATTATTACCCCAAATACACATAAGGGGGTGCTAGTGTAATATTTTTATTACTTTGGATATATTTATTCTAAATATGATATTGCATATTTTTATATAAGTTTACTTACGTAATTTATTTTACTTACTTAGGCAGGATAGTGACGAGTTCATTGTAGTATCGAAACTCAATCATTTAGTTTTATTGAACTGGGAGGTTTTTGGAGCTATCTATAGTAGAGTTATTGAGGGGTGTTCTCTTCATATCCGTTTCAATGGTGGGATGTTAACTCTATATTACTTAGTTATCCTCAAAGCACACTATGCTGAATCTTCAACACAAAACTATTACATTCTTACATAAATTAAATCTAAGTTGATTCAAACCCCTAGTTTACCACACTTGCATAATTAAATCACACTTAAAAGTTGAAATCACACTTGTAGAATTAAAATCCTATTTTACCACAATTGTAGAATTAAAATACAATTTTAACACACTTGCAAAATTAAATACTAAATGTAAAGAAACACACACATGGATTATCTAAATGGAATTGAAATTATTTCAAGGAAAACTCAATTTTTTGGGGATTTTTTTATCTAATACATCTACAGACTAAACCAAAAATGAAGTATGAAAAAAAGACTAACCAATGTTGTAGCGCCTCTTTGCATCGTTCTTTGGGGTCATTTGCATAAGTAATTATTTGTGATATCATGCTGACTAATTTTGATGGTTTTGTTAGTGTTGATTAATTATTTAATATAATTGTTATGTATAAATGTCATTTAATTAGTTAATCTAATTTAACAATGTTTATTATTGTTGTCATGCTTGTCTTAGTTTTGAGAGTTCTCATGCTTGTCTATGTTCCATGATTCCCATAAAAGTCCTTTGTCGATCTAGATAATTAGAATTAGCTATTAGATGAAACAATTACCCTCCTTAGAGATTTATGATTTGATTCAGGAAATGTAATATGAGAACCCTCAATGAGGGATGGAATTTCATAACAGTTTTATGCATAGAATTTTGAAAAGAATGAGCTATTAGATACGCAAAAATTATGAAAAGAGTTTTCAAATTTTGATAAGATCAAAATATGGAGTGATGTCCATCGAAATTTCAAGCCTTGTTTTATAATCTCTTTCCCTCGGTTATGATTCACCTTAACCATCTAAAAAAATCAAATAGTAAATTGTTGCGAGTAGAGTATAAGGTTTTTGTCACTGTTTTTAGTTACTTTGTTGTGGGTGGGCTTCATTCGATTTGCAAGCATCTTCGAGTTATGGTAATTGATGTCTTTTTGTGCTAGCCTATTTCTCAGATCATTTCATTTAGCATCACCAATGAACTCCACAGGTTCATTGTTGCAACATTTTGTGTGCTGGTAATACTCAACCTATAGTCATATACGAGCCTTAGGCGTCACCTCTAGCAACATGGTTTAGGGTGCCACCAAGTTAGTCAGCGTGGGCAGGAAGATCAGCCACACACTCCAATGATTGACTATAGGTAATGTATTATGAGCCACTGATGTGTGAAGTATGTGCAGCCCCATCCTCTTTACCTGCGTGGTTGCAGGCACCCTAAACACAAACAAAGCTTACAATGTTAGGGACGTTCCAGAGTGCTTCAATATTTCTTAGTTTTTGAGAGCTCCTTGTATCATCTATTTTGGTGCGCCTTTTAGTGCAAGCCTTCTCATCTGATTGTGGTACTTAGCATTACCATAATCCTCCTTAGGATCGCGACCCCTATTCTCAAGCTTGTAGTTGGGAAAGAACAGATCAAAGCATTTTTGCGTTGGAAATCAGTGACCAAGTACCTTGCTTGCCTGAAACTTGTCATTGTTGCGTCTCTTGTGTGTATCTCTGGTTTGGCTATAGCTGTGGGTCTAGACTCCAATCTTGTTTGATATACAACTCTTTTGACTTGAAGGCCATTTAATTACATCAAAAATTTAGCATTCATTTATTGCTAGCCATTGCTTCTCTACTTGTGATCCACTTGTTGCTGCAATTTTGTGTTCGCACTGTGAGATCTCAGTCAATACCACACTCTATTACTGCTAATACCCTTGATATTATGGAATCTCCTCGTAGAAAACGCAAATATATTCACTTATTTTTCAAATGTGTATAAGTATAGAAGTTATTGAGTGAGAGGACCGGTTGCGTATTTGTTGTGTAAGTCATGCCATTGCCACACTATAATCAGTAGAATGTGATGTTATCAAGAGTTGCATGCTAGGTACAGGTATAGATATGCCTTGATTTTATAATTTGTATAGTGAATTCGAGCATTATTGAGGTCCCATGAGAGTGACTATAATATTGATCTCTCCGCTCAAACTATAAAAAAAACTATTTTATTATTTTACCATATGAGGTCTTGAGTGGGATAAAACCTATTGGTAGGTTAAATAGTAGAAATCAAGTCATTTATATTTTGTGATTAGATGTGATGCTTTTAATGTGATTGGAATGAAGGCGGTAAAGTCTTAAATAGACAATTTTATCTTAAGAGTTGATTTTAATAAAATAGTTTTTATTTGGAAGTTAATGGTAAACGGTAATTTGAGAATCTTGTACATTTAATGGCTTTACTTTCTATAGAGTATTTCTCTACATTATGTGTATTGTTTTGAACTCTGTTATAATTACATATACAACATAGTTAATAAATATGTTTGGGACCGATACTTGTATAGTGTATTCAACCCATTATATATTTGACATTCAATATGTGCAATGATGTGTAAATACATATGTTCCTTAATTTGAATTAGAGGGAAAACTATATATATGTTATAGCATGTATTTAATTATTATAGAATATATGTAAATGGGTTCTTGTTTATGGAAATAGTTTTCCAAGGGATGTTATAATAAAGAGGCAAATTGATTATTTGAGAAGATGTTCAAGGGGTTTAAAATATCGAATGTGTTTATGTAGTTTCTTTAATATTTCGAATAATTTACTTAATAGGAGTGGTAAATGGAATGTGGATTAAAATTCTGAAATTAAAAGTTATACATATGAATATATAGTTAATAGGAAGGTGTTTTACATAGTTGTAGATTTAAACGTAATATTTGATATAGAAATAATGAATTTGTTAGTTAGTATGCAATATGTTTATTGAAATAAAGTCATGTTTTGATAGGAGCATTAGAGGTCTTTATTCGTTCAATTAGTTAGATACATTAATGGAGAGTTTGATTGTTTCAAATGGCATGTTTAAGTTTGGGGATAGCTTTATCATTGTTTTAAGTAGGAAATGTATCATTTAGAATTATATATTTTTATGAATGGGTTTTTTTTTCCATCAATGTTTTATTTGATTCAGGAGATGGGCTAAATGATGTTTTGTTTATGTTTTGGGTTGGTTTATCGTTGTGTTGTCCTTGGAGTCATGAGAACCCATGCTTTTATTCTCGTTCTTGGGCGGATGTTTTAGTAACTTCCAGAGGCTTGTGGGAAGGTTTGATTCTTTTGGGCACTCAATTGGTTTGGTGCATTTGTGGCTTCCTATTATTTATATTGGATGGGGGTACCTCCTTTGTTTTTGATTCAGAGTTATGATATGTGTGTTGCAAGAAGGTTCATACCTCACATGTTGTGTGTTTTGTATACATGGTTTCTATGTGAGTTGAGGTACACCCCTTGCCTTGTTTTTGGTTTTGGTACCAGTTGGGAGAGTGGCTCTTCATGGGGTGGTGGCACACAAAGGGGTTGTCAGGATAACCCATGGAAGAGTTTCCTAAATAAGTGATAGCCTAATTAAAGAACTAGTGGGTTGGGATAGTTAAACTCTTAACAAGACTAAATATGTGCCTCACCCATGCCGTTAGTGCTCTCAAAGGATAAGGATGGGATGAGAAGACCTGGTTGGTAAGGTCACTTCCTTGTCTTCACGAAAGGTAAGTGGATCTGCATGAGTCACCCTATGGGGCAATGGCTTGAGATATGCTACCAAGTTAACCATAGATGGAGGCGGCTCCTAGTGTTAGGTAGTCTAGTTAATCCATGTAAGGCCATGTGATGATACTCTCCTACAATACCCGTATATATTCCTTTGTTTTGGTTGCCTCTGGGAGTATTATTGATGCCTTTGTTTGATGTTGTTTTATGTTGGAGTTGTGTTAGCCATGTATGCTTGACCTTGTTTGGATGTGGGTCCTTTCTTGTCATCTCTTAGCACAGGGGGTGGGCATTTGGGTCCACATGGTCAGGTGGAATGTGCTACACACCCCATTGGGTTCCCAGGTTGTGTTCATGATGCGGAAGTGGATGCAGAGCTTCTAGAGCTTCACATGGTTGAAGACTGTTCTTTACTTGTACTTTATTCTTCATGGATGTATTATATTTGTACTTGGTGTACTCTTCCCGTTGATATAAGGGAAGCAATATGGGACGTATCATTATATTTATGATGTGTTGTATCTATGGAAATATGTTCCACAATTGTAATATTGAACTCTTAATCGAATATGTAATAAATGATTTATGTACTTTTATCTTCTCTATTGAATTACAGATTGTTGTATGTGATCATTATGTTATCTTGTATATGTTTTCTTCTATTGTTTATTTTCTTTATTTTTAGTGAAGCGATGTTGTTGGTTAGGAACGTTTTCAAGTAATGCAACCATGTAACCCCATGGGACTAGTTAGGCGTCGTTAAGTAATTATCATAATGTTGTATGTTTATCTTATTATGGTTGTTGCGTAGTGTTATCTTTAAAAAACAATTGTTCCATCTTTAGTTAGTTGGTTGTCTTGTGGGGTTTGTGTGGCGGGGAATTACAAATACTATAATGCAGTAAACAAATCTAATCAACCAATAATGAAAAAAACTAAAAGAGATTTAAAAACACTAAGGGTCACCTCCATCCAATGAGCAAGCCCAACTCTCCTTTGGGAGGGATCCAAAACTATGAAACGATTTAGGTGAACATGATACTATTTGCATTCTTATTAGCCCCAAGTGAGGAGAACTACAAAAATAATGTCTTCTCTAACTTTTTATCTAGTTCAAAAATTAAGAACTAAATAATAAAAGAGATGATGGTATTTATGCAATGGCCTTTATTCTCCTAAACTATAATCTAGGAACTAACTACAGATCAAACTCATTGAAGAGCTAGTTGATCCAAAATTTCTCATAAAAGTACTATGGGAATTGAGTCCACAACAGGGATAACTTTAAGAATCCCCCCCTTGGTGAAGGTGTAAAATCTTGACGAATCTTGTATACTTCCCGATAAAAATATTAATTTTATTGGCAATTTTTTTCGTTTTTCGAGAAAAAAAAATCTTTTCTAATCGCTAGAAGTCTGTGGAGAATCTTGGCGAATTGAATTTTTTTTAAACCAATAAAATATTTTCATTGGTGGTTAAAACCTATTTTCAAACCAATAAAATATTTCCATTGGCAAAATAAACTTGTTTTCAAAACATTTTTTTTTGTTGGCGATTATAACCTTTTTTTAAACCAAAAAATATTTTCATTTGCGAATTAGACCTATTTTGAAATGAATAAGAATTTTTTTTGGAAAATTAAACATAATCTCAAACTAATCAAAAAAATTTAGTTGCGAAATGTCAATGCAAATCAATATAACCATGACTGTTAGATGAATTTTTGATGGATGGCTATAGTTGCATTCCAAAAGTAAATCTATGAAGCACTAGAAATGTGAATTGAAACCTCTAGAATAACACTAGAACCGCTATATGCAGACAAGTGGCGAGATCAAGGCTCATCACTCATTGCGGTAATGAACTCGATGGGTTGAAGGATTTTGGTGATGAGCGATACAAGAAATTAAGTGGTAGAAATATGCACGTGCATAAAGTTTGTTTTAAAAGAGGGACCGCCTAGGAAGAATGTAGTACCAGGGCTTACAAAATTAAGAATGTGTTACACAAAGGATGTAAAGGCCAAAAAAGACTGAATTATCAACCTTATAAAATAATTGAATCCCCAAACCAAAGTAAAGAAGGAAATATGTGTGAAGGATATTCCATATCTGTAGCTAGATGTTAGCGTAAATCAATATAATCACGACCATTCGATGAGTTTTTGATGGAAGACTATTGTTGCATTCTAGAAGTAAATATTTGAAGCACTAGACTTGTGAATTGAAACCTTCAGAATAATACTAGAACTGTTAGATGCGGGCAAGTAGCAAGATCAAGGCTTGTCGCTCATCACGGTAATGAACCTAATGGGTTGAAGGATTTTGGTGATGAGCGATACAAGAACTGAAGTGGTAGAAATATACACATGCATAAAGTTTGTTTTAAAAGAGGGTCCGCTTAGGAAGAACGTAGGACTAGGGCTTACAAACTTAAGAATATTTTACACAAGAGGTGTAAAGGCCAAACAAGGCTAAAATTTATTGTGACTTTTAGTGGACATTGATAATGATTAAGGTAAAACAAGCCATTTAATTCTCTCTTTTCAATGCCTCAACGTACTACATTTTATTTAATTGAAATTCTCAATCTTTTTGAAGAAAGTGTGGTTGTAGTACTATGGGTGGAAATTAATGTCATATGAACATCCAAAGAGATTGATTGGATAGCTTTATATTGAAAACTGCACAATGTACTATAGAATTATAGATGATGATGTCATTAATCCAATGATCTAGTGAAACAAGATTTGTAATGATTTCATATCATTTGAGTGGCAGTGATGATTTTGACAGCTTGTCAACTTGAGGTATAGTTTACATGTAGCCAGATATCAATCAAATTAAACATTTTAATTGTAAATGTAAGGCTTAAGTTATATGAATTGATTAAGTTGGTTTTTTGGTTTGCGCAAATCATGATTATCATATACCCAACCTCATACATGACACAAGTATGAATCACAATTAAACACGGATCAGGCTAGTAGTGGCATTGGTGGACCATAAATAATGATAGTGATCGAAGGCTAAAGGCTTTACTATTGAGTACAATGTTTTGAATTGTCATAAGGGTTTTCATTTTGTAGGGTTAATAAGGATTCAAGAAGAAGATGATGTGGTATTATTGGGGATACTCTAAATTCTCCCGCCTTCAGTTATGTAATTATAGATTAAAAGACTAGTTGGAAATTTCCTTCAAGTTCATAATGGGTAGAATTGGAAAGAAGTTGATCTGGTTGACCTCACTTCTCATATTGGTTTTGAACCAAGATGAGGAGCTCTGATGGAGATAAGTGTTATCCTAGTGCATGGAGGCTACTTGCAAAAGATGGGAGCAATTTTACTACCCCTCATCTTCTACATTGTTCACCAGGAAAGCCCTATGCATTTGTATTTTCAGAGCAACATTTGTATTTTCGAAGGGGATAAGTATATTTTTATCTTCATAGCTCCCCTTTCCCCAGCATGGTTCATCAATTTCCATGCATTTATTTTGAGATCCCATGGTTTCCCCAACAGTCTCATGTATTTATTTTTAGTGCCACTAGTTGATCGGGCAAGTTCCATGCATTTATTTCAGAGTGCATGCTTGACTGGGCAAGTCCCATCACCATGCATTTATTTGTAGAGTGACATTTGTATTATGTTGTCATCAACGGTCCAACAAAATCTTAGCACTTACATTTGTATTTGTATTATGTAAAGTAACATATGTTATTTATACAAAATAGGAGCTTGGCGCTTGCAAGTTGCATGCTCTACTCATCTTTAAAAATATATGTAATAATGTGACATTATAATTAAGTTGTAATAAAATAAATGGTTGTGTTATTCTTCATTATTCATTTACAGTAAATAATTATTTTCTGAGTTCAGTGTCTATGAATTTATTCAAATCAGTTTTTTTTCCTTTAATAAACTAAGCATTATCTATTTATGAAATAATTGCATGCATATTTAAAACATAAAACAATACAAATGAAAAAATAAAGTTGCCAATTGCCATCAAATTGACACTACAAAAAACATTATAAACACTAAAAGTTATCACTCTTGTTAGGGTTTATTGAAATGTTATTGATTTTTAATTTTTTGTTGACCTTATCCCTCATTCCCAGTATCATTATTCATTTTATTAAGTCCTTTGCAACATTAAGTTACCAACCCCTTAGCCTTGATGTCAATCCTAGCGCACTAAAGTTTAAAACAACTTTAAAACACATGTTTATTGTTTATATCATAAATTATCAATTATTCGATGAAAATTTGATGTATGGTTGTAGTTTCATTCCAGAATGAAATGTACAGAGTTCTAGGCTTGTGAAATTAAACCTACAGAATCACCATATAAATGTTAGATTTACAAAGATCAACGGTTTAGAATTTGTTGTCAATGCAAGACAATCATGTACTAATTGTGTAGTCCGGAAGAAAAATGTTGAAATTTCGATGTTTCATTAACTTTAATGTTTGAAAAGAAATTAAGTATTATCTATAAATGAAATAACTACATGCTGATTTAAAACATAAAGCAATACAAATGAAAAAGAAAGCTGCCAATTGTCATCAAATTGACATTACAAAAACTATTATAAACACTAAGAGTTATCACTCTTGTTAGGGTTTATCGAAATGTTATTGATTTCTAATTTGTCATTGACCTTCTCCCTCAGTTCTCGGCACCATTATTCATTTTATTAAGTCCTTTACAACGTTAAGTTATTGACCTCTTGGCCTTGATGTCAATCCTAACTCACTAAAGTTTAAAACAACTTTAAAACACATGTTTATTATTTATATCATAAATTATCAACCGCTTGATAAAAAAAGGATGTATGGTTGTAGTTGCATTCCTAAATGAAATTGCAAATGTAAACCTCTAGAATCACCCTATAACTATTAGATTTACAAAGATCAACGGTTTATAATTTTCTTTCAGTGCAAGACAACCATGTGCTAATTGTGTAGTCCAAAAGAAACACGTTGATGTTTCAATGTTTCATTCACTTTAATGTTCGAAAATAAATTAAGTATTATCTATTTATGAAATAATTGCATGAAAATTTAAAACATAAAGCAATAGAAATAAAAAATTAAAGTTGCCAATTGCCATCAAATTAACACTACATAAAACATTATAAACTCTAAAATTTGTCACTCTTGTTAGGCTTTACCAAAATGTTATTGATTTCTAATTTTTCATTGACCTTCTCCCCCGGTTCTCGATATCATTATTCATTTTATTATGTCTTTTGCAATGTTAAGTTACCGGTCCCTTGGCCTTGATGTCAATCCTAGCGCACTAAAGTTTAAAACAACTTTAAAACACATGTTTATTGTTTATATAATAAATTATTAATCATTCGATGAACATTTGATGTATGGTTGCAGTTGCATTATGGAATGAAATGCATAGAGCACTGGGCTTGCAAACTTAAACCTCCAGAATCACCCTATAACTGTTAGATTTACAAATATCAACAATTTAACTTTAGAATTTGTTGTCAATGCAGGACAACCATGTACTAATTATGTAGTCTGGAAGCAACACGTTGAAATTTCAATGTTTCATTCACTTTAATGTTCGAAAAAAAGCAATCTTTCTATTGCTAAGTGCTAAGTGGTTTTATTTTTAAGTGAGAGGGTCAGCACACTGGGATATTTCAGATTTCTCATAGTAGTGCACCAGGGAGATTCTAGGTTCCACGTCCAACAAATCTAGTCCCGAGTCCATGCTTTTTAGTATTAATCTTTTCAAGAATCAAAATTTGGGTAAGTGAAAGAATTCCTGCAACTACATTTCATCATTTGACGTTTCTTAAAATCTTATTTTGTCAAACTTTGAAGTTTGGGTTTAGGGTTGAGAGACTTAAGAATTAAGAAAAATTAAGGAGAACTAATAGGGAGTTCACAATTTCACATTGTATAAGCATATCTACCACTAGTACCACTAGAGCAATGGATAAAAAAATGCATTATGCAAAATTTCTTAAAACCCCAGGTTTCACTGATAAATGCCATGATATTTATGATCCTGAAATCTATGGTACTGGTGGGCATACCTCAGAATTTAGATTTTCATCTCAGAATAAGGCTGCAAAGAAAATGCAAGTTAATAGTATTAGTGCATCGTGGGTAACTAGATTAGGGCACATGATGTTACATGAGGTTTTCCCTTGCCCATAATTTATCATGGTTTGTGCCCAAAATTATGATGATGAAAAAAGAGAAATTGTTAATAAAGATAGCAAAGAAGAATTATCATCCATTATGAGGAAGAACTTGGAAAAGTGATGGGATTTACAACCGAATAATTTGGAAATGTCCACATTGACCTAGAAAAGCTTGCTAGTGATTATGAAGCAGTGGATGAAAGCGAGAAAAAAATCTTTCATAAATACAAATAGTTCTAGATAACACACAAGTTAGAAATAAATTAAAAGGTAATCATAAGCCTCCTTATGATTTTGATATTTTTAGACTATGGGTTCGGATACTATTTACATGCTAGCATTTTGCCTCAGTCTGGATAGCAATTGGGAAGTGGGTGTAAGCCTCCTTGAAATGGTATATAATATCCATTATGGTGCTCCACATGTCAAACATAATTTTATTGAGAACATTTTAGAATCCATGCATAAACAATTTTTAATGATTAAAGGAGGTTTCACCAAGACATTTAGGTTCACAACCTACTTGTGATATCTTTTTCTATTTAAATTTAGAGGAATATTTTAGACCAACAAGCTTAAGATTCAACCCTATAGTAATGCTGAGGAAAATAAAATGACTCCAATATATGATTGGAACACTGAGATAGGGATTCGTGATTCTCGAAGGAACTACAATCATTTTGTAGACTAATTTTTGGCTCCATTGCATCAAGCAATTACAAATACTCCAATGCCTAGATTTCCTATGTCATGTAGAAATTTCATTCAACTAGGAAACAAAATACCATTGGATGATTGGTACTTAATGGAAGAATATACTGTGCTAAGATTTTATGGATCGGGAGTAGATCCATATAAGCTTCCAATACATGTGACAAAAAAAGGTTTTTGCATTGGAATATGTAAGGTAGTTGAAGAGTACTAATGAACTACACTTTGTTACTCAATAAATGAATAACTTATTTCCTTCTTTACCTTTTTCATGTGGAGGGTTCACATTCGAGAGAAAAGAATTTAGTGTGGCACATTATCTTTTGAATTTTGATGTTGTTTGTCACTGGCAGTATGATCCATGTGACACCATTAAATCAATGATTATGGCCAATAAGAATGCTACAAGTATAATTCAACATCAAAGTAAACCCTTGCTTGAAAACTTGAGAAACAAGGATTCTTGCGATGACGTCAAAATAGCAACGGAGAAAAGTGTTGCTAAGAAAGGTATTTCTTTTGAACAATTGTTAGTATAAATTATGGCATTGTATCGAAAGATAATCAGGAGGTACAAATTTTTTTATGAGAAAATTAATAAACCATCTAGTAGAGTAAAAATACCAGATTCTCTAGATAAGGAAGTTATAGATAAAAATTGGTCACGATAAAAAATTACCGCCTTTTGATCTATGAGGAAGGAGCTAGGTGATCCAAGAGCTCTTGCAAAGTATGGAGATAGTGAAGAAGATCATGAGTTTAGAAAATTGTGGAATATAGAGAATCTTGATGAACATGAAGATAAAGAAATTGATAGTGAATCTAGTGATGATAGGGAAGAAAAAAGCCATGTCAATTTCAAACTTGGTTTAAGTGAGGCCACAAAAGAAGCATATACTTTAGGAGCAACCATGGCTGAAAAAATGGGTTATGAAGGTGGCCCTTTGGGGTCCCAAAGACAAGGCCCTTGGATGGTAATAGATGTAGAGCATAGAAAACCAATTGATAAAATTTGTCCTTGGGCTTGGAGGTGAAAAAGTAGACCAAGGGAATACAAGTCAATTTATTAGAGCTTCAAATCCTTGTCCTCATGGTGAGATACAATCACAACTATGACATGCCCATGGTGGAGAGCTTAGTGCAAATTTCATTTCCATTGGTGTTGATGGTATGAGTAGTATTACTAGTAGTGGTCAACATGTGCTATAACAAAAAATTACACACAAGAGGACAATAATACAAGATACCACACAAGCACCAAGTGATCAAGGCATACAAAAGAGGCAAAGGATTTTGACAAGTCAAAGTCACACTACCAGTGGATCCACCACAAAGGAGTTATTTATAGGCACTCCCCCACTACCAATTAGTGTGGTTGTGACATCATTATAAATTTCAGGTACTCTTATTCCTTCGCCTTTCAAGCATTTCATTGTTCCTGTGTCCCTAGGTTTTGATTACATTGAAGAGTTAAAATAAATCAGACTTGTATAAAAAAGAAAAAAGGCAACTAATGGAGAGTGTGTTTGCTGTAACTTCAAATCCTACAATAACCATGGTATTACCCGCATTTGAAAAAAATAAATAAATGATGGATTACATAATTGTTGTTCCCACAATTCAAAAAAACTAGCAAATCAGATGGATTGATCTAAATTTTAGGTGAGTAGATTTCAATTGGATTTTTTTTGGACTCAAAAATACTGACAAAATTAATGTATCAAAGAAGAACAATGAATTGGTGTACACATCATTGCTAAAGAAAGAGATAAAAAAGGTTGCAAAATCAAATAGAAAAGTTATAGGCAAACCTAGCAAATGAGAAATCAAAGAGGAAATCAACAAATAACAAAAGCAATGAATTATGCCTCTACATAAACAAGCAAAGAGGATAAAACAAATGAGAGAGAAGTGAATGAACTAAAGAAAAGGCTAGATGAGAGCAAGAAGAAATATGATGAGAAAAATCCACTTCAAAAAAATGAAGAGAGAAAAATAAATGAAAGATTGGAGGTAGAGCTGATGAAAGAAAAAAATGAAATTAGATCTTGTCCAAATAAGTTATCTACATTTTGTAGAGAAACAATGAGGCATATGAAACAAAATATATGGGATGAAATAATGTAGAGGATTGATCAGTTGTGTGACATGTTTCAATTGATTGATGCTATCAGACTACATTATAAGAAGCTCAAAAAATATTTAGTGGACAAAACAAATGTGTTAGCATTAGAGAAATCAACAAATCAAGTTAAAAAAATAGTCTACAAAGCGAGTGACAATGATTTGAAATCAAAAGGGATTAATAATTTTCCTGCTACCTCAATGACGTTATCATCTATCATTGAAAAGTGTTTGAGAATGTGTGAAACAAAGGAATATTTGCATTTTTCTATAGACAAGACGAAGAAGGTGGATGAAAAGGTAAGGAACTTCATAAAGCCTGGTTTACTAGAGGCTTTTGACAAAAAATAGTGATTCATTGGAAATGATGATTTCAAAAAGAAGATAGAGGGTGCAAGAAAGATTGATTTGGACTAGTTTCCTCAAAACCCAAATGTGGTGAACTATTTGGATTCCATCAAACCATTGATAACCTTGAATGTAAAATTGACTGAAGAATTCAAGACAGGTTCCAATTTCAATCATGAAATGTTAACAAATATTCAAGTCAAACAACTTCAGTTAGAAAAAATGACAATTCCAACACTTGAATAGTGGAAGTTGCTAGAAAAGGTGATACAATGATTTGATATTTGATAATATGAGTTTCCAAGTTCCAACTCAGCTTTGTGCAGAGTTGTCTTTGAGCAAGATTTTGTATTGCCAATGCCTCTATGTATTCCTTCATGTGAAAATCAAAAAAAAAAATCAAATTTAGTAATGTGTTGATGTTCAATTGTTTGTATTATCATTTATTTATTTTATCATTTAAAGAAAAAGTCTAGTTTCAACTACTAGACATACATTAAATGTTTGTTGATGTCCATTGTTGTATATGATACTATTGTTAATATGTTATTAAGCATTGAGTTGAGTGATGAATCACTGGTCAAACCCTCAAAATGTCTTTTACCATTGATCTAATATTCCTTACTTTGGTGGCTTTTGGTCTGAATTATAAAGATAGGGTTTAGGGTTTTATGTTAGGGGTGGGTTTTTACTTAGTATGTGTTCCCCTTGTCTAAACCCTTATCTTTTGGTCTAATCCTTTGTTTACCTATTATGGATGGTTCCAAGTCATCTCAGTTATATCTTATGCCTTTGGGTTCATTTTGTTACCAACCCCTTATGGTTAGAGTTCCTCATTTATCCATCACAAATATTTCCTTCATTACTCTGGTCCGAGGATTCAATTATTTTATAAGATGGAGATTGGTGAAATGATGGCTTCTACATTTCACATTAAATTCTAGGCTTGCTCAAATGGGGAAGATCAAGGTAGGATCTCAAAAAGATATGAGCATTGAATTTGTGGGACATGAAGGCCTTTAATACTTGTTATGGTCTCCATATGGTTTGCACAAATTTTTGCTTCAAATAGGGGTGGAAGAGATCATGTTTCCCAATTATTTTTGTTCTCTTGACACTCTGTTAAGGGGCGAAGGAGACTCCACTCTTTCTGAAATCCATGAAGCAACATAACACATTCCATGGTGAAGTCACTGAGAAGCGGTTGAAGGTTATAATGGTGTCCAAGCACCCATTGGTTCTCTAGGTGGTGAAGGGGATCTGGGGTCTAGAATTTCTGCAAGCAACTCACAAGCTCAAGGCGAATTTAAAAATCACTACCATGTTTCTAGCGATGCTCGTGTACATGGGTGTGTTGAAAGCTCAGGAAGAAGTAATGCCAAATGATATTTCAACATTCACTTCTAGAAAATATTGACACAACATTGGACAACATTGATGACAACTTCATGAACCCTCTACCGCTACACTACTACAAGGACTGTGGGAATGAATGGTTGGTACCAAAATTCCCTTTGGTACACTCGTTAAACCACACAACACTAAAAAATTGTTGGGGTGAGATAGACAGGTGCATTGACTTCCTCTTGCATGCAACAGGTATTCTCAAAGACCGACTAAAGGGATGGGTGAAGGAATTTGTGGTGGTGGAGGCTCTTGACATGGATAGGTGGACCTTAGATGAGGAGGACTAGGAGCTAGGCGTTAGAGAAGAATGTGTTGTGAACGATATCGGGAGTTGGGAGGAGTGAGTGAACCATCTTGCTCAGAGTGCCTGCTATGGTGATTTCCTGGTTATCTAGAATGCAACCAAAGCCAAGCAGACCAACAAGGCCAGATGTAGAAATGCCTAGTCCTATGCAATGGTGTGGTGGGTCTGTGTGTTATCAATGATCAAATGAATCACCAACTTGTTTTGTGGTGGTCCTGTGAGTAGTCCGCACTAGTGTCAAAGGTCGTTTTGTTCTATGTCTAGGTCTAATTTTCTTGTAGATGTGGGCTTCTTTCTGAATTTTTATGGGATGCATCCCTAGCATCTGGTTCAAGGGTTTGATAATGTTGGAGAATTGTAAAAACCTTTTTTGATTAATACAAGGTGTTGCCCCATATAGAAACTATTTAACTATCAAAAAATATGAATTATGAATAATATGATCAAGGATTATCTTATTTATCAAAGATTGTGTGAATGGAAATGCAATAGGAATTTATAAGTAGTGTGATAAGTGTTGTTCTTTAAAAATGATGCAAAATCACATATCAAATTTAATACCATGGAATACGATATAAAATATAAAATATCACAATTTCATGGAATACAATATAAAATATAATCAACTATAGTTTGGAATATGATTCATGAAGTGCAATATAAAATAAAATATCATGAAGTGTAATGTTTCACAATTTTATGGAATACAATATAAAACATTGTCAACTACAGTTGGAACAATGGAAACTGATTCATGAAGTGTAGTATAAATACCTAAAAGCTGATAATTCACTTCCATTTCCCAAATGGAGTCAGGGTCCTCAAACTGGCGTTCAACTTTAGATAAAGTAAAAGAGTCGTCTTGATTCTGAGTCTGACTTTGGTCTTTATTTTTTTCGGCTTGTGTCTCAAACTCAACATTCATTGTGTCACTATCATTTGTCCCATTGCTAGTGCCAATGCCACCAGTACCAGTGTGTGGATTTGGAGTGTTGTACAACCCTCTTCTTTCGCATGTGGACCTCCAGATTGTGAGTTCCCTTTTAAAAGGATTTTTTTTGACATTATACACAGTTCCTTTCATCCTCAAGCAATTTTCCAAATTCTTGTCTAGTTTATTTCTTAACTTTGATTTCAAAAATGCCAATGAACTAAAAACTCTCTCATCGTCCACCGACCCCAATATCATTTTTTGACATAAATCAACAAGTTTGAAATATTCTAATATCATATCAAACAATATTTCACTTTGACCTAAGTGTTGGTATGTGGTGACTGATCATGCTATAATGTACACTTTTTATTACTGTACACTCTTCATGTATCCTCACCATGGTATGCACGAGACCAGATATTGCACATGTGGTAGGAGTTGTTAGAAGGTATATGAGTCATCCTGGAGTTTATAATTGGAATGCGATAAAATTGATTCTCAAGTACTTGAGAGGTACATGCAATATATGTTTATGTTTTGGGGGCTCTAATATAGATTTAAAAGGCTATGTTGACTCAGATTTGGCAGGGGATATAGATACCAGACGGAGTACCACAAGTTATGTATTTATAGTTAGTGGGACAAATGTGAGTTAGGTTTCTTGGTTGGAAAAGGTGGTTGCTTTATCCACCACAAAGGCAGAGTATGTTGTTGCAACATAGGCAGAAAAGGAGATGATATGGCTACATGTCTTCATGGAAGAGTTGGGAAAAAAACAGGTTGAAAATCACTTGTTTATAGACAACTAGAGTGTTATACATCTTGCAAATAATTCTGCCTTGCACTTTAAAACCAAACACATACAACTGAGATATCATTTCATTCGGTCAGTATTGGAGGATGGACAGGTAAAGCTGGAAAAGATACATACAGATGAAAATCTAGTGGATATGCTTACAAAGGAAGTGACAAGGGAGAAGTTGAGGTCCTCTTCAACTTTAGTTGGTCTTCATGGTTAAAATTATAATAGAGCAGCAAGGTCCAAGGTGCTTATTTCAAGTGGGAGCTGTAAGTGCAGCGGTGTCGTCCAGGATCAGTCTCCAAGTGGGAGATTGTTGGTATGTGTCGACTGATCATGCTATACTATACACTTTTTAGTATTGTACACTCTACATGTATCCTTGTCGGGGTTTGGGGTCGGGTTGGGCCTCAGGCGGGGGTAGCAACCCTCGAGATTTTTTTTTTCATCTTTTTTCACTTCGTCATCGAAAAAGAAAAAGGTTGACTTTGTAAACCTTAATTTCCGGAAGCTTCTAAAATCTTTTTATAATCGACTAGGATGGAGAGTTGTAGTATGGAATTATTCATGATATTGTAATATTTTTTGCACTAGCTAATAAAATCATTGGATGGTTGTGGTTTTGTGGATGTAGTCCAAATTGGGTGAACCACATTAAATTCTTTGTGTTGTCTTCTATGTGTGTTTTGTTACTCTATTTTATTGTTCTAATTTTCATTTAACTTGTTAGATATCTACCTTCTAACCCTAACACTAATTTTGTCCAAACCTTTGTTATTGATCCCTGTTCAAAGGTCCTCTCCATGCCCATGGAATTATATTGGTCTCTCATAGTTATTGAAAAATTCTTACATTGTTGTCTAAGCTTATCTGCATTTAAAATTCCTTCTATTGTCTACTCATTGTATCTTACCCTTTTTGAAAATTGTTTGATCAAGATATTTACTTTATCATGAAAATATTTTGGGCTATCTCGGTTTACCCTAAATTGAGGAGAAACACTACCAATGGCTTCAAGTATTTATTTTTGAGGGAATCTTTCATGAATCTTTGAGGAAAGAGATTTTTCAATTTCCTTCAAATTATCACTAACAGATTTAACAATGCCGCTAAAATATTCCTCTTTAACAGGTACTTATTTGTTAAAGCGCCTAGTTGTCTTACAATGGTACATTGGTATCTCATATCCACGTACACAAATACTTGCATTAAAATATAAATAATTATCAGGCTTATTCAAATCACTAATTTTCTACCGCATGAAATATTTTGGGCTTTCAGAAGTTAGATCTAGATATAGATGATCGAGGGTCATGCATGTATGTATATGCAGTTTTGCATATTCATAAATATACATAGCTCTATCTTGGGTTTTCTTCACAAGATTATTAATTTCATCCAACATGGGGAGAAGAATAGCTAAATTCAAGAGTGTCTCTATATCTCTTAACCTATGTAAGAGGTCAGGAGCTTTGTCTATTGTGTTGTGATGCTCGTACATTACTCCAATCAAGGATTGATATTTTGAAAGAACTCATTGCACTGGTCCATGCAGAGAGATCCATTTTCTATCAACATCCTTGAGAAGCTTGTTTCCCGTTGTTATTCCCTCAGCAAAATTTTGAAATTTCATGAAATGTTTGGGACTTTGGCAGAAGTATGCGTAGAGCTCACAGATTATATTTTCAACCTTTGATATTGTAGGAAACTTTCTTACAATTTAGAATTCTAAATTCGTTATGTGGGCCATGCAGTGAATGCCAAGCATGTATGGTTCACAATTAGTTTGTAACTTTGTGCAAGCACCGCTCCTTTGAACTTGCATCACTACAACTCCATCAACTCCTACACACACCAAATTTTTGGCAATTATTAATTCATCCATACCTACAATTTCATTCAAAGATTTCTTGACTAGTTCAAATAGATTTTGCAATGTTGATTTGTCTTTCATTTTATGAACACAAAGAAGATGAACTTGGTTGACATGTTTTTTTATAGTATACACACGCATACAGACCTAAGAAGTATTGTCTACTGTAGTAAATTCATCTAAAGATAATGCAATGAAGTTTGACTCTTTTACTTTCTCCTTTAAATATTGCTTTTCCACTACAACAAGACAGTTTTCTCATTCCCATCTAACGTTTACTGACCAATGTGACAGAGGAAAGTGAGGAACACCCAAAAAAGATAAATAAATTAAAATATTTTGGGTAGTCTGTCCTAAGACACCCTCTAGAAAAAATATGAAAAACAACACTCATCTGAACAATTTTTGATAGATTCGCTCCTTCCATTGCTTTTCTGAATTGAGCCTCAAGTGTACCTTGACATGCAATAAGCTTTGAAATTCTTTTCTTATTCTCTTCATATTCCATGCCATACTTAACATGAAGACATTCTTCCTTTGATTTTCATCGTACGACTAATTGTTCCTTTCCGTCTATGATTTATTTTTCATAAACTTTACCAATATGCTTTTCTATAGTGTCAAGCTTTAGTTGCAACTTATTGTCTCTTTTACATTTCCAACTACAAATCATACACATGCATTCTATTGCAATTTCAACATTGTTTTCTTTCCCCACCGGTACAATGAATGGGTACTTTGACAACCAACCAAGTTAAAAATTCCTTATCATTTCCCACTCACCCCCTACTTTTGATTTTCCTTTTCTTTTCTTGCTACCATTTCCCCACCGGTACAATGAATGGGTACTTTGACAACCAACCATATTAAAAATTCCTTATCATTTGCCACTCACCCCCTACTTTTGATTTGCCTTTTCTTTTCTTGCTACCAACATCATCTTGATCCAAGTATATTATCTCATTTTGGTTTACTAGGGTTTCCCTTAGAACATCTTCTACGATATTACCATCCTCATTTGACACATTTAACTCAAATAAAATCTCACAATCACCTTGACCTTCTAGTGGCGATGAGTTATTACGAATGCCTTCTTCATTAATATTTGATGGAAGAGTTGTTGATGTAGCTCCATAATGATCTAATGGATTAGAAGCATTGCCAATTCCAATGTAAGACTATATGGTACCTCTATATTTTGGGTGTTTTGATGGATTCCCAGTCCCTTGACCACCCTAAGGAGTCTTACCCTTGTTGCTCAACATATTGATCTGTCACTTCGAATAAAAGTTGGAATTTTTTTTATTTTTGTTTAAGAAGGGCAAAGAATATAGATCCCATTCCCTACTCAATATCATCTTTACTATTGAAACAAGAATATAAAAGAGATAAATAATCTTATAACACTATGAAGAAGTGATCACTCACCTTTAAGTTTAGGTTTATGCTGACTTGCTATTTGTTAATGCAGGAATGCCTATGTTGTAAGTTTGTAACTTTCCTATGATCAACTTCAAGGTTCCAAGTCCAACTTTCGAATCAAGAACTAAACAAAATGTGCAAGAATAAATGACAATTTTAATTATATTTATATCAATCGATATTTTATGAATTTTGCAATATTTTTAAATGGTATATTAAAAATTTGGAGAATCTTGCGTGCTTATACAACAATACGTTGTACTTTTCAAGGCGATTATGACCCTATGATTAGCATGGAGGTGTCACAACAATTGGAAAAATATGTCCTCAAATGTAGTTATTTTTTAATGTTATTGGGGCAATGGATCCTCATAAGCAACTATTTATAAAATTTAATTGGCGAAATGGGTCTTCACAAGCAACTATTTATAAATTTTTATTGGCGAAATGGGTTCTGATACAATGTTGATTTAATAGTATTGGTGAATATGTAAGTGTTTTATTGCATGCTTCCGGGATTCCAGGAAAAAATATTAATCAATCCATTTGAAACGTGTAGTTTGTTATGGAAAATTTATTTCTTAAATATGCCTCATAAAAAAATCATTGGTGAATGGACATGCATTGGACCAATCATTCATAAAATCTAGGCAATTTGGACATCTTGTTGGGTGTGATTAATTCACCAATTTTGACTTGGCCGATTTCTAGAATTCGTCAATTGGTGAAGATTAGCCACTAAAGTTTTCCCTAGTTGACAAGAGTGTCTTTAATTGAATTTGGATTGAGAAAGATATGATATAACTATGAAAGGAATACTTGCTGGCAAGAGAAATGGGGAAGTATAGTCTAAAGACCTGTACCCTAGTACTCCTTGAGTAGTTTTTTTATACCCCAGCGGATATAGTAAGAGAAATAAGCATATGCAGTAGGAATTTATAAGGCATACATGACATACAACATCATAAAAATAAAAGAAAATGCTCATAAATTCATAGCACACATATTTTCCTTATAAATCCTTTATATTATATTATAGTAGATACAAAAGGGCTGGTCTAGTCTTTGCTCTGGTAGTATGGCTATATTATCTTGTCATTACATTCTATTACATTTATATCTCCCTATCTATTACATATTACATATATACATGTGTTCCCTTGAAGGGACATGACTCCTACTAGTGATTGGTGTCTTCTCCCACTACCGCGTTTCCCTTCGATACTCTACAGTATGTTCTATTTCTGCCCTTGACTTGCTAACATCATCCCCCTGTTTAAAATGATGTCTTGTCCTCAAGACATGTTGCTCAATTGGGAAGGATACTCTGATATTCAATCTTCAGTCTAGACAATATGGTGGTCCAATGTGCCCATGCCTAGAGGATTTTTCCTATCTGTGCTTCGATTTGTGGCTATTTGTACTTGTATATGTTCCAATGTATTCTTTTCCTCCCAAAGAGTGGTTGGGATGGTGATATTGTTGGTTATCTTCTTTTCTTTTTTCAAATTGAGCTGGAGGAATCTCAATCATTATTGATTGTCTTCCTTAGTTTTTGTTATTTTTTCTTTAACTAGCTCTCATTGGGTATGGAATTGTTGGAGTTGGATGTGTAGATGCTCTATGTTGTCCCTTGTTGCTCTAGTTAGGTCTTGTAAGTGGTTATAATTCATTTGTGCTATCTAATCCTTTTTTTATGTGATCTTGTTCTAGAGACTCCTTGTTGTGTTGGGCCACCATAAGAAAAAAAGATATATTATTTTGATCGTCTTGATACTGCCCTTAGTCTATTTGACTTGTTGCTCCAATTGAGTTTGTGTAGTGGCACATCTCTTAACAAACTACTAGGTATTTATCTTAATGAGTTCATCTTGGGCCTCCTTCCTTATGTCATCTTTTTGGGATGTTAGGTCTGTCTCTATTCCGATAACCAATTTTTAAAGTTGGTGAGACAAGTGGAGGGATTGATCCCTGAAAAAAATGTGGAATAACCTTCTAGAGTGCATCTATGGCCCCTTGAAATTATTTTGTTTTTTGCACATGTTCTTGGAGGATTTATTCTCTAGCGGTGGTATGGAAAATGTCCCCTAATTATAAAATTTGCATGGGTGACATTTCAAATAGATTCACTTGACATCCCACCAATGGTACTTGGAGAAATTGTGAAGGTGGTGCTAGTTGGATTTGTTGTTGCTGATCTAGAAAGTTATTGATAGCAAATATAGTATCCAATGGAGTGGATACTTCTCCAGAGTCATCATTTTCTATTTCTTCCTTGGGTCCTCTTGTATTTTTTTCTAGCTTCTCTATATGCTCTTTTGTTGTGTCTCTGATTTTTGGGGGAACGGTATCTTTTGGAATCAAACTTGTTTCTTGCTCTCGACCTTGGTCATGTCTTTATAGAGCTTCTAGGTAGCCTCTCCTGTCTCCTTCTAGAGATATTTTGTGTCCTCTGGTCATCTTTCATGAGTTTTTCGACTCAGTGTTTAGTCCAGATCTCTCGTCCCCATGCTTGCACAAGAGCTTGTTTTTTCTTTTCTATAATATTGGGGCATAGTGTCAATATGGATTAATCCTTTATTTCTTCATTGTAGGCTAAGGATTTAGCTCTTTTTTCCCTTATTTATTCTATAATATCATTGAAAAAATCTTTCATTGCTTCCTTGAGGCATTTATTTAGGTAGTTCACATACCTTGCCAAGCTTTGAATTAATTTATCTTTAATTTCCTCATTATATTCTTTATACATTTTTAGGATCTGTGGTAGCATCCCATGATGAAAATTAGCATTAAATTTTTTGAGATCATAAAATTGGCTCATCTAAGAGTACCAAAGATTTTTTCTCTTGTTCTTCTTTCCTTTGTTGCTTTGATTTGGTTGGAGGAGTGCTCAAAGTCCTTTGTGTTTGTTTGTTTTTCTATAGAGGTTGATCAACCTCTTCTTCTTCCTTTGAAATCTCTTCTACCTCGGCTTCCTTTGTATCCTCTTTCAACCTTTGAGCCCTCTATTTCTTCCTTTCCTATCAGGTTCTTCTTGGGGCTTGTGGTGGTTTCCTCGATTGAGAGGCTATCAGTGCCGATGTCGCAGGTCCTTTTGATGTTCCCCGTGAGGTGGTCTATGACCTTGTAGTCCTTCTTTTGAAAGTTCCAGATTTTGTTAGAGTGGTCATTTCTAGTTTTCTTCATTCTTCCAACATGCCCCCTTGCTTATGAAGCTTCTTTTTATTCTTTTCTAGCTCCTCTTGATTTTCTTTGTCCATCTTCTTATCCATTGCTTCTTGGTAGGTCTCAAACCAGTTTGCTTTGGGATCCCTTGGGATTCAAAGTAGGGTTATCACATAGTAATCTATTTGTTGAGGGGTTATTTCGTATGGTAGTGCTAAAATCCATATAGTGTAAGGTTTAATTGCCTCCATATATGTGAAATATTTATCCACTAAGAATGTTATGGTATTTTCATATTGCTTGGCTGATAGATAGGGGGCTCGATTCCTGAATTATATTTGTTCCTAGAAGGTTTTAAAAAACCCCAGTATGCTACTTGCCATGCTTGAAAATTCTCAAATTGATGGGTATGGTACTTAATTTGGGTAGCTATGGTCTGGTTGAGTTGTCAAATCTTACCTTTGAAGTTGGGTAGTTTGTTCAAAAAATAAAAATTAAACAAATAAGATGTTTCATATTGGAATTCATACCTGGAATTCTTGATCTTTTGTAGGTTCTCCAACAATTGTTTCCTGATAACCTCATACAAATAAAATTATTTGCCTTCAACCACCATATGCTATGCGGTATGGATGGTGGTGGTGGTTGTGGAGTCTTCCCGGTTGGCATATTAAATTTTGTAAGTGATTCCCATTACTGCATACTGGACTCCAAGGATGGTAATTATCTTCAGGCTTAGGCTTCTTCCATCGAATGTGGCTCTTGTTAGCTTCTCTACTTCACTATTTTTTATGACCTTTTTGGCCATAATCCATCCTACTATTCTCAACCTGGTTACAATTTGGATGACCTCTTTTGTGATTCTATGTAGCTTGTCTAGATACATGAAGTCATTGTGTACATGACTCAACATTATTCAAACCCATTCCTCTTAATTTCAAAATTCTGGGAAATATTTCCATACATCTAGGCTCTTTCGGCCTATCTCTATGTACCCTAGCTTATAGGTTTTCTCATCATCCTCCATTAATTAGAGGTGGAGGTCTTTTAGTTTGGTGTGGTTGATTTTTGCAATGGGTTCATGGATATATTTTTTGATGTCTTCAAGGTAGACAACATTGTGTGGCACTTCTGGAAATGCCCCCCCTTTGTCGGTGATCATTGCTTGGAACGAGAATTATTTGAATGCTATTTTGGGCTTCTTAGATATATGAATGATTATGGAAACGACCATTTTGGTGTAGGGAGGAACTTTTGGAGGGATTTTCTTGGAATATTTCTAACTTTCTCAAGGATTTTCTTGGAAGCTTTCTAACTTTCTCAATGGATTCTTAGTGCATATGTTGCTTGTAATTGCAATTGTGAAGATTGGAGTAGGAACTTTGGTTTTAATACAATTTTAGGTAGTGGGGTATGAGCTATAGTATAGTGGGGTGGTAGCCGAGTCTTCAATGATCTATCTGGTTTGTGGGTTTTTCAAGCCATTGGTTTGATTTGACGGGTAGCATGTGTGTTTTGTTGTTTAATTCTTGTGAGTTTTGAGACTATGGTACAAGGTGTATTTGATAATTTTAATGTGTTTATTTTGGCACAAAGTAATAATGCTTCAAGTGTGCACCATTAACATGTCTTGCTATGAGTGTACCATCCAATTTTTTAGAATTTGATTGCTCCGGATTCATTAATGTAATGAATGTAATAGGGTACTAACCATTGAACTTTGGACTTCCCTTGTTTCTTAAATTTTCTATCATATAGTAGCACTAAGTCCCCAATTTAGAATATTTTTAATCATAAGTTCCGATCATGCCACGTCTTCTAACTTTATCGTTCCTAATATTGGTTATACACAACAACTTTCTAGAATTCATCTAGTTTTTCCAATTCTTCTATTTTTGTCATCAATGATTCATCTTCTTCTAACCACATGGTTAATGTGGTATGTTTATTAGGGATTATGAAATTCATGGGTACCATCATATCCAAGACATATACCAATTGAAATGGTGAGAATTTTCTAGTTCTTTTGTAAGAGGTGTGGTATACCCAAAGTATTGTTGGTATCTTTAGTTTCCATCACATATTTTTGTTAATGATTTTATAATTATTTTGTTTAATGCTTCACTGGCCCATTTGCTTGTGAATGGTATGGGGAGATTTAATTATGTGTTATCATGAAATTCTATAATAATTATTTTATCATATAATTTATGAAGTTCTTGCCTGGATTGCTAGCTAACCTTAATGGGAATCCATATCTGGTAATGATGTTTTCATATTTAAACTTGGTATTTTTTCTTACGATACAGTCTCTAGTTGGTTCTACTTCTACCCATTTCGTTAGATATTTCATGTTGGTTATAATGAAATGAGATTTTGAGTGTTTTGTTGGTGGGTCAATTAGTCCAATAAAATCTATTTCCCATTTCTCGAAAGGATTTTGGGCTATTATCGGTCTTAGGGAAACTTCATCCTAGTTGGTAGGTTTTCCTACTCTCTAACATATATCATGCCTTTTTCCATAGTCTTTGGGCATCTTTGTGTAGTGTTGGCCACCACAAGGTGACCAATTTTATCCTTCTTGCAGTAGATTCTTTGGAGTTATACCCTCCGATAACCCCATTGTGTGCTTCCTACAAAATGGATGTTCTTTCACATTTATAGACAACTCTTCTCAGGATGTCATATTTCCCTCTGTGGTGTAGTTCTCCTTCTACTAATGTGTATGGTTCCACTCTCTGTGTCAGTGATTATTTATCTTGTGAGGATATGTCTTTTGGGAACTCTTCAGTTGATAAAAAAATAGTGACATCTTCTAATTCCTATGGTACCTATGTCATTCAGAACAAGTTCATACCGAGTAACTCTTCTCTGTATACATCCAATTCTTCACTAGTTTTTATCCATGATAGGTAATTTGGTCCCTAGTTATTTTTTTGGGTCTTACCATTATTTTAAAATAAAATTCTTGGAATAGTAACAACCATCTTGATATCTGACCATGTGTTACTGGTTTCTGAGTAGATATTTGAGGGGTTCATGATCTGTAGAGAAGGTGAAAGGGGTAGATAGTAAATAATGTTGGTACTTTTGTAGAGTGTATACCATTTCTAGTACTTCTCTTTATGTGGTAGTGTAATTCTTTTTTGATGTTGATAATTTCCTACTAGAAAATGGTATAGGATGATATTTATTCCCCTTTGGTTGGGTGAGCAATGCTCCTATTGCTATTATGGAGACATCAACATGAACATGGAAGGGATTGTTCCAATTTGGAAAGATGAGGATCGGTTCCTCTCTATTTTTTGGCTTCAATGCATTAAAGGATTTTTGGGCTTCCTCATTCCATTTGATTCTTCACCCTATTTTTATTTTTAGAAGGTCTTCTAGTGGAGCTACAACTTCCATGTAGCGTGATGAATTTCCTGTGATACCTTGTGTATCAAAAAATCATCTTGACTATCAGAACATATTTAGATGGTGGTAGATTAAGGATCAGGGCTACTTTCACTAGGTCTACCATTATTCCTTCTTTTCATATGATGTGGCCTAGGAGTGTCCCATATGGTACCACAAGTATGCATTTCTTTAGGTTGAGTGAGATCTGGATGCTTCTACATTGGCTTAGCATCATTCAGAGGACCTAAACATGGTCTTTCACTAGGCTATAGACCATCCAATTATCTAAGTAGACTTCAAGAAAATCATGAATACAATCTTAAAAAGTATTAATCATTATTCAACTGAATATTGCAGGAGCATTCTTTAATATGAATGACATGACTGTTTACATATATGATCCCCATTTGGTAGAAATTTTTTTTTTGGGTTGATCCTCTTCCTTGATCTTCACTTGGTGGTATCTGGAGAAACCATGAATGAATGAGTAAATCTCCCTTCCGACAATATTTCCTCTATGAATGGTGTGGGAAATGGGTCATGTATGCATGCTTTGTTTAGTTCTTTAAAGTTGCTAGATACCCTTATTTCTTCAGTCTTTTTATTTTGTACTATCATTGGGCTTATCTATTCCACATATTCTACTGGCTAGATTATTCTGGCATCCAACATCTTGTCTATTTTAGTTTTCACTTTCTTCTTCATTTTAGGATTTAGTCTATATGGTCTCTTCCAGACCGGTTTAGCTCCTTCTTTGAGTTGGATCTTCATAACTCCCACTTCCTCTTGCATCCCTTTCATTTTGGTAAAGTTTTGGGGAAATAGATATTAGAAGTCGGTTAGTGTTTCAATCATTTGTGAAACCACCTTTTCATCCCAATAATCTCCTATACGTGCTACTTTAAGATTTCCTTCTACCACAATATTTGTTTCTTTTAGTTTAATTGGTTCATTTTAGTATTTTTGTTTTGGTGTGGTGGTTTCTTCTATTTCCCTCTCCCCTTGACCGATTTCTATATCTGGTATTTGTTCTCCCTCATCATCCTACATCGCACAATAGTGTTTTTCTAATCTGAACACCTCCCACTCCGTCCAATCCTTGTGTTCATATATTTATTTTTCTTTTGATGGTGTGGAATGGGGTTGCGGTATTGGTGTTTCCTCTTCTTCTATTAGGATAAAGATAATTCCATTTATTTTCTCGAGTGTGGTTTATATTTGACAGTTTTTGCTAAAAAAATGAAAATGTCTGGATGAATTTTGTGGTCAATTCTATCCATGTTCTAGTTTTTTCTCTTCTCTCTTGATCAATGTACCAAGTTCTTTCCATTGGGAATAATATCTGGAAGATAAATTGAATATATAATCAATCATCATACTCATAGTTTCCTTCCTATTAATATCTACATATGTCTAGGCACTATTCCAATGGAATGTCACCTTCATAGGGAGGTATGTCCTCGTAATCTCTTACCTCTAGTAGAAATCTTGCCTTTACCAAGGTCTTAAATGTGTCCCATTTATTTATGGTTTACCTATTTGTGTTATACCAACACATGACAGTATAGGTAAGAGTATGTAATAGTGTGGCTAGTCTAACTATTTCATTGGGGATAATTTTCTCAATTTGGATTATATAGGGTATTAGTTCACCTACTCTAGAATATTTGGGCAGTTCGACTTGAGATATTTCCTAAGAAATATGATAAACCATGCAAGAGTCCCCTTTATTACTCTTTTCTTCCTTCTTGGTGGTACTGTACATGTCCTGCACTAACACTGCCTTGTTCTGGTTGGGTTTTCCTTATTATGAATATTTTTTGGGAACAAAAAAGTCTCCAAAAATACACTTCTTAGTTATAGTATATCCATGCTTCTAACACCGCTTCGCTATCAGTATTGTCTTCAATTTCTTCTACATCTAGTTCTCCCTTTGAATTGGGTTCTTCCCAAGTTTCATTGGATGATATGGTTATGGTGTTTATTGTCTGGTCATTGCACTCTTTTGTATTTTCCTCTTGTACATAGGGTCCTCTTTGCTTCTTCCCTAAGGGTATGTAGACCACTCATTTGTCACCTATGAAGGATATTTCCTCCTTTTGGGCATCTATGATTCCTTGAGTATCTACAAACCATCTTAGCCCCAATAATGTATCAAATGAGTCAAATGTATCCTTTATAGTGACCACCTTGAAGTATACAAATTGTTTCACCTTCTTTATATTAACTTCTACACTTTTCTAGGTACCCATTTTTTCATTTTGGTATTGTCTACCAAACTAATATTGTAGGGAGATGGTTCTAATGACGGTATACCTAGGTATTCCCATATTATTTTAGGGATTAGATTCATGTCTGATCTTAGATCGACCATTAATTTTGGGATCTTCTTGTCGTGGATCTAGAGTTTGATCATGATAGGTCTCATTTTCTAATATTTTCCCACAGTTCTAACTTGTGATATGTTTTTCTTGAACATACTTCCCCTAAGAGGTAGCCTTCAACATTAGTCCAAGACCAAGAATGTATCTTGAATGTTCACTTGGATAGATGCACCAACTTATGCATCTAATTGAAAGGAGGGGCAATAACCCCTAACTTCTATTAGAGATAATCAAAAGCATCTTTAGGAAGAGCCTTTTTGAAGATATCTGCAACTTGATCTTTTGTAGGCATATATTCTAGCTTCAACTCATTCTTGGAAACCTTCTCTCTTAGAAAGTGATACCAAATAGAGATATGTTTTTTTCTTGATGCATTACTATATTATTTGAGATATTGATATCACTTGTATTATCACATAAGATAAAAATAGGTTCATCATATGATACTCTGATATCCTTTAATGTTTGCTTCATACACAACACCTGTGTGCAACATGATGTTGATGCAATATAATTTTCCTCTATAGTAGATAATGACATTGAATCCTACTTCTTACTCAACCATGAAACCAATCTATTTCCAAGAAATAAAGTACCACCACTTGTACTTCTTATGTCATTTGTACATGCTCCCTAATCTACATCTGTATATGCACTCAAAGAGAAATAAGTATCCCTAGGATACCAAAAATAATAGTTCAGAGTTCCCTTCAAGTATCTAAATATCCTTTTCACTGTTGCAACATGCTATTCTCTAGGATCTTAATGAAATCTATCTACAAGACAAACTGCATGCATGATATCCGATCTGCTAGTAGTTAGGCATCCAGTCTACTAGTAGTTAGGTATAGCAATCCACCAATAATTGATCTATATTTGGTCTAATCAACCTTAGGAGATTCATCATTTTTTCTCAAATTACAACCAATAACCATGGGGGTACATACTAGTTTAGAATTCTCCATTCCAAACTTCTTCAACATTTCTTTGACATATTTTGATTGTGAAATGAAAATACCTTTTATTTGATTGATTGATTTGTAATCTAGGGAAGAAATTCATCTCCCCACACATTGGCATCTCAAAATATTTCTGCATTTCCTCTAAAAACCTCTTGCATATACCTTCATTTCATCCAAAGATAATGTCATCCACATACACTACCATAATCAAGATTTTTTCTCCTTCAACCTTGAAGTAAAGGTTTCTATCTGCAATACCTTTCTTGAATCCTTGATGTAGCAAGTACTTATCTAACCTTGCATACCAAGCTTTGGGAGCTTTTTTGGTCCATACAATGCTTTCTTCAATCTACGGACCATATCAGTATCATCTGATAGCTGAAAACCTTCTAATTGTTCAATGCACACTTCTTCCAACTCACCATTCAAGAATGAAAATTTCACATCCATCTGATAAAATTTGAAATCTTTATATCCTACAAAATCCAAAAAAATTCTAATAGCTTCCATTCTTTCCACCAGAGCAAATGTATACTCAAAATATATTCCTTCTACTTGTGAGTAACCCTTACACACAAGTCTAGCTTTATTTTTGAAATGTTTTCCATCCTCATCTAGTTTGTTCCTAAAAACCCACTTAGTTCCTATAACATTCTTATTTACAGGTCTTGGGACCAATTCCCAAGTCTAACTCTTCTCAATCTATTTCAATTCTTCTTTCATAGCCTTGATCTAATTCTCATCTTTGCATGCCTCACTCACTGATTTCGGTTCCACCTCTGAAAGTAAACATAAATTTACTTGTCTTCTATTATAGATACTTTCTTCCTTGTCAGCACACATTTTCTCTTATCTCCAATGATTTAATCTTCAAAATGATTCTTTTGCACATACTTACGAGTATTAGGGATATTTTTTGGAGCTTCTTCCTCTTCAACTATCATATTTTTTTATTTCTCTTCATCCTTTTACACTGCAAGTGGATTCATCAAATTCACATCCTTCTATCAGAATATAAATCTGAAATGGTTCTTCATCCTCCTTAACACTTACACTTTCAAAAATATTCTTCAACCTTTTATTATAGCAATGGTAATATTTGCCTCTTATAGAGTATCCAAGGAAAATTCATTCATCAGATCTTGCATCAAACTTCTCTAACTTTTCTTCATCTCTTTTGATATAGCATTTTCTTCCAAAAAATCTAAAATACTTTATAGTAGGAGGTTTACCATACCATAAATCATAGGGATTCCTTGAACTGTTCACTCTTGCTTGACCTCTATTAAGAATGTAGATTGAAGTATGAATTGCTTCTCTCCAATAAACATCCAGGAGATTTGATTCCTTCATCATTTTCATAAAAAATTCTTAACCTTTTATATTCTTCCTCTCCACAATTCCATTCTATTGAGGAGTCCTAGGAGCTGACAAATGCCTCTTTATTCTATGATCTTTACAAAAAAATTAAACTCATTGGAGGTAAACTCACCACCTTTTTCAGACCTTAAGCACTTGATTTTTACATCCATTTCATTGTCAACCATAGAATTAAATGCTTTGAACTTATCTAGGGCTTTTGATTTTCTTTAAGAAATGTCACCCAAGTCATTCTAAAATAATCATCAATTAATAAAATGAAATATCTATCACCATATGAACTTCTTATTCTCTTAAGTCCACATAGTATGCACCAACTCCAAAGGACTTGTGATAGAATATTCCTTTGTCTTGAAAATATTCTTTGTTTTCTTTCCCACTCGATATTCTTTGTAGATTGCATTGATAGGCTTTGTGATCCCTTGCAAATCTCTTACAACATCAGTACAACTGTTCTTCACCAGGCTATCAAAATTGATGTGACCCATCCTTCTATTCCATAGTCAAATTTCATTGATTTGAGACATGAAGCATTTTGCACCACTACCTTTGAGTTGATAAACATTAGCTTCTTTCCTTGTTCCAAAAACAACCAAAGTACTAGAACTTACTTTTATGATTTCATAACGACCATCCTAAAATACAAGATTATATTATTTTCTACACATTATTCCTACACTTAGAAGGTTATATCGAAGACACCTGACATAAAGAACATCATCTATTTTATGCTTGCCATCAAATCTAATTGAACTTTTTCCACAAATCTTAGCAAATGTATCATCACCAAACTTAACAAGACCACCATCATACCTTTGAAGTTTAAAAAAATTACTCTTATCACCTGTCATATGATTTGAGCATCCACTATCAATTATCCAGTAATTTCTCTCTTCTCTTGCATGAAAAGTAGCCACCATAGTTCCTTCAAAGTTATCACGTGTTACCAAAGCACTTTCCTTCACACATCTTTTAGGATTAGTAAAATTAGTTTCAAATTTTAGAGCCATGAACAAACATTCATCACTATCTTCATTAGGATAGTCAGATTATTCATCATTAGATACACCACTATCTCTTTCAACATAATAACTGTTCTTAACAAATTTTCTCTTATAATCCTTAGGTTTGTCATTTGCAACTTTGATTGGACATTTAGAAGCATAACGACCTATCTTTCCACAATTGAAACATTGAAAGGGTAATCTACCTCTATATTTTCCAGTGCCCTTTTTCAATCTCCTTACAAAATTTTCTTCCACCTCATTAAGATCATTTAGATTTGATTCATCATCCTTCTCTTCTTTACAGACTTGAAAGGTAGTTTCTTTCTTTGTAGCATCTTGAACAAAGTCTCTTAATTCATAGGAAATCAAAGTACCAAACATTTGATCTCTAGAATAATTATCCAAATTATGAGCTTCCTCAATAGAAAAAACTTTAGACCTATAAGTTTTAGGAAGAGTTATTAGTACCTTTTTCACCAATTCAATTTCTTCCATCTTACCACCAAGACCATTGATGGAAATGAGAACTTCATCAACTCTGAGCATGTAGGTAGTAATATCTTCATCTTCAAAAATTCTTAGGGTTTCAAATTTAGATTTATATTTCTACATCTTTGCTTGCTTGAAATTATCATCTCCTTCATAAATAATTTCCAACTTTGTCCAAACATCTATAGTAGATTTCAGACTTATCACCTTTCCAAGTTTAGAATAAAAAAGACCACTTAGAATAGCACTCCTTGATTTACCATTTCTCTCATATTCCTTGATTTCATCATCACTTATCAGACCAACAATAGGCATAGTGTATCCTTTTTCAACTGACCACGAGACACCAAATCCAAGAGAGACTAGAAAGGACTCCATCCCGACCTTCCACTAAGTATAACTCGTTCCATCAAACATAGGAGCTTTGACACCCTTCCTATGCACCATCTAGATTTACCTCAAGTTGTTAAGCTTTCTCTAAGGAATCACAACTTTGATACCAATTTTTAGATGCACAAAACAACTGAGAGGGGGGTGAATCAGTTGTATACTTAAAAACATTCAAACCTTTGATATATTTTCAAACCACTAAACCCTTATTATGCATTAGCAAAATGTAAACATATGAAATAGTAATGCAAACACATCCAAAAAAATAAGAACACTAGATTACGTGAAAAAATTCAAGAAGGGAAAAACCACAATGAGGATTAGCTCACATATATATTAATTACAACATCGAATACAATTAGGCTCAGTGCCTAGAAAAAAAAAGAAATGATCACTATTGGGTGGCTCATTGCCAAGACTTGAAAGAAGATAGAAGAAGACTGTTACAAAGAGATTCACTATCTCAAGGAAACAAGAGAAATCCACCATTGAAACTTTATGCCATCCACAACCTTTGGCTCACTGCCTCTAACCACTTCAAGCACACTAAAAATGTAGACCCTTCTACTCACTACATTGGAGTCATAGTCATTAAGCTCACACTCAATTCACCACACTTAATAAAATTTGCATCTTTTGCATACCTTCTATAGATCCACACTCATCTCCAACAATTCACCTTACGTTTATACCATCCATGACCTAAAAAATCTCGATTAGGTCGACCTTAATCAAATGCATGCACCTAAAACATGCAACACCAAAATAGGTTGACACCAAACACCTCTGTGGTGGAAAGAAGTGAAGGATGACCACTCCAAGGGTTAACTAGGACCAAAATATATATCACCATGCTAATCAACATATCCACAATCCATGAGGTACCTCTACAAATAGTGCTAGCACACCAGGTAAGACAAACTGAAACTAACACTACAAGAGACCACATACATGCTTCTCTAGGTCATGTAGACCACACAAAAATACTTCACAATCCACACATCTCAGAATATTATAGCATCATCACAATATTTTGCAACTTGCCACAACCACCTGAAATTGAGAACACCATTATTCTGTGCAACCAGACACACCGCCACATAACACAACTCACTAACCAACCTTGTGGAACACCTCAACACCTAAAACCTCAAGGGAATGAAGTTACAAAAAATATAAGATCATTCCAAAATCTGCAAGACAAGAAACCTTATTGTGGAGAAATGTCGAGTAATCTCATTTCTCCTAGACAACCTTCTACATAGTCAAATAAATTGTCAAACACAACTTTAACTGCAGAACGATTCAGAACTTGAAACTTTGGATATAAAACCTCTGAAAAAATTTGATCATCATATCCAAACTACATAAGCATATCTTCAAACATGAATAAATGTGAAGCACAACACTAAACACACCTCTATTATAATGCACACTCTTTTGTTCAATGTTTCTCAAAAACACTTGGAAACCAAGTAAACTTACTACAACTGCAACTCTTATCCATCAAGACATCAATGAAAACACTGATGACATCACCACAACACCTTCTTATCAAACCACAACACATCCATATTGGTACAAGAACTTGGAAACACCACCCATTTCTATACTACTAACTTCAATGACCAATACTAGCAACTGTTGACATCAATGAAAACACCAACAACATACTCACAACAGTTAAATTATTTAACTCACCTCCTAATTTGGGATGATTGAGAGTTAAAAACATGACCTCTCAAACATGTCATCTCATTGATTCATGTATCCAATAAACTATATTTTGAATGAAATCCTTTGCATTATATATTTTATGTTGCAAGTATGAATGAGTTTGGTGGTGTCATTAATGTTGTCATTGATGTCAACAAAATACAGGTTTTTGCAGTGAAAAGAATCAAGTGATTGTAGGTGGTGGATGTATAGTTGAGATAATGTAGAGATGTTGTGAGTAGATGGAGCTATCTTTATGGTGTTGTAGGTGTGTTGATATGATGAGTTACCAAGTGCTTATGAGAAAATTAATAAATAGCGAAGACAAAATTGTGTGTGGGTTTAGAATATGCTCTGATAATGTGTTGTGCATTTCTTCTATGTTGATCCTATGCTTGTGCAGATTTGTAGTATTATTTATGGGCATCCTTGGGTGATATATCCTGGATTATAGATTCTGGTTTGATGAAGAGTGAAAGTTGTGTTCATCGGTTTGTGAATTGGTCTGGCAGAGTTGCCTGTATGTGGACTGGGAGAAATATATCTGCTCTATTGGTTTGTTTCAGGTCTAGCAGATTTGGAAGAAGGTATCCAATATGTGTTCTAGTGTATGGTGAAGTGTGTTGTGTGTTCCACATGTTATCTTCTTGTTTTGAATGCGTGCACTTCAAAGTTCATTGGTGTTTTCATTAGGTTTGGTTGACCTAGGGTTTACACATTATACAAAGGATAAGTATCAATTAAGGAAGCATGTGATTGATCCAAGATGTTGTTTTGGGTCCTAGTTAAGTATTGATTTGGTCCATTCTCATTCTTATCCATAGTGGGAATGTTGAGTCATCGTCCTAATTTTAATTTGTAAAATGAAGAGTGTGTAGCCCACCTTGGAGAAAGTTTCTAAGGTTGAAGTTGATATAAATACAAGGCTAGGTATTAAAGTTTGTAAGACACAAGTGTGAGAAGCAAGGTAGATATGAAATATTGTGTGAAAGTGATATGAGGAAGCAAGAACTTCAATGTGTTAGACTCCTAAAGATAGTGAGTTGATGGTGTCTACAATTCTTTGATCAAAGCTATGAATGTGTGAAAGTTGCAGTGGTGGATCTTTTGTTGCATTGAGTTAATGTTCTCCGTGTAACATTCTTCTTTATATATTTTTGTATCTACAAGTAGTGAGCCTTCCATTTGGACAATGAGTCTATCGGGACAATGAGTCCTATCTTGGGTAGTGAGCCTCTTTGTATCCAGTTTTGCAATTACTCTTATATTGTGAATTAATACTCATTGTGGTTTTTCCTTTATAGGGTTTTCCACGTAAATTTGGTGTTTCTTAGGTTTTCTTTTTGTTATTTGCACGTCATGCTTATAGTTAATAATAGATTAAAGTGAATGTGAAATTGTTTAAGATTTATGGTGAATGTGATTAGATACAACTGATTCACCGCCCCTCCCCCCCCTCTTAGTTGTCTTGTGCATTTCAACAATTGGTATTAGATCTTTGGTTCCTCAGAGAATAACTTTACTGCTTGAGGTAGATCTGATGGCACACAAATTGACAATCCTTGTGTTTTATGGATTTGACTACAATTTCTAGAAAGTGCAGATGAGAGGTTACTTAATCTCTCTTGGTTACAAGACTTGAAAAGTTGTTGAGACAAAATATGTTGAGCCAACAAGTGGTCCTTCTGTAGATGAGATTTCTACCTATGAAGAAAATTAAAAAGAAAGGTATGCAATCTACAGTGCTTTATCGAAGACTGAGCTGATAAAATTTATTTCATTAGGCACTGCTTATGAAGTCTAGGAAAAGTTGAAAGACATCTATGAAGGAAATGATAGAGTCAAATTATCAAAGAAGTTAACATCTAAGCGTAGATATGACAACTTGAAAATGGAAGGTGAGGACATTGCAAGCTACTTTTAGAGGGTTGATATTGCAACAAATGAAGTCAAAAATCAAGGTGGTACTTTGACAGATGAAGATGTAATGGATAAGATTTCGATGACCCTACTAGAGAGTTACAGTGACAAGGTCTTAGCCATTGAGGAAGTGTATGATCCAAAGAAATTCACTAAAGAATAACTATAATTGTGCCTATATTACATTTGAAGGCTAAGGCCTCATTTTGTAATCCCATTGTAGAAGTTTGCAATGTATTTCACGGTTGAGAATCAATAAAGATCTATTTCTATTTATTTGTTGTATTAATTGAGTTTCATTTTGTGTTGTGTATTTGGTTGCATGGTTAGGGCAACCCTTAATTATTGGCGACATGACTATGTCATAATTTCCACCACTACCTCATCAATCCTTGATTTGTAATAATTATGTGTCACTTATGTTTAGTCAAGACCACATATGTCTTAGATTATTTAACTCACCTCTTGATTGGGAGTGATTGAGAGTTCAACACATGACCTCTTGGACATGTCGTCTCATTGATTCATGTATCCAATAAACCTATATTTTTATATACAATCATTTGTATTGTATATTTTCATCCTCAATATTAGAATAATTATTATTTATATTCTACAACATTTGTCTATTACTTGCTAGTTTTGTAATTTGTCTTCATTCAGCGAGATCAAAGCTTATGTTTAGATTCTTATTGAATTATATAGTAATGACTTACATTAGTTTTACTATTAACCTTCTTCTCATATTTTAAGAATGAAATGTGTCAAAGAAGATGAAATATTAGATATCTAAAAGTATGATATTGTAATGTATATTGATTAATAGTGATGCATCTCTTAAATTACTTAAATCATCCCAGCTAAATAGAATAAACATAATTGTACCACATATGTGAAAAGTGTAAGAGGTAGATAATTGAGTGTCATATATTTTTCCTCTTAATATAATTTTGTTGCACATTCGTAACAATAGATTAAGTAAGTAAACTTGCCAAATTGACTTTCTTTGTCATAGGCTAACCTTTCGGATGGGATGTTCAAAATGACTAGAGATGCCAACAAGTAATTACAAGAACATCTTAAAATCTAAAACCAGTTTAAAACATTAGTTCTTATTGCCTTCCAGGCTTAGAGGGGCATTCCGAGAATTGAACTCGGGACCTCTCGCACCCTAAGCGAGAATCATACCACTAGACCAAATGCCCTGTTTGTGTTGCAAATTAATTTTTTAATTGCTGTTAATCAATAACTTCCCCAATAAAAGCTGGCAAACAACGCCTAAATCGCTATCGACTAAAACACAGTTGTCAAAATTTGTCGCAGACTTAAAGGAAAACTGTTGAGAGTGGGATTTGAACCCACGCCCTTTCGGACCAGAACCTTAATCTGGCGCCTTAGACCAACTCGGCCATCTCAACGCATGATACATATTTTGCCTCTACTTAATTTAATATCAAATAATTTTGGGCAGAATTTACCGCGCCTACAAAATCTATTCAGTCAAAATGTTTAAAATGTCGATTCTATATATATTTAAATGTCCCAAACATTTTATTATTAATTTATTTCCGAGTGCTTAATAAGCTGCAAATTTTATAGAGGATTTTAGTATTATATGATGTGAACCAACTTTTAAATGATTAGTTGAAGAATAGTTTTGGGAAAAAGTATTAATAAAAAAATGGTATACTATTTATATATGAAAATAAAATTATAATAGTAAAATATGTTTGAATGTTGAATATTTTTCAGTTATTTTATTTTTCTTCTATTCAAATAAATTTCATATTTCATTTTAAAAAAATTCTAAAATTATAATTATTTTATACATTTTTTTATTTTATTTCAAATTTAAAGAATGAAGAGTTGTGTTGTTTTATTTGTATAATCTACAACATTTCTTGGTTAATCTTTTTGAAGGATTTATTTCCCCCTTTCCACTCATGTATCAAAGTTGATTCATTATGTTTAATTGGCAACATCACTTTGACACTTTTTGCAACAAGACATACATCTTTGTGAGGAAAAAATACACCAAAAATGATAATATAAAACTATGCATTCAAAAGAAAAATTATATTTTTCATTAAAAAAAAAATCAATTTAAAAAATAATTTATATTAATTTTAGCAAATAACATAAACTATCTACAAACTTGACAAAACAATTTCTTAAAAAGCTATTTATATGAATTAAGTTAAATAAATACAATAAAAATAAAATTATTTTTCTCATAAATAATTGTAATTGTAAATTTTGTACACCCATCCCATTATCCATACCATTTCTCATTTAGTTTTGTGTTTGTTTTGAGAGCATCTTAATACATTGACATATTTACAAATGACATAATTTTGTATAAAATTTGGTTAGGCTTTCCATATGCCACCTACACATTTGTCACAAACATCCCTACATAACTATCCCTCACCCCATCCATAGGTTCATTCATCTCAATACATTCACTTTTCCCGTGTATTTATTATACCTATATATGCACACATTTCCATGTACATGCATTTGTTATAATAATACCCACACTAGTTTGGATCATTTTTATGTTTGAGGTCAATTTTGTTATCCCAAAGCTTGACCCCATAGTTGTGGACTTGATCCTTTAAAATTTAAAATTCAGATTTGGATTGTCTTGTACTAATTATTTTCCCCCCAACGGTTGACCGAACACAAATTTATATGAATTATTGCTATATCCTTGTATTTAGAGGTATTTAATACAATCATTTTATCATCATCATCTAAAACTAGCATGTCCTTTCTAATCCTAAGAGAGTGTAATATTTCAATTAGTGCACTAAAAGGAATCTAAATATACACGAGCATTAGGAGAGTTGTTTTTAAATTGTATTCACAAATGTTTGGGGGATGACCTAAGAAACTATATCTTCTACCAACAAAATGGTAGCCTTAGCAAGCTATTCTTAAATATAGTCAATCTTGTTGGATGTTGTGGTTGCATTGCTAATATCTGGTTGTCATTGATGCCAACACTATTAGCATTGGTGATTCTGAAGGCTGTATATGTCGAGGATATTGAGAAAATTGTAATAAATATATTGCAGACAACCAGTGAAGCTGAGAAGGTAAAAATGTTGGAAAGTTGTGAAATTTGAGTTTCTAGTGGCGTGCACTAAAGGGATTGTTGTTAAGTCTATCTAGTATGTTTTTTGAAAGTCTCGGAGGTACACATCAAGATTTGAGAAAGTTATGAAGTTCTACATGTCTACAATCATTTTGTTACTGTAGCAGGTGTTCTTGGAAGAAGAGGATGAAATTCTGGTAATTTTAGTTGTCGCACATGTACCTATGACATTCATGGATGAGTCTAGATCGTGATCTATCCTTGTTGTACATCCACATTGATTAGAGTATTCGTGATCGAAGATTTTTCCGATGTGTGCTCGATTTTTCATGTTCTTGGCCGACATGATGGTGGTAGTGTGTTGCAGATCCATGAAGATTAATCTTTTATTGTTTGGCATGTTCAAAGGTGTTTTTTTGGGTCCTCACTATGTTGTGAATGACTTGTGTTGGTGCGCAATAATATTTATTCATGTATTGAGGCTGACAGTTGTAATTCATTATTTATTTGTGGATGACAAAGTAGTTGATGTAAATCCGTGTGGCGGATATACAAGAGTGATTGTTTACTCATTTTGCAGTGTGATAAAAGTGTGCTCAAAGTGTGATCAAGGTGTGCTCAAGGCGTGCTCGGTGTGTAAAAGTGATGTACATGTGTGAATAAAGGTCAAATCATTCAGGAGCAGAGCAAAGTGTGAAATAGATTGAACAAAGTGTGGAAGAGTGTGTAGAAGTTTTTGTGTGCCTAATCGGAACTATAATCAAGCTTTTGTAGAAGTTAATTTCTTAGTTCAAAATCATCAGATGGATTTAATCTGATTATTGTATGTAAGGCAGTGAGCCTTCCTCTAAGAAGTGTGCTCTAGGTAGTGTGTCTGAATGCAAGTGCATTCCTTATTCATTCTTCATTATACTTCTAACAAGGTATAATCTTGTGGACTAACATCCACCTTGGTTTTTCCCCTAATAGGGTTTCCACATATAAAATCTTGGTGTTCATGTGTCTTTGACGTGCTATTGATTTATGCTTGCACTATTAATTATCAGATCTGAGATTTAAGGTTGATTAATGTTGAATAAGTTTGATTTTGGTAACAACTGATTCATCCCCCCTCTTAGTTGTCTATCCTTGTTTTTCCAACAATTGGTATCAGAGCTAGTTCCTCTGAAGAAGCCTAACAACTTGAGGTGATATGAGATGGAATCATACAAGAAGGATAGTCCCAGATTTGATGGTACAAATTATTCTTTATGGAAAGTCAGAATGAAGTGTCATTTGAAGTTCATTGGAGAACCCTTCTGGAAGATTACGCAAAGTGCATATATTATTCCTCAGAATGGTCCCTCGTCTGAAGATGAGATCAAACAAGGAGAAGCTAATACTAGGGCTATTGAAGCATTGTTGAGTGCTTTGAAAAATTCAGAGATGACAAATGTGTTAGGATTAAAGACTACATATCATATTTTGAAAAAAGATGGAAACATTGTATGAAGGAGATGCACTAGTGAAAAGTGCTAAGCTACAAAGTCTGAAAGGTAAGTGGGAGGACATGAAGATGAGTGAAGATGAGAACATCCTCTCTTTCTCTCAAAAGATAAATGAACTGGTGATGAGCATTAGATGTGTTGGTGGAACCTTGGATGAAGAAGAAATTATGGCTAAGATACTTAAATGTGTGCCTACCTCCTACAAAACAAGAGCTCATGTTATTGACGAACTCATAACAATGACAAATGTGACAAGAGACATGCTGATTGGAAATTTTTTTACCTTTGAGTTAAGTGAATTTGGTGAATTTACTCCTAAGAATGAGTTTGCATTCAAAGCTACTGTATCCGGAAAAAGCCAACAAAGATACAATCCAAGAGAGAGTTCCAAAAGGACATTCAACTATGAAGATGAGATGAAAAATATTGAAGATGAAGAAAAAGAATTAGAAGAAATGGAAGCATTGATTGTGAAAAGAGAAGCCAAAGGTCATGGTAAGTATAAAGGAAAGTTACCTATCAAATGTTTTTCTTGCTATAAAATAGGTCATTTTGCATCTAGATGTCCTAAAAGAGTTTCTAAGTACAAACCTGAGAAGACTAGATTTCAAAGGTAATGCTATTATGTTGAAGAAGGTGTAATTGATGAAGAATCTGATAAAGATACTGGAAATGTGTTAGAGTAAAAGTCTTAACTTAATTGTGTTAATTAAGTTACCTTTATTCCTCTCTTAAGATTTCACTTTAGTTTGCACTTTGTGACATTTAATAATTATATTAATTATTAAATGTACTCCTATTAGGGTTTCTTTTAGGGTTGCATGATCTCCTTCTTAAGGATTGATCCTTTGTATTTTTCATTAATTCCTTTTTGTTCTGATAAGATAATTTCTCCATTTTTCAAAGCTTCAAACCCTTGTTTGTTTTCTCCATCCATTCTCTTCCTTGTGGCAGGTATCCATTTTCATGTAGGTGTTCTTAGAGTATGAAGTTGGTTTTGACAACTTCTACATGGTATCAGAGATTTTCTGCTGCATGCTTGTTCTTGTTTGAAGAATTTGGAGCTACAAGGGTTGGATCAGGCATTCACAATTTTTGGGGTTTGCTTTTTTGATCCAGGGAATCACCTGTAATTTCAAAGCATTTTGAGTCCAAACGGACCTCACCATTGAGTCTACAATGGTCCAAAACCCCTAAATCGATTGTTCATTCATCAAGTTTGGACAAAGTTGATTTGAGAGGCAAATTCTTTTACCCGTACGACCGTCTGCACCCTGGTAAAAAAATTCCCGCATTTATTTTCATCAGAATTGTTTAAAAAAAAAAAATTGTAAATGTTTTTTGATTTAAAAAAAAAAAAATCAAAACAGAAAAAAAAAGCCTTTTAAAGGCTTGCTCAAGCCTTGGTACCGGGTACCCGCAACACCTGCGTACACAGCCCTGTGGGCCCCTTATGTACGCCGGGCAGCATATTGCCAACCGCTGACGGCTTTACTGCCAACCGACGGTTTGACAGTAACGTCGACGATGGTACACAGGCCGCCCATTTTTAAAAAAAAAAATTCAAATTTTTTTTATTTTTTATTTTTATAAAAAACATTTTTTTCTATAATAAGTCCAATTGAAGAAATGCGATGACGGTCGTTTGGCTGTCAATTTTAGGTTTGGATTTTTGCTGTGATGGCCATATGACCGTCAAATTTAATCCCGCACTATATTTTTTCCCCTTTGGAGTTGTTTTCTTCTAAAGGCCATAACTTGGGCATACGATATTGTTTTTTGGTAGACAAGATATCGTCAGAAAGCTGGTTTTGTCAACTTTCCAGTGGTGTGGGTCTCATTGCTTCATTTTTATGTTGGTGCATTCTACAACCAGTTGAAGTCAAAGGAGTTGTTTTCATTCCCAAGCTTGTAACTTTTGACTTGTTTCTCCATTTTTTCGTGATCTCAACGATGTTGGAACCATATTTTAGAGCTCTTCAGTTCCATCCATGCAATATTCCTAGATTTCCATTCAAGTATATTTTATTTAGTTTTTTGTGTTTTCACACTTTGGTGAACTACCTGGACATATTAGCTTTTGGGAACTTATCGATTGCATGGGTTGCTTCATTTTTTGGCTGTTCTTCATGTATTTCCAATTTTTTGTCCTTTGAGGGCATTTTGAGAATCATTTGTAAGCAATCTTCTATGTAAACGTACTGAGATAAAGTGCCACACTATTGTACATGTATTTTGGGGATTTTGCACATAAGGTTGTGCCATATTTTGTACTTGCACTGTATTATAAAGTGCCATGGGGGGGTTGTGTAGTGCCTTTGTTTTTGCCATCACACCTTTGTCTGGTGAGTATCCCTCCATGACGACAGTGGATCCATATGATTCCAGCCTCATGCATGTGTGATGTGTTTTGCACACCACTTTTTCAGTTGCAAGTGATTTCTTGCGCACTTTCAGATGTTGTTTCTTCTCCTTCATGCACTACAAGGTGTTACACAAAATTTCAGTGGATTTTTCAGGCTCTCCCAGTTCAACATTATGGGGGGGGTATTATACTGTTCATATTAATGCTTCCTTTTTTTTTCCTTGGAAGGAATCTTCCATTCTCAGTTGATCAATGTTTTTCAGACTATTGGTAGTTGTGCCATCTGTATCTTCATTTCAGGTGTTTGCCTTTGTTTTCCATTTGATTCGAGTAGTGTCGTTTGGGGCACTCATGCAAATTGTTGTCTTCTTGATCCTAATCATCCTATCTTCAGGGGAGGTTCTTCAGCACCATAGCAGTCATCTTTTGACAGTTGTTTGCAGCTTTTTCTACTTCAGTGATGGTCTTCATGGCTTTCAACATCTCTTTTTGGAGTAGATTTTCTCCCATGAGGTTTTCTCTATTTCTCCACTTTACAGAGATTTGGTTGTATTTGGGTACCCGATCTAGTCTAGTTGTCGGGACCCATGTTTACTTTCATGCATTATAGTTACCTTTGCTTTCTTGCACATGTTTGTAGCTGCACTATTGCTCATCTTAAGGGGGGGTGTTAGAGTAAAATTTTTAACTTAATTGTGTTAATTAAGTTACCTTTATTCCTCTCTTAAGATTTCACTTTAGTTTGCACTTTGTGACATTTAATAATTATATTAATTATTAAATGTCCTCCTATTAGGGTTTCTTTTAGGGTTGCATGATCTCCTTCTTAAGGATTGATCCTTTGTATTTTTCATTAATTCCTTTTTGTTCTGATAAGATAATTTCTCCATTTTTCAGAGCTTCAAACCCTTGTTTGTTTTCTCCATACATTCTCTTCCTTGTGATAGGTATCCATTTGCATGTAGGTGTTCTTGGAGTTTGAAGTTGGTTTTGACAACTTATACAAAATGAAGATGAATGGGTATTCATTGCTATCAAAGAAAATGGTTAGGTGTCCATAGAATTTGCTAGTAATGTGAATGTTGAGAAAGCTCTTGCAACGAAAAATGAAGAAAAGGATGAGTGGGTGATTGACACTGGATGCTCACATCATATGACTAGTGACACAATAAATTTTGTAAGCTTGGAAGACTATGATGGCGGTGTTGTAAGATTTGGAGACAACACTTCTGATGTGATTCGTAGAAAAGACACTATTTCTTTTGGTGGTAAGCACAATATCGATAATGTTCTTTATGTAGAAGGATTAAATAATAACTTGTTAAGTGTTGGAAAAATGGTAGACAGGGGTTACAATATTCAATTCAAGGATGGTAAGTGCAAAATAAGGGGAAGTTCTGGGAATATGATTGCTTCAGGAACAAAGACAAAAGGTAATATCTTTCATTTGAGTGCTACTAGTGAAAGTTGTTTAATTTATCAGATTGATGTAAGCTGGTTATGGCATAGGAGGTTGTGTCATGTGAACTTTGATAACATTTTCAAGATAATCTCTACTCAAGCAATCATATATCTTCCTAAGTTTGTGAATCCTACTAACACTATGTGCAAGGAATGTAAGATGGGACAACAAAAAAGAAATTCTTTCTGAAGTAAACAATATAGCTCTAATGGAGTACTGGATTTAGTACATACTGATTTATGTGTTCCATCCAAAATCAGAAGTCTACAAGGTGAAAGGTATTTTATGTTGCTCATTGATGATTATTCTAGAATTATATGGGTTGCTTTATTAAGAGAAAAACATGAAGTATTAGAAAAGTTAAAAAGTTTCAAAGCTATGGCAAAAAATGAGATAGGTCAAAAGATCAAATGCCTAAGGTCAGACAAAGGTGGTGAATTCAATTCCCGAGAATTCAATTATTTATGTGAAGAGCATGGAATCCAAAGACAGCTATCTGCTCTCCGGACCCCTCAATAAAATGGGGTTGTTGAAAGAAAGAACATAACCATTCTAGACACTACTAGAACCATGATGTTGGAAGAAAATGTTCCTCATTTCTACTGGAGAGAAGTTGTAAGTATTGTTGTGTACACCATTAATAGGGTGAATGCCAATAGTAATTCTGGTAAGACACCTTTTGAGCTATGGTTTGGTTATAAGCGTATTGTCAAGTATTTCAAAATTTTTGGAAGCAAATGCTACATCAAGAGAGATGGTGATATAGGAAAATTTGATGCTAGAAGTGATGAATAGTTTTGGATTACTCTACTAAAATAAAATCTTACTGATGCTTTAATAAAAGGTTTACGTAAATGGTTGAAAGTGCAAATGTCAAAGTTGATGAAGATATTGGTAGACCATCTGAATATAGTGGATATGACTCAGATGATCAATATAATAGTGCTAACAATGGGAATGATGTTCAGACACATAATCGACTTCAAATTGTTCTGGTGAATCAAAGGAATCAAGAGGCAGAGACTAGTACAAGTGTAGAAGAAAGAACACAAGAACAAGTAGCCAGAGAAAATCCTAAGACTCCCAAGTGTGTAAGGCGAAATCACTCTGACAGTCAGATCATAGGAGATAAGAGAAAATGTGTGCAAACTAGAAGAATAATTTTAGAGGAATATTGTCTAATTTCTAAAGTTGAGCCTATCAATATCAATGAAGCATGCAAAAATGAATATTGGATGGAATCCATGAAAGAAGAACTAATGCAGATAGAGAAAAATGATACATGGGATCTTGTTCCTAGACCTCATAACAAAAATGTGATTGGAACCAAATGGGTGTTTCAAAATAAGCTGAATGAACAAGGTGAAGTGGTGAGAAACAAAGAAAGACTGGTTTGCAAAGGATACTCATAGATGGAAGGTATTGATTTTGAAGAAACCTTTGTCCCTATTACTATAATTGAAGCTGTAAGATTATTTATTGCTTATGCTACTTTCAAGAATTACAAAGTCTATCAGATGGATGTAAAGTCAACATTTCTAAATGGTGAGCTAGAAGAAGAAGTCTATGTTGAACAATCAGATGGATTTCAACTGACTGGCAAGGAAAATATGGTATACCAATTGAAGAAAGCTCTATATGGACTCAAGCAAGCTCCTAGAGCTTGGTATGCTAGATTAGATAAATACTTGTTGAAACTTGGATTCAATAAACGTATTGCTGACAACAATATGTATTTCAAGTTGGATTAGAATAAAGAATTGACCATTGAAGTCTTTGTTGATGACATTATTTTTGAAGGTGATGATGATTTGTGTATGAAGTTTGTTGATGAAATGAAAAGTGAGTTTGAAATGTCAATGATAGGAGAGCTGAAATTCTTTTTAGGATTGCAAATCACTCAATTAGATGATGTAATTTTTGTATCTCAGTCTAAGTATGTGAAAAAGATATTGAAAAAGTTTGGCATGGAATATTCAAAGCTAGTTGATACACCTATGGTAACCAAATGCAAACTTACACAAAATGATGATTCTCCTAAAGAAAATCAAACAAGATATAGGTCAATGATTTGTGGATTAATCTATTTGACTCAGACCAGGCCAGATATAATGAATGTTGTATGCATGGTTTATAGATATCAAGATGATCCTAAAGAATCTCATGTGACTTCTGTGAAAATAATTTTCAGATACTTGAAAGGGACAATTTATCTTGGTCTTTGGTATCCTAGGGATGATGATCTTATCCTGAGTGCTTTCACTAATTTTGATTGGGCAGGAGATGTGGATGATATGAAGAGTACTAGTGGTGGTGCATTCTTCTTAGGGAAGAAGTTGGTATCTTGGCTAAAAAAAAAGTAGAATTCTGTTTCATTGTCTACTGTTAGGGCATAATATATTGTTGATGTAAAAAGTTGTACTCAAGTATTGTGGATGAAGAAAATATTGAGAGATGTCTGAATTGAGTATGAAGAACCCATTTCCATATTCTATGAAAATTCAAGTGCCATAAATGTTTCCAAGAATCATGCGTTGCATTAAAAAACAAAGCATGTATCCATCAAATATCACTTCTTGAGAGATAAAGTAAATGACAAATAATTTAGACTTGAGTATATACCTACCAAGGATAAAATTGCAGACATATTTACTTAGCCATTGCCTAAGGATACTTTTGAGTATCTCAAAGGCAAGTTAGGGGTGATTTCCCCTCCTGATCAGAACTAAGAGATGCAGGTCTTTGCATCAGTCCATGAATTCATAGCCATATCTTATTCCAAATTGATGTTGTGGTGGTGGTTGCTACTTAGGGGGAGTAGTCAGATGATTCAAATATGTGATTAGAGCATGTGTACCTTTGCCATTAATGTCAAAGGGGGAGAAGAAAAATGTAAAAAACATGGGAGAAGAAGGAATCAATAAAAGAGTGCATAATCTAAGGGGGAGATTGTTGGAGAAGAGCTATTTGGGTTGATGGAATTATTTTTCACATCATGTGTTGCCATCAATGCCAAAGGGGGGGATTTTTGGATGTTGTGGTTGTATTTCTAATATGTGGTTGTCATTGATTTCAACACTATTAGCATTGGTGATTTTGAAGGCTGTATATGTCGAGAATATTGAGAAAATTGTAATAAATATATTGTAGGTAGCCAATGAAGCTAAGAAGGTTAGAATGTTGGAGAGTTGTGAAATTTGAGTTTCTGGTGGCACGCACTAAAGGGATTGTTGTTAAGTCTATCTAGTATGTTTTTTGAAAGTCTCGGAGGTACACATCAAGATTTGAGAAAGTTATGAAGTTCTACGTGTCTATAGTCATTTTGTTACTGTAGTAGGTGTTCTTGGAAGAAGAGGATGAAATTATGGTAATTTCAATTGTTGTACATGTACCTGTGATGTTCATGGATGAGTCTAGATCATGATTTATCCTTTCTATACATCTGCATTGATCAGAGTATTCATGATCAAAGATTTTTCCAATGCGTGCTCAAGTTTTCATGTTCTTGGATGACATGATGACGCTAGCGTGTTGTAGATCCATGAAGATTAATATTTTATTGTTTGGCATGTTCAAAGGTGTTTTTTTGTGTCCTCACTATGTTGTGACTGACTTGTGTTGGTGCGCAATAATATTTATTCATGTATTGAGGCCGACAGTTGTAATTCATTATTTATTTGTGGATGACAAAGTAGTTGATGTAAATTCGTGTGGTAGATATACAAGAGTGATTATTTACTCATTTTGCAGTGTGATAAAGGTGTGCTCAAAATGTGATCAAGGTGTGCTCAAGGTGTGCTTGGTGTGTACAAGTGATGTACATGTGTGAATAAAGGTCAAATCATTCAGGAGAAGAGAAAAGTGTGAAAGAGATTGAGCAGAGTGTGGAAGAGTGTGTAGAAGTTTTTGTGTGCCTAATCGAAACTATAATCAAAATTTTGTAGAAGCTAATTTCTCAATTCAAACTCATCAGATGGATTTAATTTGATTATTGTATGTAAGGAAATGATCCTTCCTCTAAGCAATGTGCTTTAGGTATTGTGCCTGAATGCAAGTGCATTCCTTATTCATTCTTCATTATACTTCTAAATAGGTATAATCTTGTGGACTAACATCCACCATGGTTTTTACCCTAATAGGGTTTCCACTTATAAAATATTGGTGTTCATGTGTCTCTGATGTGTTATTGATTTATGCTTGCACTGTTAATTATCAGATCTGAGATTTAAGGTCGATTAATGTTGAATAAGTTTGATTTCGATAACAATTGATTCAACCCCCCCCCTCTCAATTGGCTATCCTTGTTTTGCCAACAAATCTCTAGATAATAGAAAAGACAAAAGGAAAAAAGGTAAAACTTGAGTGAAGTGAAAAATAAAGTATATAAATAACCAAATCAAGTTTGCAATTATACAACATTTCTGGTACTACAAGTTTGGCCTTAATTTCCATATTCAACCTTACAAAAAACAAAAAGAATATCCTAATCTTGAGGAAAATACCAAACTATCTTTTTTTCTAATCCCAAGATATCACATATTATAGCATCTTCATTTGGATCATTCATTCTTTGATCATAGAGCTAAGTACCCTCATTTATTACATTTATATTTTCTACAATAACTATTATAATTAATTGAATTTATTGGTATCTCTTGTCGCTATTCAATCTAAGTTAATTTGTAATTGATTATATTTACTTTAATTAGCCTAGGTCAACCCATCATAAAAGTTTGTTTTCCTTTACAATAATATATATTATTAAGCAACAAAACTATAGCTTTGTAACTATTGATACTTAGATAATGCAACTAAATATTGTTGCGTCAAATGCATTCAATACCCACACCACACACAAAGCATCAATAATGGGAAGTCATGCAAATGAATGAATTTGAAATGTAGTTTAACCTCCAAGATTGAAAGATTAATTCCTCTCCTACTCTAGCCAAGCCTAACTTTGACTGGGGTGAAAAGCATTCAAATAAGAACATAATGCCAAAAAATAATAAAATGGTGATGCCACAAAATAGAGGGCCTTTTCAATTGTACATGGATTACTAACATGAGATTCAATAGTTGGCAAAAAAAAAGAAAAGACACATTTGTAATAATAAAAAGTAAGAGAAAAAGTGTTCCACAAGCACATGCTTACCAAAGATCAACAAATGCTTACAAAAGATTGACATATTTTTTAGATATGTGAACCAAGGCTATACAAGTGAAAATGAAAAAATAGAGAGGATTTCCTAACAAAACCATGAATGAATAGAGAACAATTTTTTTTCATTATTAGAAACAACACAATGATATGTAAATACTGTGAACCTCAATCCTATTCCTCCATAAACATGACAAACAAACACATTAGTGGGTTCATATGCAAGATAAAACAAGGATTCCCTATGAAATCCATCTACAATGCTCAAAATAGGAAAATGAAGAACACAACATGAAATATAAATGAAATCATAATTTAAACAATGCAAACTCTTGATCCCATGGGGGAATTGGTGCCAATTGGTGTGTCAAAATTGGCCCTTTCCCAAATCCTTTGTAAGATTGATGATTTGATGGAGATTGATCCACTTTGTTGATAAAGAACAAGACATGTTCTTGAGAAAACCTGGAATAACCAAGCTATAGTGATAGAAATGAATAAAATTAGCTCGCAATGTGGAGAGAGTAACTTTTCTCTAGATTGTGGATGAGGATGACGTTGAGTATAGTAAGTTTACTCAAATTGTGTATGATAGAATGAGAGGAAGAGTCTCCCATTTATAGAGTTCCAAAATGGAAGAGAGAGTGGAATTGAGCAATGTGGGATCATTCAACATCCAATGGCCAAGTTCCACTTTTCGAGATGTGAATGGTTGAGGAATGAACACATTTTGGTCAATGTGCATGATAAATGCATTGAGATTCAAATTTGAAAATTTAATGTGGCATGTTTAGAGGGAAGAGAAATAGAGTTAATGTCACCTGGCTCAAGGCCAAGGACATGTGAGTGGCTTTAAATGCCTTGTTGGAAGGACCAAGCCCACTTGAATTTGAATTCAAATTTGAGGGAATACTCCCCTTTTATGCCATGTGAGGGAAAATAGAGATTTAATAAATCAAAGTAATTGATTTATTGTGAAAGTGGTAAAAGTTAGAGGATGGGACATAGATTAGGATTAAATTAACCAAATTTTAGTTAATTTAATGAGAGATTTAGGAGATCATATTTATTTGTATTCTTTGGTATCCAAGTGTATTTGATTTGTCCTTCGTGCTTCTTAGCTTATTTTTCTTTGATAAAGTTATTTGTGTTTTGATTCAAATATTTCTTTTGATGTTGGTCCCAATTTGTGGATGGGGTGATGGGTGGATGAAGATTCATGATGTGGCGGGTTGTAGTATTGGCATTGGTTTCATCATAAGGATCCTTCGTGCCCCCTATGTTGATGTTTTCTTGAGACGAAGTTGCCTCCAGTATGGTGATAATATCACCTTTTTTCTTTGATTCTCCTTGTTTCGAGATGCCTTGTTCAAAATGCATTCTCTGACAAATGACCATTGCAGATGACGTCATTTCAATTTGTTGCTCTGCTGACTCTGGAATATCCTGTTTATTGTGAGATGTTTCCTTGAGTGGATAATATAGGATATCTTCATACATGATGTCCTCAGTCTGAATTTGGGATATATCTGATCCTAATGTTGACAACTCAGTTTGACTATAGGAATCAATAACCCGCCTTTTTTTGTGTAATAATGTTAGGAGTAAAGGAATCCTGTTCTGAATGAAGATCATCTACGTGTCCATCCAAGGAAAGAATCTCATGGGTAGATGGAGGAGTATGTTCTATGTGGATGTGATCATCTTGTATAGATAGGAGGGTGTCCATAATATAATTGTAGTAGCTTGGAGATACAAATTATTGATCTCGAATGATTTTAGAATTGCTTTCGACATGCTTTGGATCAAGTTCTTGACATGGGTCAATTTCAAAGAATGGATTGTTTACAAAGGGTTCTTGGATATATTTATTAGGAATGGGAAGTGGCTCGATATCCTCTTGAGTTTTGAGTGGACTTGGATCAAATGGCGAGTTGAGGATTTCTTCAATATCTGTAACCATGAGGTCAAAGGATGTCAATATTTCTTGGAAAGGTCCATTGCTAGACTTTGGTGAAAGATGTTGATCATGCTTTGGAATAAATTCTTGAGATATGTCCTCTAACTCATTTGGTGATGTAGAGAAATTTTAAACATGATCACTGGTCAAAGGATCTTGATCATCATTTTCAATTATTGTTGTGGGAATTTGTTTCAAGCTTTGTTGAGTGAGTGGGGCTTGTTGATATTCCTGCATTTGTTGTGCCAACAATGCTTGTTGTTGGTATTGTTGCTGATGTTCCAACAAATCTCATTGTTGGGCTAGTAACTGGGTTGCTTCTTGTTGTGCTTGATATTGTTGTAGGCCTTGTTGAAATTTTTGTTGTCGAACTGCTTGCAATTGTGCATGGTATTGAGCATGGGCTTGAGCATGCATTTGTTGGACTCCTTGCAACGTGATGTTGGATGAATTTTCCAAAAAAAATTTGGCCTTATTGCAAAAGCGAACCTCTAAAGTGTTTAGGACCAATGATGAGATGGAGGATGAAAGGGTGAGGGGTATGGGTGTTTGAACTTTTAGGAACTTTGGATCAATGCTAGACTTTAGGACTTGATTTGATTTGATTTGATTTTGATTGATTGATAATGAACTTGTAGACTCTAGGAAATTGTGTTATCCTAGGGTAAACTCACACACAAAATGATAGTTTGACTAATTGTGTTAACTCAAACAAGATGATCTTGGATAATGAACTTGTAGACTCTAGGAAGTTGTGTTATCCTAAAGCAAACTAATACACAAGATGATTTGATTAAGTGTGTTAAGTCAAACAAAGTGATAATTCTCTTGTAAACTCTAGGAAGTGATGTTATCCTAGAGTAAACTCGTACACAAGGGGATAGTTTGGCTATGTGTGAGGCCAAACAAGGTGATATTGATTTTTCCTAAGAGTCTCGCATAAGTGATGTTTTCCAAGGTTCCAAAAGTTGTTGGTGAAATGGGATTTTGATAAATGTTTGGATGGATGAAGTGTTTGATTTGATCCTAGATGACCCTATGAGGACCTACTTACAAGACCAAGGTATTGAAGAACATTCTTTTCCCTAAAAGTGGTTCAAACCAAAAGATCGATGTTTGCATGAAAACCAAATGACTCAAAAGGGACCAAGCACATGTGTGGTTCAATTGTCTATTATCTTGCTTAGGTTTGATTCTTTTTACCACAAAAAATTTCTTGATTATGCTTTTGAAGCTAAATGTGTAATGTCCTAATTTTCTTTCATCCCACAAAGTGCATTATGTGGAAATCAAGGAAATCAAGGCAAATGTTTCCTAGTGTTGACTTTGGGAGAAAAAAATTGAGATGTTTGAATGTTTAGAAGCCTTCTAGAGATAAGAACCCCCAGGGACAAGTGGTAACATGTGTACACCTCCAAGGTATTTGTTTTTCCAAAGGGTTTGAAATTCTGATGATTCGTTGAATGTTTGTTTTCCACTGTTTTAGATCCAAGCAAAGTGTTTTGATTCCAAGAACATGCACAATCCTAGGATGAAGAGACAATATTTGTTAGGTTCCCACTTGGATAAATCCAACTATGCATATTCAATGTAGACGATTAGATGTTTGACCACACATGCTCCCCCTTACAGTGCACATGCTTCTTAGGTCAACCAATCATCAAGACACATGAATCTCTCATGGAATACTTTTCATCTCTAAAATAGAACCACATGTATACGTGGGGCGGCTTCAAAGGACATGACCTTTTGCACCAAAAAATAGTTAAGAATTTTAGTCTTCGCTAAACAAGGGTTTTAATGTGAGAATTCCATTCATGGGGGACTATCCATGCAATGAGAGACCATTGTTTCCCTTCTCATCAGAATAATCCTCGTGATTCTTGAACTTTCCTCAAGAATCCACACTTGTATACTAGTTGGAAGTCACTTGGATTTAGTGTGTTCCCAATTGGGTTGTTCCCTTGGGTGATTAATTTTTTCCACAAGGCAGACCATATAAGATAAACAAAAGTGAGAAAACATATCCCGCAGTTCAATTGAAATTCATTGAAAAATAAAGGGAGAACACTCACAATATGCCACACTCACACTCGCAAGATTGGTTCAATTTTAATCCCAAAATGAAATATGGAGGTAATATTTTATGCAAATTAATGTTACCAGAAATAATTTTGATTTTCAAGATCATTGTGAGGCGCGAGAGAAGTGCATACACCTTTTTATATGAAATTACTTTGCAAAAAAGATTACAAGACACAAACACACATGTTCATTTTATATCCTCAAAGCAATGATTTGATTCTTTTTAAAGCACAAAAATGAAAGATGAAGGTTTCCTTGTTCAAATTTTATCCTCAAACCAAATCTAGTAAGTTGTTCTAAATTTCTTTTTAACCCTTTGTTTGCAAAATCGAAAGAAAATTTGTACTGTTCTTTTGAGAGCCCAAAATAAATTTAGTGTTTCTAAAAGCATAAAGGCAATCAAATCCTTAGGAAGGGATTATAAGTTCTCCCAAAGTGTTTAAAAAAACTTGATACAATGAGATGATAAAATCATAATGAACCACTGGCCTTCATTTTCCTTCCTTTACTTTTGATCAAAAAATTTCCTTTTTTGGTAGATTTCAACAATTGTTAGATTTTCCATTTTTGGTAATTTTGCATGCATAACTTTGAGAGTTCTATTTTTTCCCAATTTTTTTTCTAAAACTAAGATAGGATGAATTTCCAATTAACATCCTAAATTCGAAACATGAACTTCGAGTTTTTAACCAAAACAACTTTTAAAAAATTAGGAAAAAACACTAAATTGTCATTTTAAGGACCAAGATAAAAGTTTGAAGCCCCAAAAATGTGTCAAAATGGCCACCAACCCATCCAAAATATTTTGCAAAACCACATGCCACCTCACAACGAAATCACCTATAGAATTTCAGCCAAAACCCACATCCAAGTCAAAAGTTATGACCTTGGGAAGTTCCTGCATCACAAAAAATGTTAATTTTTTTTTCAAAAATCCACAAGTGTGCCACAGTTAACAAATGTGGCGGAGTTTAGAAATCTAGCGAACAATATAGCACCACATATGACTGAGAGCGATGCTTTGCAAAAAAACAATGACCGCAATTGCAGCGCTATTTGACCCAACGACATAGTTAGCAAATGTTGCAGAGTTTAGAAACTCTAGCAACGCAATATAGCATCGTATATGACTAAGAAAACGGTGCAATTTAACACCACCTCTTTGACAGCGGAGAAATATAGCATCACCTGTCTGACAACAATGCAACATAGCGTCACCTATCTGACATCGGTGCAACATAGCGTCGCCTGTTTGACAATGGTGCAACATAGCGTCGCCTGTCTAGCAGTGGTGCAATATGGCACCACGAGACTGTGAGCAATGTAATTTCTTGTAGGCACTAATAATGTAAAAAAAACCATGAATTTTTGGAAAAACGTGATGAATTTATCCAAATAGGCCCTCCTTCTAGTGCCAAAATGTGAACCCCTATCCTATTCCTACATAGACATGACAAACAAACACATTAGTTAGTTCATATGCAAGATAAAACAAGGATTCCCCATGAAATCCATCTACAATGCTCAAAATAGGAAAATGAAGAACACAACATGAAAGATAAATGAAATCCTAATTTAAGCAATGCAAACTCTTGATCCCATGGGGGAATTGGTACCAATTGGTGTGTCGAAATTGGGCCTCTCCCAACTCCTTTGTAAGATTGATGATTTGATGGAGATTAATCCACTTTGTTGATGAAGAACAAGATGAGTTCTTGAGAAAACTTGCAATAACCTAGCTATATTGATGGCAATGGATAAAATCAGCTCTCAATGTGGAGAGAGTAACTTTTCTCTAGATTTTGGATGAGGATGAAGTTGAGTCTAGTAAGTTTACTCAAATTGTGGATGACAGAATGAGAGGAAGAGTCTCTCATTTATAGATTTCCAAAATGGAAGAGAGAGTGGAATTGAGCAATGTAGGATCATTCAACATCCAATGACCAAGTGCCACTTGTCAAGATGTGAATGGTTGAGGAATGAGCACATTTTGGTCAATGTGCATGATAAATGCTATGAGATTCAAATTTGAAAATTTAATGTGACATGTTTAGAGGGAAGAGAAATAGAGTTAATGCCACTTGGCTCAAGGCCAAGGACATGTAAATGGCTTTAAATGCCTTGTTGGAAGGACCAAGCCCACTTGAATTTGAATTCAAATTTGAGGGAATATTCCCCTTTTATGCCATGTGAGGGAAAATAGAGATTTAATAAATCAAAGTAATTGATTTATTGTGAAAGTGGTAAAAACTAGAGAATGGGACATATATTAGGATCAAATTAACCAAATGTTAGTTAATTTAATGAGAGATTTAGGAGATGTGACAATTTTAACTTAAATTTATGAGTTAATTTAAATCAAAAGGATGAGAGATAGATTTAATTAAATAAAGGGATTTGATTTATTTAATTAAAGATGAATGATGTTGTTAGATTAAATAGAACACGGTTTAATTTATTCCATTTAATAGGATGACTTTAGAGATTAATTAAATAAAATTTATTACTTAATTAAACATAGATATAAGGTTAATTAAATTAAATTGATTAATTTAATCAATATGGAAGAATAATTTAATTAGATAAGTAATGATTTATTTAATTAAAGGTGATGAGAAGTCGAGAAGGTGATTCAAGATGAAACGATGTTAGTGATTAGGATCAGGTGTGTTGGATCAACTTGTATATTTTCCATGTCTACAAATACAAGAAGTAAGAATATATTATATAATCATATAAACTACCAAAAATCTAAGATAATATAAAATCATATATCCAAAAATTTGAAACCACACAATATTTATTACCAAAATAGAACCTCGCCAAAAAAAATCCAACCCTTATAAAAAAATATCTTTGCTACAACTCTTTATCCTCCACCAAAAACCCTCTCTCTTATTTCCCATGAATTCTCCATTTTTATGAATGATTCAAAGGCAAACATTATGTTTAATATGCCCTTTTTTGTTTTCCTACCATTTGGGTCCCCTTCAATTTCATTGTCTAATAGGAAATAAAACCTTTAAAATAATGCCATGGCTCTACTTTTTCTTTTGTTTTACCTTTATCTGTGGCCATTGGATTGTTTGGATGTACAGTTCATAGGATTTCATTCCAAAATTATCAAAAAAAACTTTGGAAAGTCCATAGAGTGTGCAGTTATGTTCTGATAATCTCTGACACTCTTGTTTCTTTCTGGGCCCTTAGATTATATCTCATTGGGGGCTATGTGCCTACTCTTTTTTAATGGCCACGACCTATAAAATAACCCAACGGCCATGCATTTACAACACAATATTTCATAATCATCAAAAATAATATTTTGTTTTACCTAGTTAGATCTTAATTTTTATACAGTCAAAGATATGTCGTCAAGCTCTGCAAGTCTCATGACGGTCTTCATTTTATTTGATTTCTAAATTCCTATCAAACACGTTTGTGTATGCACTTTTAGCTCTATATTTTTTAATCTGCACCTCTACATGTCTATAATATTTTGGATCAATAGATAGTCTATTTGCTAAAATTTTCTTGGACCAAGTACAAATTAAATTAGGATTTTTTATTTATTTTTAGAGTACTTTATAACTAAGCTATCATTCCATCTTTTGTTTAAGTGGCTCATTTTCCAACATCCTCTTGAACCACATTGCAAGTGTTTGGATATCCTAGCTTAGCCTAACTCTACTGACTTGTGCTCTAACAACATGTTAAATTTTTTGTCGACCAACTAGAAGTTGAACCTAGGACCTCCCATTTGTTGCTAGGATGCTCTACCACCCATGCACTTCTCTTATTTCATTGCTTGTGGGAAAAGTTTATTGATTTAACGCCAAATTTCTCCTCACTAAAGATCATGACCTTGTAATATTTGATCAAGTTTCTTTTTTTTTAGAAGCAACTTTACCATAGCTCTTATTCTTGTGCACTATCTTTTACATCGTGTTATCCTTTGATGTCTTAAACACAACTATACTTTTCTCTATAGCTTCCTATAGCTAAAAATATTAATATCCAAGCAACTCCAAATGATGATTCCTAAAGCTCTTATTCTTATACTTATTGTTTTTATAATATATCTCACAAGCTTGATTGAAAATATTGAACACTAAACCAAGTTTCAAATTGGATTGTAATTTTTACATTGCAAGAACATTGAAAATACAAATTTAAATTTTACATGATATTTAAAATTACACCACAATACTTAGTCTTATATTTCAACATATACTTATGTTGTCGTGAAAAAATAGAAGTTGATGGTTTGTTATGCTTTGAAGATAAAATGCACATTTCTAATAACGAGGGATTAAAAACTAAAGTAATGCAAGAAGCTCTTAATTCCCTTTATCATGGACAACTATGAGTGAGAAATATGCTAGAAGATCTTAGACTACTATATTTTTGGCCAATAATGAAGAGAGAAACTTTAAACTTTGTGGCACAATGACTAGAATCTTAATGGTTCAAATCCAAGCATATGCACTTAATTGGATTTCTTTATTTGTATAACATTAATAAGTAAAAAGTGCCAAACAATAAGTATGGATTTCAAATAGTGGTTACTAGTAACACCTTTTAAGCATAACATGATCCTAGTAGTTGTTGAGTAACTCACTAAGGTAGTAGACTTCATACCATTAAATCTAAAAAAATGATTCACCTATCATAGCAAGAAATTTTATAGAGGAAGTTTTTAGGCTTCATGGATTACCATAAAAGATCATATCAAATGGAGATATAAGAAAGAGCTCAAGACTATTGACAACATTATAGTTAGCTCTAGGCATGAAACTGAATTTTAGCAGTGCCTACCATCCAAAAATAGATGAAAAACAAAGAAAGTAAATTAGGTGACGAAGAATTTGTAGTGAATGTACTACATGGATTAGAAATACAATTATGAAAAAAAACCTTTCCTTAGTTGAGTTCACATATAATAACTCATTTAATTCATCCATTGATATGGCACTGTACAAGTAATTATATGGAAGAAAGTGAAACACTCCCTTAAGCTTTGCTTAGCTATAGAATTGCATGATAATTAGACATAATATGTTAGAATAAAATGGAGGAACAAGTCAAAAAAATAAGGTAAATATTAAAGGAAGCAACTAATAGAACTAAGAGAACCTTAGTGAATTTATAGTTGGGGATAAAATATTTCTCAAAATAAACTTACATAAGTGTTACATAAAGTTTGACAATGCCACCAAGTTATTACCCGTATATACTAATCCATTCAAAACATTGGAAAAGATCAACCTAGTACCATAAAAATTTGTGTTTCTACCTACTCTACATAAGATCCACAATATGTTCCATGTGTCACATCTAAAATGGTATGTGGCAACTTTAACTCACATTGTTAATTGGGATACATTACAAGTATAAGATCTATGAATCAAGACCATACAACTAATAAAATTGTGTCAGCAACAATGAGTGCAAGAGGGGGATCACAACATTCATAAATACAAGGTTTGATCAAGGACCAATACTTTGAAGAAAGTGCAACTTGGGAAGATATCCAAGAAATAAAATATTTATTTCAACTTATATTTTATAAGACATATCTCTTATAAGGGGGAAATGATGTAGTATATTGGTTGTACAAGATCAATACTAATCATTAGGATTAATGGATCTTGGAAATGATTAAGGCATTTATATACACTATAATGAATCTATCTTAGTAAATGAATCAAGATTTAAGATTAAATGACTAAATATACAAGTGTCAACTTGCTTATTTCACTACAACAAATCCTATGATTAGCTCCCTTTTTTGCTTCCACCCATTGTTTTAATGTATTTTTCTCCAATTTTTTGAAAAAGTTGGCACTATTTATCAGGATGACACTATTTTTGGATTTTTTTGCATCAATCATAACAGGTAGGTGCTAAATTAGTGCCCAAATTAGTGCCCAAATTAGCGCCCAGGTTAGCACTTGAATTAGCACCTACATTAGCACCTAATTTAATGCTTAATTTAACACCTAATTTAGTGCCTACTTTAGCACCTAATTTAGCGCCTAATTGAGCACCTAATTGTTCTGATCTAGCAGGGATTAAGGGTTAAGGGATTAGGGGTCATAGAGCTTCTAAAATATGGAGAAATTTTAGCTAGTTCCATGCATTTGATTGGTCTATTGCTTCTATATCCTAGGGTAAGGTTTGGGTTTTGGTTTATAAACCCTTGTTTTAAATTTTGCCTACTTTAAACCCTTGGGAATTTTAATTCCTCATTGAACTACTTCACCCGGTCACCAGTTAAATTAGTTGCAACTCAAGCCATCAGGAACGTGCCTTTATCGCTCCGTTGCTTAGGTTTGTCGATCACCCAATATTATATCGTCACTCTTAATTTTTCCTAAGTAAGGCTGCATTATTTTATATTAAAGAGTTTAAGTTTAAAGGGTCATAATCCAGTCAACCTAGTCATGGCCCCAATTTTGAAGTAAATTTATTGGCATGTGTAGAAATCCCACCCATTGGATCTAAAGATTGCATCCTAACTGTGTATCGCAGACTTCATAGGATTGAAATAATGATTTCAAAAAGATTGTGAGGTTTGTGAATGCTCAACACGTGTACACCCACTGAGGTAGGGACTAGTCCACCTTCAAATGTCTGGTGCCTAAAGGTTTTGAGATCTACAACCAATATGCAATGCTAAGATTGAATCTCAACTATGTATTGCACACCTCACAAGATTAAAATAATAACTTCTAAAAGCTTGTGAGGTCTGTGAATGAACGAAATGTGGATTGTCTCATCCACTTGAAAGAAGAGGTGGAGCCTGCGTGAAGGAATGATGTGGCTTCTAGTTAGTGTGTTCTCATTGGATGATGGATAAATGAATGATGACAAGAAAAATTAAAATCATGTTGACTCAATCTAAGCCATTCACCACGCCATCTTAGAGGATAATCAATGGCTTCTATTCAAAATCAAATACACGAACATTAGAGTCATTTTTTTTGTTCGAGTGAGTAGTAATGGAAGACAAGACAATCGTAGCCACCATATCTTAGGCATAAAGATGCAAAAAAATGATTTCCTCATTTAATTCAAGATTGCAAGTGAGTCTAGTGCCTTTAGGAGATCGAAGAAGCGTTTCAACCTACAACTTGAGAAAATTAGGGTTTCCTGCAAACTCAAAAATTTGTAAGTCAAAATAAAGCTTTACTTTGTGCTTTTTCTGAATAGTCTTGGATTAGGGCAGGTTTACACTTATTTTCTTCCAATTGGAATAGCCTACATGCTTTAATTGCTTCAATGTGCTTTTCCATTGTGTATAATTTGTGGTTCCTTGTCATGTTTTTCAAATATGTATGTTTAATTTGTGCTAACCATTTTAATCGAAAGAATTAGGTTTTTGAGCCCTACTACATTGAAACCCTAGTTTTTTTTAAACCTGCCTAGTTACTCATGGCTCCCAAAGTGCAAGGGTTTGGGTCTAAAATTGAAACTAGGTCACTTTCTCAAGACATTATTGACCAACTCAAACCATCGACTAGTAAGAGAGATGACAGAATGGTAATATACTATGGCCCTAGGATTCATGAGGGATTGTTGGATAAACAAAATTACATCAAAGATGTCAAATTGCCTTTCTATAGATGGCACATGTTCATGAATTAGTTTAGGAATAGGAACTGTGGAGTCCCCACTTGCATACATGGAGATTAGATATGGGAAAATTAGTGGTCCCAAATGTGCATATGGATGTAGACTTGTTGAAGGATATTGCAACCAAATATGAACCTATGTTTAGAGTCATTACGACATTTGATGGTGCCAAGATGGTGAAGATCACTAGGGAGGAGATTGCAAAAATCTGTGATTTGCATGAGTGGAGTTACAATATGATCCCTATTGACCTTGATATCTTTAGGAAAGAGTATGATAATACCAAGGTTTTGTTCAGAACCACCATGTTGCCAATACATACTGCTACTATAGAATATGGAAAGAATAAAAATAAAATAAAGGTTGATAAAGATGAGAGTGATCCTTTTCTTGTAAAGTAGTTTGTTAACTATTTCAAGAAGACTTTCTTCTCCTTGTGCCAAATTATTGGCTATAATCCACCAGAAACCATGCCAAGGGAATACATGTATATTGAAACACACATTCAACATGGAGCCTTTAATGTGGTCTATGAGTATGCTACCTACTTTGCAAAGCATATGCACAAGGGCCTGATTTCTCTTAGGGAAGGGAAGAAATGGATCCAATTTTGGTGGTACTCCTTGTTGATGCATATGTTCCTATACAGGGAAGAGAAGAAATTTGGCCAAGATATATCATTAAAGAAGGAGGGTGATCTTGAGCTTCTTGTTCAATGTTGGTCCAAAATTTTGGACAAGGATGACCAAAAATTTGACTATGTGGTCTTTCATAATGTGTTTTTCTCCAAATTGAGGAGATTCCTAATTCACAATCCACCAAGAATCCCAAAATAGATTCATGACTTCTTAAGACCCATGAAGAGTAGGCTAGAATTAAAGATAACTCATAATTGGGGAGACAACATCCCCTATTCAGATACAATTGTATTTAGGGTACATGTGAAAATTGTCAATACTTTTGTGCTACTAAGAGATGCGTCCTTGAGGATTGGATTTGTGGAAATAATGAGACAACTAGGAGCTACTCAAATGGCACATTTTTTGAAACATCAAAAGAAGGGTTCATTCTTCCCTGAGTGGACAACATTTGCAGAATTTGTAATGGTTAAGGGAGGATGGAAAACCTTTTTTAATATTTTGGGACCTTACAACTTGAGAACAATGCACCCTAGAAACCATGACCCTGAGAGTTTCATCACTACAATAAAGGTAAGAATTAAGACAAGCATATTTTTTCATAAATTATATCATCCTGAGGATGCCATTAAAAATATCTTTGACTTAAATGTGCAAGATGAAAAAAAGGCCATGTATCTTTCTTTCAATAAAATGGTTGAACATGCCAGGAAGTCAAATCCTAATTATGATCCTTTTCCAAACATTGAAGGAGAGTGGAGTAGGGTACAAGATGTTTTGGAAAACTTTGAAAATGTTGTTGGTGTATTGAAAATGGAGAGGACAATCACAGATAAAGGGAATTCATTAGCGGTGGAAGAAGGATCGTTTATACAAGAGGAAGAAAGACCTTCCTATAAGCCACTTAAGAAGATTTGAATATATTCTAGGAGGAAGGAGATAGTGGAGAAACAACAGACACTGCCAACCCCTGATACTTTAGAGGGGTCAAGGGAAACTTCTCTAGTTGGAACAGTTTCATCATCTCCTAGACAAGCTTCCCCTGTTGTGATTGAGATTGATTCACCTCCAAGAGGCCCTTCTCCAATCAAAGGAATAAGATGGGAAAGGTTGTTGATTAGCTAGACACTAAGGAGGATGAAATATTATTCACTCCTGAAGAGATGCAATAGGGAATGCCATCTCCCCCAAGGGAAGTTGTAGAAGATACTGCAAAAAGTAGCCTTAGATTGGGAAAATGAGATTTGAGTGGTACAAGAAACTTGGATGACATGAGATATGAGGATTGTAATGTGTTTATGGAGGATGAATATTTTATTGAAACAAAGGCATTCAAGGACTTTGTGTGGAGAGCTAAGGCTTCATTATATGCAGAGAATATGACCAGGGAGAGGAGTTTATATCTTGAACTCCTTGAGAATGTCAGCCAAGCAAATGTAATGAAAGCTATGAAGAAGAAATTTGAAAGTCTTACAATAGAAGAGGGTAGAGCACTAGTGCAAAAAAGTGGAGTGTTGTTATTGCCCGAATGGGAGATTGCTGATGTAGTAGTGTAAGAAATCATAAGAAGAGCCTAAAGGCCATTATTCCAAACTGAAGAGGAGGATAATCCAACACTCAAAGGATCAACATTTGGAAAACAATGGGATGCCTTAGCCATTTGGTCATTATCTATGAAATTCAAGAAACCAACTGTAGAAAAACCCATTGACTTTAGTGGAAAATTGGTTGTAAGGAGAGTTGTTGATACCCCAACTTTGGAAGCAAAAAACATGACTGTAAATGTTGCTAAGTTTACCAAAGAAACAATATAAGGCCTAACTATCAAGAGGGACTCATACAAAGGTAAATGCAATGACCTTGTGGATGAGTATAACAAGAGTCAACAAAGAGTTGCAAAGTTAGAAACAAAGCTATCATTATATAATCAACAAGTGGACATGCTTAGGAATCAAAGCCCCTCTGGTTCAAGGCAAGATACTCATACCTTCCCAATGGAACACCCTCGAGCTTCCCCTCTACCAGAATATTCCATGGCCATAGTACCATACAAATTTTCCCAGGAGCCACTTGCAACTAATGAGCCTACAAGGGAGCAACTACTTCAATAGGTTGAGGTACATAAGAAATTGCTTGAGAAAACTCAGAATGCAATGTATGAGAATAATTATAGTATTTTTTATAATATACTCAAACACATGAACAAGAAATATTCAGAGAAAACTAAATAGTGTTCATGCAAATTACTCCTTGATGTTACAAGCAATAAAGTTATCCCAAAGGGATATGGATATAGCTATCACAATCTTGGATAAGTGGATTCCTAGGGTTGGTGATTTGAAATTCATGGAAATTGGTGCTAGGAAACATGAAGATAGATACCTAAGAGTGCTCACAATTTACAGATTTGTTGATGGAATTAAGGAAAAAAAGTTACAGGGGTATGCTGCCCCATTGGAGACAAAAATTAGAGAATTGAAGGCAAAGTATGATGAGGCACAATTGACATTATTACCAATTATCCAACATACGTATGATGAGGTAAAACCTCTATAGGTATGGAAAGACCAAATGGATACTACTATTTCCTCCCAAGAAACTCTCATTTGTGAACATGTTGATATTGATATACTGAAGGATTCCCTTGAGAAACTATCTTTTATTATCAGTCTCTTAGAAGACTTTGATAAAGATTCACATTTAGTAATGGTGAAATATGCTCCTTACAAGGAAAAAATGGATGAGATAATTATATTTAATTGGCCTTCTGACATGGATTATGAATTATGGAAGAATATTTTCATTGATGATTTGCGACTATAAACATAAGGATGTAGAATACATATAATTGGTCTAGTATAGTATAGGTTTGGCCTTAGAAGTTACAATGCATAAAGATATGTTTCTCCTAATTCAAGGTATAACAAGTTGGTGTAGGCTAAGGATGACTTGGAGTGATGCTGGTGCTGATATGGATGGTGATTCACCATTTCCCTCTTTCCAGATGCTTTTGTCATTTTGCTAAAAAAACCAAAGATGTTACAATAGGTTCAAGATAACTTACCTCAACAAACTGCCTTCTGCAAGGCGCAAGAGTTTTCACCAACTCAAAGGTTCCCTTTGCCTACATGAAGAATACTCTTCCCGTTTGTTGCAACCATTCTTTAAGTAATAATTGATTTAGCTAGCCAAATGAAAATGTGACATGTGTACATCTTCGCCTGAAGCTTATTTTTCTCCCTTATTCTATAAAAGGAAATTTAGGTCCATTTGTGCAAGTCTCTTATTGAATTCTAGATCTAAAGATGCAAATTAAAAACACATAGATAATACATTTTGAGTTGAGGTGTTAGGTTTTGAATTAAGCTAGTAAATTTTGTCAATTTTATGGTTTCCAGGAATATATGAATCAAATATGCAATCTCTTGATTCCATTGTCTCTCCATTTATGCATTCTATGTGAATTATTAATGAGAATTCAATCAAAGATCATTTCATTGGTTTTAATTGTTGTTTTGCAATGGAGAATGTTTTAGTTATGGCTTTGGTTTAATGAATTAGTTAAAACACCTTAATTAAAGCATGAATTGACATGGATGTTTAGTGGATCTTATAAGTAGTCATGGATTGTGAGTATTGAAATGTGAATTGTAATGCAATTTTACTAAAATCATGGATGTCTAGGATTAAAGTCACCTTATAGTTCAATTTGCTTTGTTTTGACTCTGTACCCTAAGATAAGACATTAGTCTGAAGGTGTTGAATGAATTTCCTAAGGTTTTGGCCTTTAATTTGAGAACATTATTCATAAATACACTATTCATTGATTTACCTTTGTTGCGATTTGGTGTTATTTGGTATTCTCGACTTTAAGTGTTTGATTCTTCTAAGGAACTACCAATTTATTGAAAGGATTTCATCTATTTATCCTTTCATGGGAATACATCTGCCTTGTTATGCAATGTGTGATATAATTTGGTAGAAAGGTTGTAGGATTCACATTATGGGATCACCCTCCTGGGTTTTGCAGAGCTCGAAGTGCAGGAGGGAAGCATTTCAAGCTTCCTCTCATTTTTTGGCCAATTATCTCTCAAGTATTCGAGAATTCAATTTGGAAAGTTCATAGGTATTTGGTGAGATCTGATTGGTTCTTTAAAAACAACCAAAAAGGGGTTAGGGTTTAAGGGTCAAAAGATAAGAGATTCGTGGGTTAGGGGTTTGGTAGTTTAATGGTTAATGGCTTAGGGATTATGGTTGATATTATGTAATATCTATATAAAATTTGATAAAAAATAGTAAAGGTATGAGTGGAAGGGTGTACCAAAACTTTGCTGGTGTAAATTTTGAGCTTATGCATGAAATAAAACATCTTATTATTAGAGATTATCCATGATTGTATTATCATTCTATATTTTTTTTATGTTTTCCATACTTATTTCTTCTTATATTTGAATGAATATTAGTTATGGAGCCTCAATACTGTGCTTATGTGAATGAATATGCTGATACAATTAAGCATTTATTGTGGATGTTTTTAGTTATGTTGGAGCAAAAAATTCCTCCTTAAACATCCACTAGCTTTTACTTTTCCATTCACATTTTACCCACACAAAAGTCCATTACCATTGATTTTACATTGTGTCTAAACATGAAATGTAATAATTTGTGTGACAAGATCCATACTATTACCAACATTCCCTTTGTATGTATCCATTTATTCCTCTAGAAAATCATAAACAAAACAAAATTTTCCTTTATCATAGTACTGCAACATCAAAATAAAGGTAGTGCGGGTTGGCGGTTTCCAAGCTATAAAATAAGGCTTTATCGCCATACTGCTAGGAGATTAAATAGCATACACGGTGAAGTGGTACTCACTGCCACCTCGAAAGGGAAAATTGTAAGGAAATGTGGTAATACGATAGATACCGCTATCTTGGATAAGGAGATTCAAAGGAGTACGGAAAGTCAATAAATAACAAAGAAATCAAGTGTACACCGCTATACCACTAGGATGGTAAGCAACATATGTGGTAGAGTGATATACACCACAACCCCGCAACAAGAAGTCTTAAGCAGTGCAGTATAGTGGAAAGCATTGGAAGAAAAGTGGAGACTGTAGTACTGCGTGAGGATGATAATCTATGGTATGGTAGTACATACACCGTTGTCTTGCAAAAACACAAAATAAGAAGACAAAGTATATAAAAGAGCATAAGAATCAACACTACCATACCACAAAAAATGTAATAAGTGGGACCAATAGTAAATGCATGGATCATGTTAGCCACCTTGATGCATGAATCCAATAGTGCATAATCAAATTCGATGATATGGGATTATTACAAAAAAATTTGTAGCAAGTTGGCATTAATACCGAAGTGACTGAATACTATGCCATTAAAAGTGAGTGAATTTTTTTGAAACTGTGCTTAGTTGCGATACATTATCATGGAAGGAGTTGAGATACCAGGAGAAAGAAGCCCTACAAGCGTGAAATATGTGGATAAGTGCATGAATAAATCACTGAAGAATTTCTATTGGGATATAAGTTTTGTAGAATTCTATCATTTTGAAGTCCTAGAGGTTGAAATCATGCCACCCAAAAGGAAAAAATCGGAGGCAAAAGAGAGTAAAGCTAAAATTAAAAATGAAGAACCTAAGGTAAAAAAGAGACCACTACACCATTCTATACTAGATATACTTCCAAGATCCACCAAAGAGGGAAATAAGAAATTACTCATAGACACCACATAGGGTTGTAGGGATGCTCTCATTCCCAAATCTGGGTGGGACTTATTTTGGTATTTCAACAGTAAGAGAAATGAGAAGATTCTAGTGGCAAACCCTTGGGTGTTGGATTTATCAAGATTTCTTGTCCCTAATGTATTCATTAATGTCAATTTTATTAGATTATTAGCTAAGCACTATCATTAAGTTCTTTGGTTTGAATAAGCACGCCCTGACTAAGGTAGACTTGTAGAAAATTGAGGAAGATTATAATAGGTTGAGGGGAACTTATAAAATTGATGAACTTCTGTTGTACATGAAAAGGGGAACTAACAATAGAAAAATTCCTATCTCTCCCTCCACCACTGAGCCAATCACTAGGGCTGATTTTTAGTACTACTTTGTGAATACATATTTTTCCTTGTGCCAAGTATTAGGAATGGATGCCAAAAAAAAGATGTCTGTAAATTTGATGATGATGGCCACAAGGATTCAAAATCTAGAAACTAACATAGAATATGACTTTACCTCATACCTTGAGTGGGCATTGGATGATGAATTATTACAAGTCATAGAGGATAGAGCACCGATTACATTCAGGCACTATTCCCTACTGTGTCACTTGATATTATATCAGAATAGAGACAAATGGACTAAGCAAATGGACCTATCTAAAGTTGATGAGTAGGGGAATCCAACACCCATGCAAAAATGGTGTTATATTTGGGATAATCGATGTAAGAACTCTAGCTCAAATATATTCTATAAAGATTTTGTTCCCAAAATCCTAGGGGTCCTTGGTTATTCAATACCAAGAATACCAAGAAAAATGATACAATTATTAAGACCTCTAGCCTTGAGACCAAAATAAGGCCACATACATAATTTTGGTGATTGGTTCTTCCTCCTTGAAGTGACAATGATAAGAGTTTATGGATGTCCTGCTGCTCCACACATATTGCCTAAATTTGTGCCTCTCAGGCTAGAATTTCTAGAGTTCATGTGGCAATTAATGTGGATGGAGAAATATATAATGAACAAGCAAAAGAAAGGTATATTCCTTTCCAACTTAACCAAATGTGAATATTGGATTGTAGGTTTAGACACCTTGTAAGAATTGCAGTATTATTTGAAGGCAAGATATTCATTGAGTTTTGGGAAAGAGAGGGTTTTTGATCTTGAAAATCATATGAATAACATAAGGCATAATCTTCTCACCAATTCAACTATTGCACACCAAGTTGACTATGAAGAAGATGTGATAAGGAACTGCCTCACTTATCAGGAGGTGTTCGGTAGAAGGAAAAAATAGGCATACATGAGGAAATTTGAAGAAGATAGGAAGCAAAATAACAAAGATTTTCTTGGATATTTTGTTGAGCAGAAAGACCACATCAAGAGAACTGATCTAATAAATGGTAAATTTTAAGAATTGTATAACAGAAGGGAGGGCTATCTCCAAGAACATGGTGGTAGAACTACTGCAAAGCACACCCTAGGTGAAACCTCAGAATCTCCTATGGAACAATTACCTCCTAAGAGATAAAAAAACATAAAAAATTGAGCCATTAGTCTCATATGAAGAACGTGAAGAGGAGGGAAACATTGAAGAAGTGGCCACTATGTTGCAGTCACTAAAATGAGATGTTGAGGTTGATTATCCAATTTGTGAAACTAATGCTCATTAGCATCATGAAAGGATGGATGATACAGGGAAGGTGAGTTCAAAGATTCATGAAGATGAAAGATATATTGCAACTAAGAGGTTCATTGAGGATGATGAATTCATTAAGGCCCCACAATTTAAAGAGTTTTGGAAAAATATGAAGGTAAAATAATTTTAGGAGAGAATAGAGATAAGTGAAGTGGGATTTTATGAACCCAAAAAGAACCAAATGGTCGCATAGACTTTCCAAGAGTTAAAAATTGACCATATTGATATCAGTCCTCAAAAAGTTAGAGAAATGATTTTTAAAAGCAATAAGCTCATCTTCCCAGGTTTAGAGTTGAGGAAAATTTTCTTGCTTGACCAAGTAAGAGATTAAGAAGATCCAATGATGGTTACAAAGTTTGATTTTGATGAGGGAGTAAGTGGAACAAGGTACAACCCCAAGATTGAAACCCTTGCAATATGGATCAAGCAAAAGAACACACAAAAACCAAAATTACTAGATGTAATATAGGGAATGAAAGGTCCTAATATGGTAAGAACAATACATGACACCACCCCTATGGGGGTAGCCACAATGAGCATGCATTCAACCATATTCACTAATGCAACTGTTAAATGAATGGAAGATATATTGAAGAAATATGAGAAGGAACAAAGGTTCTTGAATGATGAGGTAAATAAAGTGCTTATAGAAAATGTCAAACTAAAGGAGAAACTGAAAGGAGTGGGGACCTCATAGAGTAGGGAGATGGTATTATATAAGCCTCCTAGTGCTCCAATGGAAGTTGGACAAAGCATTTCTGCTGAACAAATGAAGGCCCTTGAGACGGAGGTGGAAGATGTACAAGAAGCCAACACTAAAACATAGGATGAAGTGAAGAAACAAGTCTATAAGGTTACATAAAAAATCCTTGAGTATAGGATAAAGTTAGTTATTGATAAAATTGAGAGTGTGCATGACATTTTTCAATCACTTTAGTAGGCAATTGATCAAATAAAATCACATATTCTTGTATTGGATCCCCTATTCAAAAGGTGGCAACCCATTCACCATGCTCTATCTAAGTTATGTAGAGTTCTAAAAAGGAGTTTTGATGCTCCTACAATATTAAAACCAACTAAGCAAACAATGAAGATGATTTTTGATGAATTTTAGTATATACAAGGAGAAGATAAGAGGATTGCGACACAAATGGATTCATTCCATACCTTAAAACAATGGTATACACCAAAAGTTATGAAAGACGATGGTCAAGTGAAATACTTGGATGAGTGAAAGAGGGAATTTGGTCAAGTTATTCATGTGTACAACCCATGTACAGGAGGATGGTGACACTAGTCTTCAAAGGCTCAATTTGATCATGGATTGATTAATTGTTCTTGATGTTGGAATATAAAGTTTGTTAATGATACAAAGGCATTACTAGATATTTGATGGAAGAATCATCTTGTAAACATACCAAAGATCTAGGAATATCAGTGGTCATCAGATTTTAAGGTGTATCAGTGGGAAGAAAATTATTTGGCTTCAGATGAGTAGGTCACTAAGGTGAGGGCATTTGGATGTCTATCATGGAGAGGAAAGATTTGCTAGATCAATGATCATGGGACTTCTACATTTATTAAAAGAAACAAATGTCTAAATGTATTAAGACTTTTTATTTCTTTGATTATTCTAATTAAATAGTTGTTAGTAAAAGGAGTAGTTTTGAAAGGTCATCTCTTTTTGTAAAATTCCTATAGCTTGTTGCTTCCTATATAAATAGGAAACCAAGGCCAATTTTGGGATCATCATATCATATTCCATTTCATCACCATCATAGTAGGCATTAATAAGAAGATAGATTGCACATTCCACCCATCCATATCATACCAAAGACTTACGTTCTTTCAAGTATTTAAATTTATCACCATCCTCATGTTGACCTGCATCATCTTCATCATCATTGAAATTTGACTGTAGACCATATATATTGTTACCAGATGTATTTGGATCATCATTTTCTATACCATCCATATTGTTGTCTTCCATAACATCATCTAACTCTAGATTGTTGTCTTCTTGTGCCTGAACATAACCATCTTCCACATCATCATGGATGTCAATTTCTTCAATGTTCTTTAATACCTCTCTCTCATTTTTTGGCCATCATTATTTTCCTCAACATCCACTAATGCATCATCAAATACATGCCTTAATATTGGAGCATAATGTATGAAAAATATCCATTTTGGGTCCAAAATATCCTCATAGAAAAATACCTACACATAAATGACATACATATATTAGACGTAATAAATTTTTTATTGATTAATAAACACATGCATATATTCACAATAAACTATGAATTAATAGATTAATTATCACTATCTCTTCTTGTTTGAGTTAAAGAAATACCTTCTCACAATGAATTGGTAGAACATACGGCTCCTTATCCTCCAATAGGAACCATGAGAAATCTATAGAAAAAAATCCACTATGGGTATCATGTCTTCGTTTCCTCTCAAATGCTTCATACCATCTACACTTTAAAATACAACATTTAAAAGAGCGGTAATCCAAATCAATAATTTATTGTATTTTCCCAACATATTGTAGATTCCCTTCAATTATATTCTTATATTTTGAGCTTGTTCGGTTGGATTTATTGAAGTCAACCATGATGCCACAATCGAAGGATCATCTCTTTTACATCTGCACTTTCTACACGATAATGTCAACCATATGCCAACATTGTTGGATATTTCCTCACCTATGAAAAACCATTTATTTCAGTGAACACAAATATAATGACGAATATTAAAATAGTTAATAGTGTCAAAACTATAAGGAAACAAGATTTTGTAAAATTCCAACTGTACCTTTCTTTCACATTCTCTAGACATGTTGATTTCATCTTCTATTATGTTTGAATCTATACATGCATCTTCTATTTGATTTTGATTTTGTTCAGTAACCCATTCTAGTGTGCAATCTTTGCCCCATTCCCCAAGTAGATAAGTGGGAAGTGAAGTATTCCTTGGGTTTGATCTCTTAAATTGTCTCCTTGCTTCTAACATTTCTCTCTTTTTATCATACAGATCAATCCATTTGTTCATAAATTCCATGTGGTACAAAATGAACTTGTCGAGTATACCACTTTCATCTACACCTATTACATGTCAACATGTTTATTTCAAACTCCAAATTTCATGCTGTTAATTTGACAAATAAATTACAAAGTAAATTAATGTTTGCAAGAAAAACAACCACACTGATCATGAACTTACTTACTAATTTCTACTTGAACAACATTAGATTGTGGTTTTTATCCATTAATAATATATGATTCTTTTTCTTCATCCCAAAAGCGTGGACCATTATCAAAATCCTTACCAAGGAATTCACACAGGAAGAAAAATGCTTCATTCAATACATACCCTTCAACCATGCAACCCTCTAGATGTGCCTTTTGTCGGACATATCTTTTTAGAGTTTTCATATACCTCTCAAAGAAAAAAATCCACCTCGATGATATGATACTCGCCAATTCAATTTCATCGAATAGGTGTATAAGTAAATGGACTTGTAGGTCCATGAAAATTGTAGGGAGCTCCTTCTCAAATACATGCACAATTTCTATAATTTCCTTCTTCCATTTTGGCACTTTACATTCATGGATCTCCTTGGAGGTCCCCTACCTAATATAAGAATAGTAAATTAGTATGAACCTTTAGTCAAAATTTAAAATGCAATATAATATCTCTATGTCTCTCACACATGAAAATTTCATATAACCACATACCTTGTAAATTCTGACAATCAACTTATGGAATTCCTGAAGTCAAATGTAAGACAAGAATCCCCCCTAATTTCCAATAGAATAATATTCTATCAAACACATTTATGGAAAGGTCATTAGTAGTTTTTTCTCACACAACAAAATATCAAAATATATTTAGTACTTAATCAATGTTACCAGTAAATGTTAAATGATGATATATAATACCTTCATAAAATTATGAAAATCACGTTTTTTAAATCCTGCGATATGTCCATCAAATGTAAAAGATTTAGCTAATGATGACCCATAGCCAATAGGTGCCCTTATTGAACGAATGACATTTTTAGTTGGTCTAGCTCTTTTTTTTTCAAAATCCATGGAGCTTCTGCATATGTTTCATTTTCCCTATTTGGCCACAAAGGTTTTCTATCAATTTTGGTACACAAACGAGAAATATGTCTCCTCAAAGACAAGGTGTCCTCTTTGCCTGATATATGTCAAAATATAGAATCTGGGATATTTTTGAAGATGTGCATTGGATCTAATAGGTGAGTGTGAACCCCTAAACCTGCAAATGCATAAAGACGAAAAAAATGGTTAAATGTTAGATCAAAATGCATGCAAATATGAGAGATTCCCCATAAAATCCATCTATTCAAGCTAAAATTAGGAAATAAATAACAAAACTCAAATAACAATGAAAGCAATCCTAATTAAGCTAATAGCATGATGATCTTATGGGGGAATTGGTGCCAATGAAGTGTTGCAATTGGCCCTTTCCCAATTCCTATGTTGCAATGAAGATGATCTAGAAATGGTCAAATCTCCAAAGAGATTTGAGCATAACCTTGGTGAAAATGTGAACATGTGATGAATGTATGGGTGAAATGAGCAAAATTAGTTCTCAATTGAAGAAAGTAACTTTGCATGAAGATTGTGGTTTTGAGTATAATAAGTTTACTCAAATTGTGGATGTTTGAATGAGAGGAAGAGTCTCTCATTTATAGATTCCAATCTTGGAAGAATAAGTGAAAATAAGCAATGTCAGATCATTCAACATCCAATGGCCAAGTGCCACTTGTCAAGATGTGAATGGTTGAGGAATGAGCACATTTTGATCAATGTGCAAGTTTGAATTTTGAATTTGAAAGTTGGGGGGAGAGAAGACTGGAGTTAATGTCACCAGGCTCAATGTACAAGGACATGTAAGAGGAGTGAATGCCTTGTTGGAAGTACCCATCCACTTGCATTTTTGAATTCAAACTTGAGAGAATATTTCCTTTTGATGCTTTGTGAGGGAAAATAGATGAATTAATAAATCAAAGTATTTGATTTATTGTGCAAGTTGCATTCTCTAGAGGATTTTAGTGATAGGGATTAACTTAATCAAAGATTTGATTAATTTAATGAGGAATTAGGAGATGTGACAATTTGGACTTAAATTTATGAATTGATTTAAATCAAATTAAGAGGAAATGATTAATTAAATAAATGATTTTGATTTATTTAACTAAAGGGGATAATGTTAGATTAAATCAAATAATGTTTAATTTATTCAATTTAATAAAAGGACTTTAGAGATTTAATTTAAATAAAATGAATTATTTAAATGAACAGAGAAAGATGATTAATTAAATTAAATTGATTAATTTAATCACTAGAGGAGAGAAAGACCTAATTAAATAAATAATGATTTATTTAATTAAGGGATGAAAGGTGTTGATAAGCTGGGACTATGATTCAAGACGAAACAATATTAGTAGGATCAGAATCAGGTGCATGTATATTTTACATGTCTACATTTTTCCCCTCTTTGAAGCAATGCACTTGTTGCATTGATTCAAAGAATAAACTGCTATGATCAAAAGTTCAAAATTTCTCAATTTTTCCAGATGCCCCATTGTTGCTCCAGTGAGAAGGATTATGGTGGTATACTGCCCCCTCGAGAGATCGAGCGGAAATGTACGATTTTCCAATTGAGATCGCGATAAAATGTGAGAGGAGTGGTTCTATTGATCAAAGGACGTAAGATAATTCTTTGATGTAGACAATTCTGATGATGTATAGACAGTCATCGGCCATGGGTAGCCTTGTGTATATTTTGATACAACACACTGATTTTAGATAGAAATGTTAGTAAAGATAGATGAATAAGAAGAATAATATGGATGGAAGGAGGATCCACACAAGTTCACATTATTACCGATGATGATGATTTGCTTACCAAGAGTTGGGATTTTCAAAGGGCCAATTACTTTATGTTTGATAACACACATAGGTACAATGCATCAAGGTATAAAGGACTAGGATGGCGTGGTACCTAGTGTGATGGAATTTGACTCGATAATCAGATAGGAGTATTCTTGTTCACACTTAGCATATGTACTTCGTTCAAGATATAGTTCAGACATTCTAAATATCTCGGGCCAAAACACAAGAAAGCAAGCTTTCCTATGTGGTCAACAATATATCTAAAACATCCTCTCTTCAAACCAAAAAATATATATATGGCTAAGTTATTATACAAGTGTATCCCATAAGCATAGTAGATAAAAAGATAATGGTCCTTGACCCATTCCTTTCTCTCTAAACTTTTTTTGTTTAGGCATCATCGAGAGGTCCTAGGAATGAGTGCAAAATAAGATAAGTCAAAAAGACCAAGACAAAGTAAACAAACAAGCTAATGTTCTTCATACCGCTAGCCAAGGCTAAAATAATGTGGGGTACCTAATGCTCATGTCCATCGTAGGAAATCTTCATCCTAGGACATGTTGTGATTAGGGTTTTGATGAGACTGATTGGATGATAAGCTATTGATACTCCGAGTTGACCAACTTGCTTGCTTATTGATCTAGACTTGAGATTTTGACGATTAAGCATTCACTTTGGAACCTACTAAACTTTCTTTTGATTGCTTCACTAAAGGATGAAGGTGATGATTGACTTTATTTTGAGTGATGACAATCATGGGTGAAAGCGAGATGAAATGGATGCACCATTTTGGTTTTTTCAAATATTTTGAGGCTGTTTTGATTTTCGGATTTTCCATGTTTTTGGTATTTTTGAGATTTATGAATGTTTTTGAATTTTGTGTCTCGAGGGCCAATCAAGGATGGCCTTGCCTATGTTTAAGCTTAGAGATGACGTAGTTCAGATGACAACTAACTTGACTGATGATGAGATAAACCAGCAAACAGATTGCCATTGCGAGAGATGCCTAAAATGTGAAAAAGATGGACAAACAAATGCCCCTATGACGAATTCCTAACTAGATGGGCAGATGGATGTCATTGCAACGGATGCCTAAAATCCTAAAATGTAAACTAGATGGACAAATGGGTGCCCCTGTGATAGACGCCTAACTAGATGGGCAGACGGATGTCATTGCGACAGACGCCTAAAATCCTAAAATGTGAAAAAGATGGACAAACAAAATGCCCCTACGACGAATGCCTAACTAGATGGGAAAACGGATGTCATTGCGATGGATGCCTAAAATCCTAAAATGTAAAAAGATGGACAAATGAATGCCCCTATGACGGACGCCTAAAGGACTGACCTAGATGTAAAAATAGATGGGCAAACAGATTGCCAATGCGACGGATGCCTAAGGACTGACCCTAACTGTCTCAGGGGATGATCAAAGATCAACCTTTCCTACGTTCAAGCTCAAAAAAGGGAGCTCATAAAATATGAATTTCCTTTTCATTCCTTCTGGCATATTAACTACAACTTGTTCTAGTTCTTCAATTGAATCACCTTGATAAAAAAAATCCTCCCAAGCTTTCAATTCAACATCTTCATAATTCTTAAGCCAATCACCTAGAACCATAATCATGTGAGGGCCTCTATTTTCAACTTTTCCATCAAATTGATTCTTCATACGATTTCTAAACTTATGATCTAGCAGTATAAAAACCCTATTGTTTGAGTAAATAAATTTATGTAGATCTTTAGAATACCACCCTTGAAATTGTTCTACACATATTGGACATGCAAATATCCCCTTTGTTTGAATCCCTACAATTCAATAAGTAATGTTAATAATAGAAAAAAAATAGTATCAAATAAAGTATGAAAATTGGGATGAAAATAAATTATGAGTGTAAATACGTAAATATTTTATCTTACCAAAACAAACACCAAGTCTTGGGAAATCATGAATAGTCCAACATAGCACACCATACAACATGAAGGACCTATTTCATGGAGGACATGATATGTCATACATTCTTATGCCTTTCCATAGCAGTTACATCTCATCAATAAAAGGCATAAGATAAACATCCATGTTTTTAACTTGATGTTTTCCTAGAACAATGGGATTCAACATAAGGTGCTTCTTTCTAACACTCATCCATGGGGGAATATTGTATACTATCAATCCGACTAGAAAAACACTATAATTTGAGCTCGGGAAAGAGAATGGGCACACTCCATCAATTGCAAGGCCAAACCTGATACTATGGGGTTCATCTTTGAATTTTCTTGGCCATTTTTACTCTATGTGTTTCATTGTTTTGGAGTTGGCTAGAATTCACATAAATCCATCTTTACTCATGTTCTTTGCATGTCAGTCCATCAATTGTGCAAGTGACTTGCAACGAAACATTCGTTGAAGTCTAGGTATAATTTGTATGTGATGTAAAACCTTTTTGAAATTGTAGGACCTTGTACATCTGTATGATATCTCTTCTCTTTTCATACACGACATTCTACATTTTTTTGATATTCATCTTTGTATAAAATGAAATCATTTTTACATGAATGAATTTGCTTATATTCAATCCCCAACTCAACGAACAACAAATGTACCTCTCTACAAGTTGATGGCAACACATTCTCTTCAGGGAATATTTTCGTTTTCGGTGCCCTGCAAGATTGCCAAAGATTAAATCAATTGAATGTTTGACTTATGATGAACATGTTTGATATTTCAATCTATACTAGGACTATTTATAGATAATATATAGTTTTAAAATCCCCTTAAATAAATATAAACGAAGTTGATGAATTTTTACAAATTATGTACACCAATTGACAATGCAAAGTAAGAAATAAATCTCAACTCAATTTAACGATAGTGAATCCTTTGTCTATCCAACCAAATAGTGACTTGATTCCTAATAATATTAATGTGCATGCTAGTTTTGAGGTTCTACTTGCACCCGATTTGAACATAGGTGTCTTCATTGCTTGCTTGATGGAGTCTTTCAGGTTGTTATCATCAACATTATGCTGGTGGTAATTACCCCTACTATCATCATTACTGTCAACCATATGATCATTATTGTCATCATTGTTTCCATCCCCAAAGAAAATTGTAAGTATTTCATTCAATCCTTCTTCATACATTACATTTTCACTATCATGATCATCATCATTAAGGCTAGGTGGCATGCCATCAATGTATGCAAATCTCATCAGCTCTTCAAATTTCTCATCTAGTAGTATTCTCTTCAATGTTGCTCTTTACACCCTGGTATTGTTTAAAGGATGGTTTGGATCATCTTGTCTAAATCTTAATAACCCAGTTGGATATTGGGTATTAGTATGTGTTTCATCAACATCTTCTACCTATCAACAAACACAAGCATTATTTAATGTTTGGCAACAATTGGATAAATCATAAATATATCAATTCAAAGAAATATAATCAAATATGGCTTAAAAAATAAAAATAAAAATTATATGAACATATATATATAAATTGAATAATGGAAAATTATTTTATAGGCTATCTATTTTATACAATAATTTAAATAAAACACAATTTTTACATAGTTTATAAATTATCAGTCCACACTCATTTATTATTCTTTGGTTTTTTTCCCTTAAGAACATCCTTAGGGAGACCTTGTTCTTCCCTAACTTAGGTTGAGAAGAACTTATTTTGACAATTTTATCAAAGTTCACATGACATAACCTCCTATCCCATAGCTAACTTACATCAACTTGATCAATTAAACAACTTTCACTAGCAGAACTTAAGTGGAAAATATTACCTCTTGTCTTTGTACCTGAAGAAATCACATTTCCAAAACTTCCCCTTATCTTGCACTTACCATCCTTTAACTGAAGATTGTAACCCTTGTCTACCATCTTTCCAACACTCAACAAGTTATGCTTTAAGCCTTCTACATAAAGAACATCATCAATATTATGTTTACCACCAAAATAAATAGCGCCTCTACCATGAATCACACCAGAAGTGTTGTCTCCAAATATAACAACACCACCATCATAGTTTTCCAAGATTACAAACTTGCTTTTGTCACTAGTCATATGATGTGAGCATCCACTATCAATTACCCACTCATCCTTTTCTTCAATTTTTGTTGCAAGAGCCTTCTCAACATTAACATTACTAGTAGATTCAGTGGACACCTGACCCTTTTCTTTGATAGAAATGAATACTCATTCATCTTCATTTCCAGTTTCTTTATCAGATTCATTATCAATAACACCTTCTTTAGCATAATAGCATTTCTTTTGAAATTTAGTCTTATCAGGTTTATACTTAGACACTCTTTCAGGACACCTTGATGCAAAATGACCTATTTTAGTGCAAGAAAAACATTTAATAGGTAAATTTCCTTTGTACTTACCATGACCTCTGGGTTCTCTTTTCACAATCAATGCTTCTAGTTCCTCTAATTATTTTTCTTCATCTTCAATTTTTTTCATCTCATCTTCATACTTGAATGTCTTTTTGGAACTCTCTACCTGATCATATCTTTGCCTATTTTTCCCGGATATAGTAGCTTTGAATGTAGATTCGGTCTTAGGAGTAGATTCAAAAAATTCACTTAACTCAAAGGAAATTTTTTTTCCAATCAACATGTCTCTTGTCACATTTGTCACTGTCCTAAGCTCATCAATAGCATGAGCTTTCGCTTTGTAGGAAGGAGAAACATATCTAAGTATTTTAGCCACAATCTCTTCTTCATCCAGGATTCCATCGACACACTTGATGCTCATCACCAGTTCATTTACCTTTTGAGAGAAAGAAAGGATGTTCTCATCTTCACTCATCTTCATGTCCTCCCACTTTACTTTTAGAATTTGTAGCTTAGCAACTTTCACTAGTGGGCCTCCTTCATATAATGTTTCCAAATTTTTCCAGATCTCATGTGCAGCCTTCAGACCTATCACATTTTTTATCTTTGAATCTGTCAAAGCACTCAACAATACTTCAATAGTCCTAGTATTTGTTTCAGATTCTTTGATTTCATCAGCACTAGAGGGACCATTATGAGGAATAGTAAATGCATTCTTTGTAATCTTCTAGAAAGGCTCACCAATTCACTTCAAAAGAAATTCCATTCTGACCTTCCACATAGAGTAGTTCTCTCCATCGAATCTAGGAATTTCCTTCTTGTAAGATGCCATCTTAGATCACCTCAAGTTGTTAATCTTTCCCTTTAGAGGAACCTACTCTGATACCAATTATTGGAAAAATAAGGATAGATAGCTGAGAGGGGGGGTGAATCAGTTGTTACATAATTAAGACTTATTCAACTTCAAACAACCTTTAATCTTAGATCTGATAATTAATAGTGGAAGCATACATCAACAACACATCAAAGACACATGAACACCAAGATTTTTATACGTGGAAACCCTATTAGGGGAAAACCATGATGGATGTTAGTCCACAAGATTATACCTTGTTAGAAGTATAATGAAATAATTGAATAGGGAATGCACATGCATTCAGGTACACTGCCAAGAGCTCATTGCTCAGAGGAAGGCTCACTTCCTTACATGAAATAATTAGATTAAATCCATCTAATGAGATTGAACTGAGAAATTAGCTTCTACAAAATCCTGATGACAATTCTAGTTAGGCACATAAAAGATTCTACACACTCTGCTTAGACTCCTTCACACTCTACTCAATCTCTTTCACACTCTGCTATGCTCTTGAATGATTTGATCTTTATTCACACATATATTTCAAATAAATATACCGAGCATACACTTACAATGAAGAGACAATTGCTCTTATATATCCGCTATATACATTTACATCAACAACTTTGTCGACCAAGACTAAATAATAAATTACAACTGTCGGCCTTAATACATGAAAAAATCTTAATGCACACTAAACTGAGTTGGTCACAACATAGTGAGGACCTAAATCAACATCCTCGAACAAGCCAAACAATAAAATATTAATCCTCATGGATCTACAAAACGTTACCACCATCATGTTGACCAAGAACATGAAAAATCAAGCACACATCAAAAAAATATTTGGTCACGATCACACCAAACAATGCAGACGAGAAGCAAGGATAGAGCACAATCTAGAATCATCCACAAACATCATAGGAACATACACAACAACTAAAATTTCCAGAATTTCATCCTCTTCTTCCAAAAACACCTACTACAAGAACAAAGTGACTCTAGGAACACAAAACTTCATAACTTCCTCAATTCTTGATGTGTACCATTGAAGCTTTTAGACAACATACTATATAGGCTCGGAAATAAACCCTTTAGTGCACAACACCAGAAAATCAACGTACAAAATGTTTCACCACTTAGATCTTCACAACATCATAGACTACCTATAACATATTTATTCTAATTTTCTCAATCTCCTCGACATATACAACCTTCAGAATTACCAATGCTAATAGTGTTGACATCAATGAAAACCACATATCAGCAATACAACCACAACATCAAACAACTATGCCATCTCTATCATACCTCAACATATGTGCCAATGTAAAATTAAGTCCCACATGTGGTGATGAGAAGTTCGATCTATGTCAAAAAGTGATGAATGAACATGTGTGAGCCAATGGAGACCAAGTTCTCCATGAAATAATCTCATATAATTTGCAGTAGAAACTTATGCATAATATGTCAATGTCCTAAGAAAATAGGCATCACAGTATATCACAATTTTTTTTATGATCTTTACTAACATTTATTAGAATTGTTGCATGTTTTACATCATTGGAATGAAATATTAGTTGTAATGTTTTTGAAATGTTATCATGATATGTGCACTTTGATATGATGTAATATGATTATGGTTTTGTTTCAAATATTATAATATTAGATATATAACAGAAAAATAAATTATTGCATGAAATAAATAATAACTTTTCATTTTAATTTTGTTTTTGTAGAACACGAGTCTTCTAGAAGATCAAGATGATCCTCATGATATAGATCCAAAATGTGTTGGTTTTGGTACAAGTCACATGGCAAAGGATGATGATGACGTAGATATAGAAGACACTGAGGCTGATGATGATGATGATGATGACGATGATGATGATGATGATGGTGATGGTGATAATGAGTCAGTTGCTAGTAGTAGCTAGTGACATTCATGATCATATAGACTGCATCATGGATCATTGTTGATATATCGTTATGATGCCTCTTTTCATGGTTACTATCATATGTATCATTTTCATGGCCTATAGTACCATATTATTGAGTTGTATCATTTTGACTTATATCATTTGGTCATGTATTATCTTGACTTGTATCATCTTGAGCTACATAATTTACCATTTTTACTTATATCATTTGTACATGTATCATTTTGACATGTTATTGATCTACTAGCATATTTGAGTTTCACTTGTTTTAGTTATATATGATGATGATCTTATCAGTATTGACTTGTCAATTTATATATATTGAAAGTGGTTGATGATTTTTGGATGAATATTTATTACATATGATGATTTTAATTTACTACTCAGGATGGATGTTGTCAAATTCAATTAAATTATAGATATTTGACTCACTTATTTTAATTATAGATGATGATCTTGCTATAATAATTATCTTGTTATTTTATATATACTAGATATTATTGTAGATTTTATTTTGATGGAGATTTAATAAATATAATGATGTTAATTTTTATGGATGTCCATTTCCCTAAAAAATTCTTTATAAATGTTATCTTATAAAATATTTTAAATGCTTCAGGGGTCTTCAAGTGGATGGAGCACAAATTAGTGAGGTAGAGAGTATTTTTTCAAATAGGCTTGTGAGTTTGTCTCGCAAAGAGGATAGAATAAGTTGGAGCTTCTCAAATATTGGGGAGTATCAGGTTAAGCCAAACTATAAGGTGAAAGATGGGGCATTAGAAAGCAATATTGGCCCACTCACCTTTTTTGGAACAAATCCTGCCTCCCTAAGGCTGGAGTTTTCACATGATTGGCTTTGCAAAGGAAGATTCTTACAGAGGATAGGCTGAAATTGGTAGGGGTTCAAGGTCCCGATAGATGCCCTCTTTGTAAAGACAATGAAGAATCAATTGATCATCTCCTCCTTTCTTGCTCCCATACAATTTTTTTTTGGAAATTATTTATGAGTAAATTGAACTGGAACTCCCCTCTACCAACAAATTTAAGGAGTTATTTCAAATGCAATATGAATTACTCTATCATAATTTTAGTTATTTAAGAAGCATGATACATTTAACTAATTAAATTGAAATAAAACATATTAAATTAATAAATGGAAGAAAAACAAGAAGACTTTTTAGAAGAAAAAAAGGATGCAATAATGGAAGCCAAACTAGAAGCAAAACTTAAGCAATCTTGGAAGAAAAACTTGGCATTATCTAGGAAGCAAAAACAAAAGAAATTCAGGTAGAAAACAAAGAAGTAATAACAAAAGCAATTTTAGAAGCAATAAAAGATGCAATAATAAAAGCCATATTAGAAGCAACAAAAGACACAAAAATGGAAGCAAAGCTAGATACAACAAGCGTTATATTGAAAGAAAAAGTGGAAGCCAAATTGGAAGAAAAATCGGATGCATTATTGGAAGAAAAACCGGAAGAAAAATTGGAAGCAAACTTGGAAGCAAAATCAGAAGCAAAATTGGAAGCAAACCTAGAAGCAACACATGAAGCAAAACCAAAAGAAAAATAAGAATCCAAACTAGAAGCAACAAAGGATGTCATAATGGAAGAAAAACTGGAAGCAACAAAGGATATCATAATGGAAGAAAAACTTGGCATCAATTAGGAGCCAAAAAAGAAGCTATTTTTGATGCCATACCAAAAGAAAAACAAGAAGCATGACTGGGAGAAAAAGTAGAAGCAAAAATGGGAGCAAACATGGAAGACAAAATAGAAGCCAAATTGGGTGCTAATTTAGGCACTATTTCTAACATTAAATTGGTCATAATTCTTGACGCTATTCTTGGTGCTATTCTAGGTGCTATTGCTTGTGGTACTTTTTTGGCACAAAATTCGACACAAAAAATGGCACCGAAGAGAACATGTAGTTTGGCACCGAGTTTTGCACCAACAAAAGTGTCCAATTCATGAACTCAGATGCACTAAATTTCGACACTATTTTAAGCGCTAATTGCCAATTTTATTTTAGTGTTTATCAAATGGTTTATTGATATTTTTTAATAATAATTATAAAATGTTTTTTTTGTGAAAGGTGCAGGGTACTTGAAATATATATTAATATAAAAAATATACAAATTATAAAAGGCCTTTTGATGGCCAAAATTAGACTTTACAATAACAAGACAGGGCCTTTGAAGGCCAAATACAAAAGGAATTTGTGTAACAAAAGATGAATGATTATAGAATGTCATTAGTCCATTTGGTTGTTGAGTTTTGATTGCAATGTAATTTATCCATAATCAAAGGGACAATAGAGTTAGGATGGAGTTATTATATTTTGTGACAAGGATAGATGGAAAGGTACACTAATGGTTTAGAATTTCACCCAAAATGAGGCTAGTATAAGAGATCTTAACTTTGTTGGTCTATGACTTAGTTGATTTTGAATTTTGGTCATTTTTTGCTATTTTGTGTTAGTTTTTATGGTTATTATCCATTTAAACCAATATTTGAGTTATAGCTTACAACCAATGGTTTTGATAAAGTAAAAAAAATTTACATGGCATTGTAACCAAACAAAAAGGCCCCAAAATAAAGTAATTTTTGAGTTATCTCTTACAACCAATGTTAATAGTCGATCCCTGGCATCAATTTATCACAAGTATGACCTTAAAGTAATTCTAGAAAAGTTGTAGCTTTGTTTTAAGATTTTTATTATATGATCATATATAATAATTTTACCTAAATCCTACGTAAAAAAACCTAGTCTAACCTATTCTTCAAATCTACAAGTAATTGTAAGACCCTCTTTAATCAACTCTACATTTGATTTTATCTTGATTGTTGGAAGAAGTTAGTTTGAATGACATGAAATATTTGAAAGGAATGGATATAAGTTTTTTAATCCATAAATTATAGGATTTTAAATTGAATGTTATTAGATTTTTTTTGGAGTAATAACATAAACCCTAGCATACTAGGACTAGTATGGTGTGGTGGGTTCACATCACTCCACTATAGTCCTTAAAGGAATCAAATCCTTTCATTTGTATGTTATTGAAGTGGTATGAAACCTTAATGATTATATTTATACTTGTTAGGGAAAGATGATTTAGAATTAAATTTATTTATATCAACGACCAATGTAATAGTGTGAATTAAATACAATAGATTCAAATGAATTTAAACCCTATTTAATCCCCTAAGCAATCATCCCAATATGATATTCAAAATTTCAAAACACAAAAATCCATTAAACTAACATGAAATCAACATGATACTTAAGGGAAATCTATTCTAAAACCTCAAATCTTATCCTATTGGGGGAGTGGTGTCACATAGATGTGGAATGGCAACCCTTCCCCAATCCCTTGGATAATATGTGCTTGTTTCAATTAGTTTTATTGAAGAAAACTGATGAAATCGATGATATGTGAATGAAACATGATAAGAAACTAATTTAACATGATAAAGATGAGTTTTAAATGTTAAACGCTTAACAAGATGGATGCAATCTATGCTAAATGTAAAAAAGATCAAAGATATAAGCTATAGATTCAAAATATGCTAAAATGGTTGCAAGCTAAGTTACCATGGAAGCCATTAATGGATGAAGCTTTAATCTAAAAATGTGATCAAATATGAAATATGGATACAAATGAGTATGAATTTCAAAAGCATAACTTTTCTATTAAAATATGGATCCATTTCTCTCCAAATAGTGATGTATTTATAGGAGAGCAAATGAAAAATCAAGGGCTTAGATCAATTTGATCAATCAATGATCAATAATGAAAGGAGGATGAACACATGGATTAAGGTTTCTCATGGATGAGAATCAAAGATCACATGGATCAAGAAAAGATCAAGGGTTGATAATGATTTCAACGAACACACTTTGTACCAACTTTGAAAGTTTGTTCCAAAGTTTGTTTGAAAAGAATAATTGCCTTTTTTTGGAGCCAAATAGGAGAATATTCTTTTGGAATATTCCATATGCAAGTGGATGGGAGGGGAAATTAGAAATTTAGTAATGAAACTAAATTTTGAATGTGCAAGATGGAGAATCTGAGGATATTCGTTAAATTATTGATTTATTTAATGAAAAGGGGATGCAAATATGAGTTTTAATTAAATAGTTTAGAATTATTTAATTAATTAAGAGGAATTAGGGTTTAAATTAAATAATTTAACTTATTCAATTTAAATAAGATGAAATTTTAGTGTGAGAGAGGGTGAATTAACCCAATTAGATCAATTAGATGAATAGATGACAATGAGGCATTTGATTAAATAACTAGGTTAATTTAATCAAACAAGCGAAAAGAGGATGGGTTTTAGGATGAAACAATATTACTATTTTGGGTTCAAGTGTGTAATACCATTCAAGAAAATTTTAAGTGTCTACATTTTACCCCTCTTTGAAGTGAGGTATCTATTACATTAATTCAAAGATTGACGCTTGTTGGATTATTGGATAGAAATGTTAGTAGAGATAGAAGAATGCGAAGAAAAAGATGGATGGATTAACCATTGATTTGAGATTGATTTAGAAGTCCAACAAGCCTATGATCATTTGAGACTTTATTAGATTATGATGACGAGATTAATTATTTTTCTCATATTTGGGATTGGGACTCTCCATCATTCCTTATTTGTGATATAACACATAGGCACGATGCATCATGGTATTAATAACCAAGATGATATTGTGTCTAGTTTGATGGAATTCGACTATGCAAATAGATAGGATAATCTTTGTTCACACCTTGACATACGAAAACCTCGTTGGAATGTAGTTTAGAAGTTTAGAATATCTCAGACTGAAGCATATGCAGTAGTCAACAATTTACTCTAAACGGCCTCCCTACACACAACTAAGCAAGTATGCACCAAGATTATTTTACAAGAATATCCCACAAGCACAACAAACGAAAGATAATGATTGATGCCCCATTCCTTTCTCTCTAAATAATTTAGAAATCATCAAGAGGTCCTTGGAATGGGTCAACAAGATAAATCATAAGAAGATAAAAAAATAGTCAATGTTATCTATATCTCTTGCCTAAAGGTGTGTTTTGTTTAGGATAAATATCCAAAATGATTACCAATGATAATGCCCATTGTAGGAAGGATGCATCCTACGATGTGTTATCAGATGTTGACAATATGATAGGTTGTTTTAAAGGTCATTGATATAAAGTTTGATTGACATGTTTGATAATGATCAAGAGTTTTATTTTTGCATTTAAAGGTTCTACCTTTTCTGATTGTGACACTTATATTCTACTCGTTTTACCAAAGTTTGAAGATGATGATAGATTTATTATGGATGAATGTTTATTGCAAGTGAAAGCGAAATGGGATGGATGGTTTTGGTATTTTCTAGAATATTTCAATGTTTTTGGTGTTTTAAAAAATTTTGAGGTTGTTTTTGGTCTTTTTGGAAGTTTATATGAATGTTTTGGTTTTCGATTATTTGAGGCTGTTTAGGGATTTTGATGTGTTTTGGATGTTTTGGGTTTTCAATTTTTAAACGTTTTTGTATTTTCTGAGTTTTAACCAAGAACCTAATCTGAAAGACTATCCTAGGGGCCTCAAGGGCTTATCAAATATAGGCCTTGCCTACATTCAAGCTCAAAGACAATGTAGTTTGACAAGGTACTACTTTTATTTTTTGATATTTTGACTTGTTTTGGGATTTTGATGTGTTTTGGATGTTTTGGATTTTGAAATTACAACTTTTTGAATGTTTTTGGATTTTGGCTATATAAGATTTTGATGTTTTTGGATTTTGATAAGGTTTTATGATTTTTTTTTGGATTTTTGATGAGATTTTGAGGTAAATGATACCTAGATCACAATGTTGATGTCACATTATGAGATATAAGACATGGATCAAGAGTTATTTGAAAACAAGAGTGCAATAACCTACCCCTAGTGTCTAGCAATATTTCATAGTGTAATGGAAAATCCAAGATAGGTAATGTATATGTGAAGAGGTTAATAGAGTTTTATCATGCTAGATATGGGCTACTAGACTTCATGAGACAAAATGATAAAGATCCTATCAAGATTTTTTCATGAGTAGAGTTGAAGTATGCACCGAATTTTTGTCAAGATCAATTTGATAAACTAGAAAATCTGGATAAAAGCTAGATTTGGATGGATGGAGGGAGTATTGAATTTATAATGACAAGGATGAGATACTTTTGTCCGAGAAGGATCACATAGGTGCTCGATTCTACTCATAATGCCTGTTTTCTAGGTTTTCATCATAGTAATTGCCCAAAGTTCCACCAAAGTGGTTTTCATGAAGGACAATTTTTATTTTTACTATTTTCTTGATTTTTTAATTTTTTGAAAGTTTTTACCCTCATTTTGAACCACCTAGTGGTACTGATGTAGAGGCCATTGTCATGACATTCCAACAATATCTTTCTTGAAAAATTTTCTTTGCTAAGATATGAGCGCTTGAATGAAACTTTGAATAAATTTGATCTACCTTATCGATACTATAATTAACCTTGCCTATGTGAGAACATCACGATAAGGTGCCCTCAGAATCCTTTGATGAAGAGTAGCAGCTAACATACATTCAATGCGAGAATTGGATATTATGAATGGAGTGGAATGTGTCTTGCATGAAGGAATATGAGATGGATTGGTTGCTGGTTTGGAACCTTTGACTCTCCAAACTTGGGAGGATGGGAAATGATGGGTGGGAATAGAAATTTTCGTGGAATTAGAACCAACCATTGGACATACTTCGCTCCTTGCATGAGAAGCCTTCTTTTGTATTTGAGGATGCTTTTGATGAATACATTTCTGTTTTTGTTTTTCCCCATAGTTTACTTGACTAATGGAGTATCATTGGGATGATTTTCTTTATTTTTCTTTGGTATCCATTTGTATTTTCTTTGTCTTTTCTACTTTATTTCTTTATTTTCTTTGATGATATTCTCCTTTCTTTGATAAGAATATTTCCTTTTATGTTGGTCCCAATTTGAGTATGAGATGATGGGTGGATGGCGATTCATGATATGACTAGTTGTAGTGTTGATTGTACTTTCATCATAAGGATCCTTCATGCCCCATATGTTGATATTTGTTGTAGACAAGATTGCCCCCAACATTATGAAGGTATTAACAATACCTAACTCTTTACCTTGATAATGTATCCTTTGATCCATAGCCATTGAATATGAATTATCATGAACACATGATATTGCTATGGATTCCTTCTATTCGGGAATATGAACTGTTTGCTCTGATTCTATGACATCATTATAGGTTGACACTGCTTCAAAAGATGTTGGTGCTGATTCAAAAGATTTTGATGATGCAAAATCACTATAAGAATAAGGAATCTTGACCATTGCTTCTGTTGCATGGGGATATCAAGAATGGGAGATTCTTGTTTTGGATGAAGAATGTCTATATACCCATAAAAAAGAAACATCTCAAAGGGATGATATCAAGGACATCTTTGGAGTTTAAAATGGTTTGGATGATGTCCCTCAGCTCTTGGTGAAACTCTGGGGATAGGGGTTCTTGATCCTAACTTGATTAAGAGTAACTTTCATTATCCTCAAGATCCTCCTCTTGAAATGATCCTTAGGTGGATGATATATCATTGGTAAAAGACTCTAAGCAATATTTTGTGGGTATGGGTGTAATAAGGGATATTTCTGGCTCATTTGGAACTTTTTCAACATGCCCAATCATTTAGTCATATATGGGAGAGATATTATAATCTGGTACATACTTGATGCCATTATGGTATTAAATATTGCTAGACACTATTGATGGGTTTTGAATTTGTTTTAACATAGTATCTTGATGTATGTTTGATTCCTCATGTTGATACTCATGAATACCATAAATGTGTCCCACTATGGTATCATGAGTATGGTTTACTTTATTTGAGGTTGATTCCTTTCCTGAATCTTTTTATTTTGTATGATCAGGCATAGGGTTTGTGTAATTTTTTAGATTTTCATCCCTATATTTTTGATCGACATCAATGTCTCCTTTCTCAATAAGATCTTCTATTAGATGTTTGATTCTAAAATAATTTTGTGTTATGACCTTTGTATTGGTGGAATCCACAAAAATGATCTTCTCTATAGCTAGGAGGTTTGACTTGTGGTTCTTGATAGTTTGAGAAATTTGGGAGTGTGATAAGATTGGAATGTATCAATCTCTTCAACACATCCTCCATAGGTTTCCCTAAGGGAGTGAATTGTCACTTAGGAGCACCATTTGTTCTTTGTTGTCCATGTTGAGTGTTTGCAACATTTATTATTGTTTGATTGTTTGACGATGTCATGGATGGTTGTTGTGTATTCATGTTTTGGATATTTTCTTGCCTAGGAGAAATTAAGGCCACCTTTGCATCAACAACACCATCACTAGTAACATTCTTGTTCTTGGCTCAAAAGTGGGGTTTGTCGTTAGAACTAGTGGATGGGCAGTTGTCCTTATACACTTGTATATTTCTGTGTGAGATTAGGGCTCTCTCGATGTTGAGGGCCCTAGGGACAAGCTCATCATAAGTGGTGATACATTTCATCTTTAGGGGGAAGGATAGTTTTGGATCAACATTTTCTATGATAATCCCCACTTTTTTCTTGTCAAGAATGGACCACTTCCTCTTACTATCTATTTTCCTCCACCATTGTAAGAAATTAGCAAAGGATTCCCCTTTATTCTACTTGAGAGTGTACACATATTCTAGATTTTCATCCATGCCAAGATTAAATTTGAAATGGTCTATAAACCTATCAATTATTTCTTGGAAGGTTTTGATACCCAAAGGTAATTATGAAAACCAATTGATGGTTGGGCCTATCAAACTTCGTGGAAAGAGGTCCATCAAGTGGGAATCATTGTAGGCAACCTCCATACACATGATGTTGAATAATTTGATGTGATCCATAGGATTTCCCCTCCCTTTGTATTTATTAAATTTAGAGACCTCAAAACCAGGAGGGAAAGGTACCATTGCGATTTTTTTATTGAATGGGTATGGACACAAGTTTTTTTGTGTATGGGGTTTCTTCATTTTTACCATTTGAATGTATTGCATTTGTTGCATTAGCGCCTTGAGTTGTGATGCCATATCATCTTGAAGGTTTGGTGGAGGAGCATGAGTGGTGTATGGTGGGATGAAGGATGAAGTATAAGTGGGATTTTGATATGATGGGGTGTTGTATGGTGTGTAAGGTGGCATTTGATACTGCAAATGTGATGATGGTAGAGGTGTATATGCTCCTAACTTATTTGTATTGATGACATTGTTTTGGGGATTATAGTATAAACCTTGTTGTTGTTTTTGTGTAATAACTTGTTGTTGTTGGGCATATCATTGTGCTCATAATGCTTGTTGTTGTGATTTTTATCATTGTTGTGTGATTAAGGCTTGTTGTTTAGCTTGTTGTTGTGTGATTTTTTGATCTTTTTGTTATTGTAATGCTTGTTGGTAGGCATCTTGTGCTTGTTGCAAAGCTAGAGTGTTAGCTTATTGTGCTCGTGTGGCTTGACCTTGAGCTTTTTTCTATAGAAATGCTTGTTGATAGGATTTTTGTGCTTGTTGGAAAGATTTCACTTGAGCTTGTTGTTGTTGCAATGTGGAAGTGTATTTTTGTTGGGATATATGATATGGACATTGGTTGATCATGTTGTGAGTGAATTGTGGGCTGTTTTGTGCCATCATTCCTTGTAAGATTGTCGATTGGGATGGAGGAATGTAGGTTTGGGACCCCATTTTAATTGGCATGATTTGGGGAACCAATGGTAAAGATGATGATGACACCATTTGGTATTGTGATTTCAATGACATATTCTATCCTTGGATCAATTGATTTGAAGGGTTCCCTTGACCAATGTGTTGAGGGTTTCCCTTGTGGTGTTTGATGTGGGACCAATGCATTATCTTGGTTGATGGGGGTTGTGTTTAATGTGTTTCTTTGGTTTGGATTGATGATGGATGGCTTTGATGTGGATGGGGGATTGACTTGAGTAGATTGGGTAACCACTTGCTTTGATGTGTCAATGGGTTTGTTGGAACCACTTGTTAAAGGTTTACCTTGTGTGAGGATGTTATCTTTCCCTTGTTGTCCTAGTAGATGCACTTGGTTCACATTACCTTGTGTAGTGTTGGGCACACTTTGGGTATTGTGATGATAGATGAAGATGGGTGTGCTTGATATGTTGAGGCCATCATGGTGTTATGGAATGTAAGTGGTTTGTATGGATGGAGGGGATGCTCAAGAATGGTGGTGGAAGATGGAGGTGGGGCACCAAATGTTGGTGTCCAAGTGGTATTTTGGGCAAGATTGGTGTTTTGGGTGCCCAAAAGTGATTTGTCTCCTAATGGGAGAGTGTGACCAAGATCCGTGGCAATCCTAGTTGCAAGAATAGGAGTTAATGTTTGAATTGGAACAAGGGATGGAGTTGGTTGATTCGTATATTGGGTTAACTCTTGTGTCAAGTTTTGTGCAAGAAAATTTGGAGCCACATTTTCTAAGGTTTGGTGATCTTGTTTATACTGAATGAGTTCTTCCTTACTAAGTTTAAGTGGGTTGTTTGTGACATGTTCTACCTCATATGGTCCAAATGGATCTTGCATTTTTTGTGAGGGGGTAGAATGACTCCTTGGATCAAATTATTGTGGGTTTGGGTAACTTGTGGTGGATGTACCTTTGGTTTGTTCATGATTATTTTGTGTTGTGATCTTGGATTAACCATAAAGTATGGGTTAACAATAGGAGAGGTATGTTAAGATTTATAATGTTTAAACTCTCTAGTTGACTCATTCTTTTTGTAAAAGGGACCCTCTTAGTTGTTTTACACCAATGAAGTGAATGAGAGATAAAAAGGGTGAATGATATGGGGATAGTGATCTTTCCAAACTTTTGGGACAAAAGTTTTGACTATAGGTTTGATTATTTTGGTATCATGGATAAAGGTGCCAATGAAATTGTAAATATTTAAGGTAGACTTATGACCTTCAAGATAAACTAGTCCACAAATGTGATAACTGACTTAACTAAATAGATGGAAAATGATTCATTTCACACACAAAGTATCTTAATTTATGGTTTGGGTTGATAGATGTCTAAGTCCCAAGTTTTTGTGTGTCCAAAACTTTACAAAGTTTGGTGAAGTGAAGTGTTAAATATGATAAAGGGTGGATGAAATGTTTGACCCAAAATGTTAGCCTATAGTGAACCTTTATTTTGTGAGACCAAGGTAGTGAGAAAAATGCTATACCTCTAAAGTGATGAAACCCTAAGAACTTTAATATTTTTGGTGAAATAGAACTCAATTATTGTGGGAATAGAACTCAATGATTGTGGGAATAGAATCCAATGATTTTGACAATAGAACTCAATGGTTTTGGACTCAAAAACCCTAAGGAATTAATGATTTTGACAAAGTAAAGCTCAATGATTTTGGAAATAGAACCCAATGATTTTGACAATAGGACTCAATGGTTTGCAATAGTTTCCTTGTCTCAATTTCAATGTTTGAAAATACATTAATGTGGGGTGTTCATTTCACTTAATCTTTGCTTAAGTGAGATAGTTTCATTACCACATCAAGAAAGTATTGTTTGATATTTCACTCTAAAATGTATATGTTAAAGCAACCCTCATTTCACAAAGTCCATTATGTGAAAATAATGAAGCTAAGAACATAGTTCTGTATGTTAACCTCTAGAAAGTATGGATTAGATATAAGCCAAAATAATTAGAAGCATCTAAGGATAAAATCCTTAGGGAGAAGCAATAATATCAAGGATTTTCAAAAAAGTATCCATGCTTAAACCAAAGGGTTTAAAGTTTGATGAATCATGTGATGTGTGTTTGAAATGTTTTGGTACTAAGAAAATTAAAATTGACTTACAAGCAATATAACATCCCTAGCTCAATTGGGTACATTTTTCTTAGTGGGCTTACCTCATGCCCTTCGTAGTAGAAGAGATGATTTTACATGAAATTAAGTAAAGAGTGTAGAGGTATTTTAAGAATGAAGTCTTAACCTCTACACTTTAACCAAAAACAAACATCGAAAGTACCTTCTTGGAATCTAAGTTCCAATGGACCACTTCGAAAAAATTGTTGGATGGACAAAGTTGGCCACTATTTAAACAAGGTTCTTATTAATGATAGATTGAGAACACTAGAACCAACACTCATCCACTAGCCACTTAAGGCTCTTTAATAATTACTATTCCACTTAAGGCATGGGATTAGGTGAAATATGTTGTTGGCATGGATTGATGCTAATTTCTCATGATTTCACATCCTTTATTGGAAGTTCATCGATAAACGTGCTTGCAAGAACTTGACTATGAGTTTCTTGTTATGAGGTGTGTCTCATAGAAAGCCCTCTCTTAAGGGTGAACAAAAGCATGAAAGTATACTTGAGTATTTCTCTTCACCCAAGATCACATGAAGCACAAGGGGAGAGGATACAAACTACAAGTTCACACAAGCAACAAAGTATACTTGAGTGTTTCTCTTCACAAAAGATCACACAAAGTGCAAGGTGAGTGGATACACACTAGAAGTATGTCACAACAAAGCAAAAAAATAATTCATTTTAACCTTGTAAAGAAAAATGAGTTCATTTTATTCACCAAATGGAAGCGTTTGATTGTCTTCAATTTTAATCGATATAGCAAAATGAGGATGTGTGGGTCCAATTTTAACTAACTTTGAACGTATATTTTAAACCTAGTGGAAGTTTAGTTGTCCTAAAAAAATAAAGAAAAGAATCATATGAGGGGTTATACCATCCCCTAAGTGTCAAAACACTTTTACAATGACTAGAACAAATAAAAACAGAAAATTAAAATTTTCAATTTTTTCTATCTTCTAGTATATCACATTTTTGGAGGCCTTCAGAGTAGAATTGGGGGTTGAAAGTCCATAAAAATTGATTATTGTAGCTATAATTTATAGGGATTGAATTAGTACTCTTGGAGACCTTTCCAACAATGCAAATAGATTCAAATTTCGAGCATTGAGTAGAAAGTTATGACCCCAACAAGTCGGGGCAAATAATTTCTTAGTGTAGACATGGAAAATATACAATTCAATCTGACACACTTCATCCTGATTACTAACATCATTTCTTCCTGAATCACACTCTAAGCTTCTCATCACGATTTGTCTCTTAATTAGATAAATCATGATTCGTCTAAATTAGGTATTTTTCCTCTGTTGATTAAATAAATCAATTTAATTTAATTAACCCTAAATCCCTCGTTAATTAAATAATTCATCTTATTTGATTAAATCCCTAAAGTCTTCTCACTAATTTGAATAAATTAAACCTTATTTAAATTAATCTATTATCATCCCCCTTTAGTTAAGGGTGGACCTACATAAGTGGTGAACACTTTTGTGGAGGAAGGGAAAAGTCATTTTTTTCCTCTACACAAAGTGAAGGGGTTCGGCCGAACCAAATTGTTCGACTGAACCTTTAACATGGTTCAGTCGAACCCCATTGACATGTGAGCAAAAATATTAAAATAAAGGGGTTCAAGCGAACTAGGGTTCAGTCGAACCCCCTTAATAGGGATTTAAAAAAAAAAACTTGTCATTTTCCTGGACCCCCTAAATTTCCCTCATTATTTTAAAGGGGTTCGACTGAACTAACCCCTTTAATAGGTTCGGTCGAACACCCTTCTTCCCCTATCTCAAAAAATTGATTTTTTTTTATAAAAAATTATCATTTGAAGCTCAATTTGAAAATGAAAATGCAGAAAAATTTAGAAACCCAACTAGATAATGATAGTCCTTAGAATGAGCTATCCATCGAATATAATTTTAATATGATTTGGTTTTATTATGTATTTTACTTTTTAGTTTTATTAAACATAAGTTTTTCACTGAAAATCAAAATCTCTAGTCTGCACATGTGGAAAAATAGCAGATTATCAAAATAATTTTTTTTAAAATACGTTGAGGCTGGGTATTGATGTCCTTGATCCAGTAAAAAGAACAAAAGAATTTTGATTCATACAGAAAAAGTTATGTTGTATACAGTCTGCCTATGTTTGAATTGCAATTGGTTTGACTTTGAAACTTGATTAAGGAAAAAATATTCAATAAAAAACTATGAGACCAAATGAAAGTGCTAGATATCATGCTTACAAATCTAAATTCAAAAAAAATAGAATTTTATCCTTCATACAAAAAAAGTTATGTTGTATACGGTGAGCATCACTTTTTAAAAATGTTGTTTTATGAAAAACACTAGTTTTCATGGGAGATGGAAAAAAAAGTGCAATTTGATTCCAAAAAATTTAAAAAATATATTTTTAGAATCTATAGACAAAATGTGATGAGACTCTAATTTGCATCATTTTCAAATTCCTCACAGTTTAGCTGCTACAAAAGCCCAAAAGTGAAGATTTAGTTAAAAATAATAATTGCAATGTTCAGTTTGCCCAAAAATTGTAAACCACTATTGTGGGATCACCCTTAAATAAATCAAAATCTTTATTTAATTAAAGTATAAATCATTATTCCTCTCAACTTTTTTTTAAATAAATCATAAAATGTGAATCAAATTTGTCACATCATCTAATCTCTACTTAAATTGATCAAACCTTGATTAATTTAATCCAAATCACTAAAATCCTCTAGAGAATGCAACTTGCACAATAAATCAATTACTTTGATTTATTTGATTGTCTATTTTCTCTCAACAAAGAATAAGGAAGAAATATTCCTTCAAATTTGAATTGAAAATCCAAGTGGGCTTGTACATCCATTTCTTTCTCCCCCCAACATGTCACATTCAAATTTGAATCTCATGGCATTTATCATGCACATTGACAAAAATGTGCTCATTCCTCCTCCAATCACATGTGGACAAGTGGCCTCTTCTCATTGGTTGGTCTTTTGTCCCACATTGCTCAATTTCACTCTCTCTTCAATTTTGGAAATCTATAAATGAGATACTCTTCCTCTCATTCAAACATCCACAACTTGAGTAAAATTACTCTACTCAACTTCATCCTCAATGCAAGATCTTAGCTAGGTTATTGCAGGTTTTCTCAAGAAACTCATCTTGTTCTTCATCAACAAAGTGGATCAATCACTCATCAAATAACAAAGCTTACAAATGATTTGGGAAAGGGCTGATTTTGACACATCAATTAGCACCAAATACGCCATGGGATCATGAGTTTTCTTGCCTAATTATGATTTTACTTGCATTTTCATATTTTGTTCTTCATTTTCCTATTTTGAGTAATTGCAAATGGATTTCATGGGGAATCCTTGTTTCACCTTGCATATGATCTAATATTGTGTTTTTTTCTTTCTTTTATGTAGGTTTGAAATTGGGGTTCACATTTTGGCACTAGAAGGAGGGAAAATCTCAAGGATTCCATCACGTTTTTCAAAAATTTCATGCTTTTTTAACATTTTTTATGCACACAGAAAACTACGTCGCTGACAGTTTGTGCGGCGCTATATTGCACCACTTTCAAAGGTGTGACACTATATTGCACCGCTTTCATAGGCGTGGCGCTATATTGCACCACACTTATTCCAAACTATGCCACACCCGCTTTCCCGCTTCAAATTTTCAAAATTTTAAACTTGGTCGTGAATTTTCAAGTTGCAAACTGTGTCGCATGCTCAAATTGCGCCGCATTTGGGCTCTTTGTTTTCTGCAGAGTGCCACTTTTAGTCTGGGTGCAACTCTATATTGCGGCACTGATTTTCCAAACTGCGTCGCGGTATTTCCAAACTGCGTCGTATTTGCTAACTACGCCGCACCTGTAGATTTCTGATTTTTTTAACATTTTTTTTGTGATGCAAGAACTTTTGACTCGGAGGTGGGTTTTGGCTGAAATTTTATAGGCAGTTTCATTATGAGGTGGCATGTGGTTTCATAGATCATCTTAAATTGGTTGGTGGCCATTTTGACACATTTTTGAGGCTTGAGACTTTCATTTTGGTCCTTAAAATAACAATTTAGTGTTTTTTCCTAGTTTTTAAAAAGTTGTTTTGGTTAATAACTCAAAACCCATGTTTCCAATTTTGGATGTTAGTTGGAAATTCATCCTATCTTAGTTTTAGAAATTTTTTGGAAAAAAATAGGACTCTCAAAGTCATGCATGCAAAATTACTAAAAATGGAAAAATCTAACAATTATTGAAATCTGCCAAAAAAATTTTTTTTTGATTAAAAGGGAATGAAGGAAAACGAAGGCCAAGGGTTCTTTATGAATTTATCATCTCATTTTATTAAGTGTTTTTTAACACTTTGGGAGAACTTATAATCCCTTTCTAAGGATTTGTTTACTTTCATGCTCTTAGGACACTAAAATTTCTTTTTGGGCTCTAAAAAGAACAATACAAAATTCTTTCTCAAAAGTTTGCAAAAGGGTTTAAAAAGAACCTTAGAAACAATCTAATAGATTTGGTTTAAGGTTTAAAAATTGAAAAATGAAACTTCCACACTTGAATTTGGTGCTCTAAAAATAATTCATTTTGCTTTGTGGGATTAAAATAAACAAGTGTTATTTCATTTTGTAATTGTTTATTCAAGTTAATATCATCAAAAGGGCATATGTGCTTCTCTCACATCTCATGGCGATCTTGAGAATCAAAAGTTATTTTGGTCATCTTAAGTTGACTAAAATAATTAACTCCACATTTTGTTTTTGGGATTAAAATTGAACCAAACATGAGAGTTTTCTCCCTTTGTTTTTCAATGAAGGTTGATTGAACTATAAGATATGATAGCTTGATTTTGTTTATCTTAGCGGGCCTGCCTTGTGGGAAAAATTAATCACCCAAGGGAACGACCCAACCGGGAACATGCTAAAGCAAGTGACTTCCACCCGAGATATAAGTGTGGATATTAGAACAAAGGCCAATATCATGAGGATTATTCCGATGAGAAGGGAAAAAATGGTCTCTCACTGCATGGATAGTCCCCCACAAATGAAATGCCCACATTAAAACCCTTGTTTAGAAAAGGCCAAAATCCTATCTATTTGTTGGTGTAAAAGGTCATGTCCTTTGAAGCCGCCCCACATTATACATGCGATTATGTTGTAGAGATGAAAAATATGCCATGGAAGATTCATGGGTACTGATCCTTGGATGACCCGAGAAGCGAGTGCACTGTAAGGAGGAGCCTATGTGGTCAAACATTTAATCATCCACACTGAATATGCATAGCTGGATTCATCCAAGTGGGAACCCAACAAATACTGTCTCATCATCCTAGGATTGTACATGTTATTGAAATCAAAACACCTTGCTTGGTTCTAAAACATTGAGAAACAAACATTCACAAAAGCTTTGAAATTTCAAACCCTTTGAGGAAACAAATATCCTTTGACGAATCTAAGTGCTCTTGCTTGCCCTAAGGATTATATCCTTAGAGGTTTCTAGGTACTTAGGTTTAATCATTATTTGTTTTCACCAAATTCAACACTAGGAAACCTTTGCCTTGATTTCCTTGATTTCCACATAATTCATTTTGTGGGATGAAAGAAAATTAGGACATTGGACATTCAGTTTGAAAAGCATAATCAAGAAAGTGTTTGTGGTAAAAAGAAACAAATCTAAGAAAGATAACAAACAATTGAACTACACATGTGCTTGGTCCCTTTTGAGTCATTTGGTTTTCATGAAAACATTGGTCTTTTGGTTTGAACCACTTTGAGGGAAAAACATGTTCTTCATTACCTTGGTCTTATAAGCAGGTCCTCTTAGGGTCATCTAGGATCAAGTCAAAACACTTCACCCACCTCAAACATCAATCAAACCCCATTTCACCAACAAATTCTTGGAAACCTTGAAAAAATCACTTATGCTATACTTTTAGGAAAAATAAACATCATCTTGTTTGAATTAACATACTTAGTCAAATTATCAATCCTCTTGAGCGAATTTACCTCTATGATAAAACAACTTCCTAGGGTTTACAAGTTCATCATCAAAAATCACCTTGTTTAGCTTAACACACCTAGCCAAATTATCATCTTGTATACACATTTTCTCTAGGATAACTCAAATTCCTAGAGTTTACAAGTGCATTATCACTTTGTTTGACTTAACACACTTAGTCAAACTATCATAAATCAAAATCAAATCAAAATAAGTCCTAAAGTCTAGCATTGATCCAAAGTTCCTAAAAGTTTAAACACACATATCATTCACCCCTTTCATCCTTCATCTCATCATTGGTCCTAAACCCCTTAGAGGTCAACAAGGTCAAAACACAAGAGGAGCATGGAATATAATATTGATTCATACATAATGAGTAATCCAAGTCAACCAAACTATCCAAGCCTTACAATGCGAATTGATTTTGAAAAATTGCATTTGTACAATCCATACATGGGATCATTATCTCCTACAAACCTTAATGGTACAAAAAATGTGAGTTTTCCCAATCTAAATTTTGGAACACCTTTCCCTTTGGTAGATTTAAATCAAAGTCAAAACTTAAAAATCTATCAACCAAACAATCAAGGCATGAGCCTTCCCCCTTTACTAGCCATCGACCAACCAAATTCGAGCAACACCCCCTTCATAAATCAAATCATCATATCAAAACCTCCCATTTTTCCATCGATACTATAGAGGGAAACCATCCAAGCAAGCCCAACGGTCAAAACCATTCCCAATCCACCACCACCACCATTGCCAAAACACATGATAAATTCATTCTTCATTTTGTTGCAATCCTCTCGACAAGCTTCTCGCAAAAAGGCACTCCAAAACCAACAAGATGTGCAAGAAGCCCAAAAATTACAAGATCAAACTCAAGCCCAACACCAGGCTCATCAGGCACAAGCATAATATCGAGCACAACTAAAATAAATTCATCAACAAGCATACCAACAAGCCCTGCAAGATTTTCAGGCACAACAACAAGCTTTGTTGGCACAACAGTAGCTAGACCAACAACAAGCTTTGTTGGCACAACAACAGCTAAACCAACAACAAGATTTATGGAAACATCAAAAGATGGACCAACAACAACACGACCAACAACAAGAATTGTTGGCTCAACAACAAATGCAAGCCTTACTCGAGCAACAGAGCTTGCAACAAACTCCCACCATAATCATTGAAAATGATGATCAAAATCCTTCAACCAATGATCATGTTGAAAATGTCTCTACACCACCTAATGATCTAGAGGACATATCTCAATAATTTATTCCGAAGAATGATCAACATCTTTCACCAAGGTCTAGTAATGATCCTTTCCAAAACATATGGACATACTTTGACCTCATGACATTTGGGAAACTTCCTATGCCTAATGAAGATATCCAAGAACCCTTTATAAACAATCCATCCTTTGAAATTGACCCATGTCAAGAACCTGATCCAAAGCATATTGAAATCAATTCAGACATTAACCAAGATCAAGAATTCAAATATCCAAGATACTACAATGAGGTAATGGAAACTCTCCTATCTATACAAGATGTCACAAATAAGGATCATATCCATATAGCACATACCCCTCTATCTACCCATGAGATGCTTTCTTTAGATGGACATGTAGATGATCTTCATTCAAAACAAGAGTCTCATACTCTTGATATCATTACCAAGGAACAAGAGTCTCCTACTTTTAACATTTGCACACATGATCAAGATATAGAGAAATCCAGAGACATATCAAAAATAGGTCATGAAGAGGGATGCTGCAGGAGTCATGAATCATAAACATCTTGTGAAATGAATCATGAGGAAGAGTTTAATGAGGACAATGAGTCATCAACACCTCTTAAAGAAGCATTACAATCTGATATCTCACAAGATCAAATTAAAGATATCAATTAGGCATTCATCCCACATATGGAGGATCCTATCACTTATAAAGTTGGATCACTTACCTTTCTTAGGGAAAGCTACCTCATCAATAAATAAGTTGTCACTTTTGAAGATCCACCACAAAGCAGAGAAGGATTAACAGCTTGTTTCCAAGGTAAATCATATCCTATTGCAGATAAATTTTTTGAGCGGATGAATTATCAAGGCAGAGGATTAGGCCTACATGAATAGGGTATCCTAGAATCAGTGCAGATTATTGGCAATCCTAAGCATCAAGGTCTTGGTTATTCAAAAATTAAGGGATCTAAACATGTAAGTGATACCTCTATAAAACTAGGGGAAACTTCGCCTCAAGAAAAAACCAACATAGGGGGCACGAAAATCCTTATGATGAAACCAATGCCAATACTACAATCGGCCACGTCATGAATCTTCATCCACCCATCACCCTATCCAAGAATTGGGACCAACATAAAAATAAATATTTGAATCAAAGAACAAAGAATATTATCAAAGTAAAAGAAGATAAGATGCATATCAAACAAATCAAATACACTTGGATACCAAAGAATACAAAGAAAGATGATCTCTATCATAGTCCATTAGTCAAAGAAACTATGGGGAAAAATAAAAAAGGGGAAATTATTCATCAAAGATGTCCACAAAGAAAAAAAAATGCTTCTCAAGCGACATACAAAGTGTATCAAGAATTTGTCCTAATTCCATGTACACTTCCATATCCACCCATCATTGCTCATATTTCCAAGTCAAAGGTTCCAAACTGTCGACAAATCCATATTTTATCCCTAAACACACTCCATCCACACCTCCACGCATAATATCCAATTCTCACATTGACCATCTATTGGCAACGACCCTTCATCATAAGGATTCAAAAGGCACCGTATCACGATGTGTGCACAAAGATAGAGTTAACTCCGGTATCAACAAAGCAAATCAAAAATCTCAAAAGTTGCGTTCAAGTGCATGCATCTTGGCAAAGAAACTTCTTCAAGCAGGATACCAATGGCATATTATAACAAAAGGATCTATATTGACACCACCAGGTGGTTCAACATAAGCTTAAAATTTCTCAAAAAATACAAAAGAAATAAAAATATAATTTGTTTAAAAAAAAAATTAGAAAAATGATTGAAAATAGTAAAGAAAAAAAATCATCCTCTAGTGAAAACCACTTTAGTGGCGCTTTGGACAGGTACCATGATGAAAACCTGGCAAACAGACGTCATGTGTAGAATCAAGCATCTACGTGCACCATTTCAGGAGAAAGCATCTCATCCCATCCATAATAAATCCAACATTCCCTCCATCTTACCCATAATAAATCCACTCATCCATGAACCATTTATCCCATCCATCATCCAAATTATCTTAATCTTGATGAAATTTTGGTGCATGCTTTGCACTTGCTTATGGTAGTCATCTTGACATGGGTCATTTTCATTGATTCTATCCAATCCAACATTATCTGAGCCATGAAGCACTATCCAAATGCACATCCACTATCTGAACACCTTATCTTATCACAAGATGATCCATACCCATCCATCCATCCATTGATCCAAGCATCAACCCATGGTATTGCATACATTGCTAGACACTAGGGGCAGATATTTTCATCTTGCTTCATAAATAATTCTTGATATATATCCTCCAACTTATGTGGTGATCTGAACATTAGAAAACATGAAATCAAATGAATCAAAGCATTTGTGAGCACAAATCCAAATCACTAGCCCATGGCATATTTTGAGAAAAAAATGTTCCTTATCAAGCTTTATCTTTTGTCAAAAATCAATCCAAGACAATCAATATTAGTTGCATCTAATGTGTACGTCAACATCACATTAAATCATCAATTTTTTTTTTGTTCCAAATCAAGCTTTATCAATCTTGATCAATTGAATCCAATCAATTATCACCTTGTTTGACTTAACACACTTAGTCAAACCACCCTCTTGTGTACGAGTTTACTCTAGGATAACACAATTTCCTAGAGTTTACAAGTGCATTATCATCTTATTTGAATTAACACACTTAGTCAAATTATCCAATCCATCATCAACTTGTTTGAATTAACACACTTAGTCAAACCATCCTCTTCTATACAAGTTTACTCTAGGATAGCACAACTTCCTAGAGTTTACAAGTGCATTATCACTTTTTTTTTGACTTAACACACTTAGTCAAACGATCAATCCATCAATCTAATCAATCAACCTTAGCTTAGTTTTCAACAAAATCCCAAAACAAAGCACTGATATCATCACATATCCACATCCAAATCATTCAAAATCTAAAACATGCCAAAATTTGAAAAATAAAAAATAGAGTCGTCTTGTCAAACTATGTCGTCTCTGAGCTTGAACATAGGCAAGGTTGATCTATGATCATCCCCTGAGACACCTTAGGTTAGTCCTTTAGGCATCCGTCACAATAATCTGGCAATCTGTTTGCCCATCTTTCTCATCAGTAATCAGGTCAATTGTCATCTGAACTACGTCATCTCTAAGATTAAATGTAGGAAAGGCCATCCTTGATCGACCCCCAAGACACAAAATCCAAAAAAAATCAAAAGATCTCAAAAATACCAAAAACATTTGCAAAACATCTCAAAAATTCCAAAAAATAGCCTCAAAAACATTTGAAAAACCCAAAATGGTGCATCCATCTCATCTCGCTTTCACTCATGATTGTCTCACTCTTAATAAATCAATCATCACCATCATCCTTTGGTGAGTCAGTCATAAGCAAGTCTAGCAAGTTCCAAAGTGAACACCCTAATCGTCAAAGTCTCAAGTCTAGGTTAGTAAGCAAGCAAGTTGGTCAACTCAGAGTATCACTAGCTTGTCACCCAATCAATCCCACCAAAACCCTGATCACAACATGTTCTAGGATGTATCCTTCCCATGATGAACATAAGCATCAGGTACCCCCCAATAGTTTAGCCTTTGCTAGTGGTACAAAGAACATTAGCTTTTTTGTTTACATTATCTGGTATTTTTGACTTATCTTATTTTGTGCTCATTCCAAGGACCTCTTTATGATGCCTAATCAAAATAGGTTTAGAGAGAAAGGAATGGGGCAATGATCATTATATTTTTATTTGTTGTGCTTGTTGGATATTCTTGTAAAATAACTTGGTGAATACTTGTTTTGTTAGGTTCATCCTAGCAAGGTTTCCATATGTCAAGTGTGAACAATAATATTCCTATCTGATTTTTTAGTCAAAGTCCATCACACTAGGTACAACACCATCCTAGTTCTTTATACCATGATGCACCATACCTATGTGTGTTATCAAACATAAAGTAATTGGCCCTTTGAAAATTCCAACTCCTGGTAAGCAAATCATCATTATCATCATCATAACGTAGGCTTGTTGGATCCTCCTTCCATCCATCTTATTCTTCTTATTTTTCTCTCTTTACTAAAATTTCTATCTAAAGTAGGTGTGAGATCTTAGAATATACATGAGGCTACCCATGGCTAATGACTATCTATACATCATCATAATTGTCTACATCAAATAATTATCTTTCATCCTCTAATCAATAGAACCACTCCTTTGACATTTTATTGCGATCTCGACCAAAAAATCAAACATTTCTGCTCGATCCCTCGAGGGGGCAATATACCAACATAATCCTTATTATTGGGGAAATAGTGAGGCATCTGGAAAATCAAGAAATTTTTGAACTTTGATCACAACAGATTATTCTTTAAATCAATGCAACAAGTACATTGCTTCAAAGAGGGGAAAAATGTAGACATGGAAAATATACAATTCGATCTGACGCACTTGATCCTAATTACTAACATCATTTCTTCTCAAATCACACTCTAAGATTCTCATCATGAGTCATTTCTTAATTAGATAAATCATTATTCATCTAAATTAGGTCTTTCTCTTCTGTTGATTAAATTAATCAATTTAATTTAATTAACCCTAAATCCCTCTTTAATTAAATAATTCATCTTATTTGATTAAATCCCTAAAGTCTTCTCACTAATTTAAATAAATTAAACATTATTTAAATTAATCTAACATCATCCCCCTTTAGTTAAATAAATCAAAATCTTTATTTAATTAAAGTCTAAATCATTATTCCTCTCAACTTTTTTTTAAATAAATCATAAAATGTGAATCAGATTTGTCACATCATCTAATCTCTACTTAAATTGATCAAACCTTGATTAATATAATCCAAATCACTAAAATCCTCTAGAGAATGCAACTTGTACAATAAATCAATTACTTTGATTTATTTAATTTCCTATTTTCTCTCAACAAAGAATAAGGAAGGAATATTCCTTCAAATTTGAATTGAAAATCCAAGTGGACTTGTACATCCAACAATGCATTCACTCCTCTTACATGTCCTTGTGCATTGAGCTAAGTGACATTAACTTCATTTATTTCTCCCCCCAACATGTCACATTCAATTTTCAAATTTGAATCTCATGGCATTTATCATGCAAATTGACCAAAATGTGCTCATTCCTCCTCCAATCACATGTGGACAAGTGGCGTCTTCTCATTGGTTGGTCTTTTGTCCCACATTGCTCAATTTCACTCTCTCTTCCATTTTGTAAATCTATAAATGAGAGACTATTCCTCTCATTCAAACATCCACAACTTGAGTAACTTACTCTACTCAACTTCATCCTCAATGCAAGATCTTAGCTAGGTTATTGCAGGTTTTCTCAATAACTCATCTTGTTCTTCATCAACAAAGTGGATCAATCACTCATCAATAAGGATTATGCTAGTATATGCATAGCTGGATTTGTCCAAGTGGGATCCCAAAAAATATTATCTTTTCAACCTAGGGTTGTGCATGTTATTGAAACAAATATCTTTCAATGAATCTAAGTGCTTTTTCTTTCCCTAAGGATTATATCCTTAGAGGTTTCTAAGTTCTTGGGTTTTATCATCATTTGTTTCACCAAAGTCAACACTAGGAAACTTTTGCCCTAATTTCCTTGATTTCCACATAATGGACCTTGTGGGATGAAAATAAATTAGGACATTAGACATGTAGTTTGAACAATAATCAAGAAAGTGATTTTGGTAAAAAGAACTCACTAAGGAAAGATAAAAGACAAAATTAGACCTCATAGTTTAGTCTCAAATGATTTCCCCAAAAGTCAAAATTCTAAAACCAAGATTCAAAAGGATTAGTCTAAAAGATCGTGAACACCATCTTGAAATGCTCCTTGAAGTCAGAGAAATATTGGTGTATAATTTCTATAAGAAGGCTTTAATGAACAACCCAAGTTTGTATGCATTTTATTATCAACAAAATCTTGAGCTTTTTCAAAGGTTTTCTTTCTTCACATAAGAATTTTAACATGTTCTTCAATACCTAGGTTTTGTAAAAAAAGAGTCATGTCTAAGTCAAAGTCTAGGATCAAAGTTTCCACTCTCATCCATCTCTCCATCAATAAAAATTCATCCCACCAACAAAATTTTGAGAAACTTTGGAAAATCATTCATGCTAAACTTAAAGGCTAAATTAGCATCACTTTGTTTGACTTAATACAACTAGTCAAACTTTCAAACCTCTTGAACAAATTTACCTTTAGGATAACACAACTTCCTAAAATCTACTAGTTCATGATCAACTTGATTGGATTAACACAATTATCCCATTCATTCTCTTGTGCGATTTTTCCCTAGGATAACACAACTTGCTATGGTTTACAAGTTCACCATCATCTTGTTTGACTTAATACACCTAGTGAAACTATCAAAATCAATCCAAGCCCTAAAGTTTAGCATTACCCCTAAAAATTTCTTCAAAAGTTTCACTCATTCACCTCATCCATTTATCTCATCACCATCACCACCCTGTTTTGATCTTTCGACTCTCCTAGTTTTTCTTTTTTGGGCCTAAAGATTAAGATTAAACGATCCCTATTTTGTGGTCCAAACAAGATCACAACACAAGAGGAACATGGAAAACACCAAATAAAAATATCAACTTCTAGTGAATTAGGTCAAATAATCACCGAAATAAACCTTGTGGGATCAAGCAATCCCCCAAACAACTCTCCTCTACCATCACAAAATCCTCAAGAGGAAGGCTATGAAGAGGACATCACCAATGAGGACTTGGGAATGACACAATCAAAAATGCTAGAAATGGTTCAAAATCTAGAGAATCATAAAATTATCAATGCCATGTTTAAATACTTATGCACGTTAAAGGAAGGAGGGGTCCAACTCCATTCTGACCTTGATGTAGCCACTAGTATGGAAAGGCCTCTTACAAAATATCCCCAATGTCTACTCTGAATATCAGTCAAGAAATGCCCCAAACCATATCGACAATCACATCAACCTCACCAATTGTAAACAAGAGAAGTGCAATGTTTCATGAATTAAAAAAACATCACCTTGTAAACAAAAAAGAGGTAAATATTAGCACCACACAGGATAAATCTATCCTGGTGAATCCATCACACCTCTACGTCTTGCTCACTTTTTATAATCACGCAGATTCATCTTCATTCCATACAACACCAACCTATCCTTTAAACATACAAAATTCTCTATCACAATCATTGACCCGAACTTCCTCCAAGGGAGCATACCATCTTTCCCTCCATTATTTCTCACATCCACATCACTTCTTGGATTGGGTCTTCTGCCCCTACCCATCTCTAGTTTCTCAAATCAATGCAATTCAAGCATCACATCAAATCCTCTCCTTTTTCTAGCAGCATCACAACAACAAGTGACAACCACTCAAGCCACCATGGTCAATACATCAGTCAATCCTCAAATCTCTCAAAACATACCTTCTCAAGGATCGAGCATATCAACCACACCACGAACAACCCAAATCCCGATCACAAAAATAACTCTCTCGCCTGTCACAACAGCTATCACCATTCCCAATCCACCACCAACCCCACCAAAAGCTAATGTGATGAATTCATTCATCACCATGATCTAGGCCATCTAGAAGGCCAATAATCAGAGGGTACTTAAACAAAACCAACAAGCTGCACAACAGGTTGCTCAACAAGCGCAAGCACAACTAACTGCCCAACAAGATGCACAAGTTGCACAAGCCCATCAAGCTACAGAAGCCACACAAGGTCAAGCTCAAGCCCAACACCAGGCTCAACAAGAACAAGCACGATATCGAGCACAACTGCATACAATTCATCAAAAAGAATACCAACAAGCACTGCAAGATTTTTAGGCACAACAACAAACTAAACAACAAGATTTGTTAGGGAAATAATAGCTAGACCAACAACAAGCTTTGTTGGTGCAAAATTAACTAGACCAACAACAATATTTTTTGGCACAACAACAAGTTTTTTTGGCGCAACAACAGCTAGACCAGCAACAAGCTTTATGGGAACATCAATAGATGGACCAACAACAAGCTTTGTTGGAATAACAACAACATGATCAACAACAAGCATTGTTAGCACAAATGCAGGCATATCAATAGGCCTTGAACACACAACAGAGCTTGCAGAAAACTACCACTAATATCCCTCGCATCAATCAAACATTGAAAACACCCCAAAACACATTTATCCCACCCCCTGATCCATAAAATGATGTTGCGGCATAGATAAAGCTACTCTCACAACAAGTGTTGGATCTACAATCAAGGAAAACAACCAGAACACTGGAGAATTTGTGCCACTATCCCTTTGACAGAAGTCTCACAATGGTACCGTTCCCAAAGGGATTCAAGATCCCCAAATTCAATAAGTATAATGGGATGGGAAACATTGAAAATCACATAAGGAAATATCATGTACATTGCATGGAGGTCACATACAATGACACATATCTAATGAGAATTTTCCCTCAAAGTCTGAATGGTCCTGCGATGGAATGGTTTTCTCACCTACCCATAGGCATCAAAACATTCCAGGAAATTGTGGAAGATTTCCTTAAAAACTATGCATTTAACATGGGTGTAGATTTTAGTTTGGAGGAACTATCAACGCTTAAACAAAGAAAAGAAGAGCTATTCACATCCTTCTTGCAAAGATGGTGATCTAAGGCCAATCAAAGCAAGTGTACCATGCTAGAAGAACAACAAGTTTGCACAATCATATCCAATCTAGATGAAAACTTGGCATTCTACTTAAAAATGCAATGCATCACAACATATGATCAGTTGATACCAAAGGCACTCAATATCGAAAGAACCCTTACTATGCAAGGAAACACATCAACATTTCCTCCACCAAAAGATAACCGTCTATCCAACAATTATAACAATAAACCTCAAACGTGGTCAAGGAACAAAAATATCACAAACGACTACGTAGTCGATACTAAGGTGGTCATAAATGCTCGTAAACTGAACATCCAAACTCATCACCAGCCAAAAAATCACAATCGCAATAATGTGCAAGATAATATAGTATCACAACAACAACCACTTCCTAGCAACCGAATCAATAACTTGGGCAATCAAGGAGGACCACCTCCTCAAAATAAATATCCTCCCAAGTGGAAGTTCATGACTCTTGGAGAATTAATTGAATCCATAATGAAGAAGTTGGTCAAGGAAAACCTTATCGAAGTCTCCAACTCTGAGCAATATGTGGAACCCATGACCAAACCACCATGGTACAATGAAAACCTCCTTTCTGATTTTCACAAGATCAAGGGACATACAACCACAAATTGAATGAGGCTGAAGAATATCATCCAAGACCTCATCGAGGACAAGATCATAAATGTTGAACAACCAGCTGGAAACCACGACCTTAAGATATAAAAAATTTGATGCCAAATCATAATCAAGGAAATAGCCAAGGGCACAATAAAGGGAAACAAAAATATGCTAGTGCTAACCTAGTATATGAAGAGATAGTCGCATGTTTAGATGAAATGGTCATGACCATTAATGTTAAAGGGGCCAACACCGATTGTGGAGTCACCACACCTAGCAGAAAGGTCACCATTGCAGGGGCACCGTAATCATTTAAGACCAAAATTTCAAATACAAAAGTTATTCCCTACGAATATAGTGTCATTGACCAGCTGAAGAGAACCCTTGCTCAAATCTCAATCATGGAATTGTTAAAAATTTCCATTGCCCATAGGAAAATCCTTGATAAGGCATTAGTGGCATCCATCATCTCCACCACCCTTGACACATAATAGTTTAAGGCTATGGTTGGTAATATCGTTACCCCAAATATCCTTACATTATTCATTCAATATTTCCCCACCCAACCATCTCATAATCACACACTTCACCTTCAAGTGTTGATTCACAAAAAGAAAGTTAAAAGGGTCCTAGTGGATGGAGGGGCAGGCCTTAAAATTAGCTCTCTCAAACTCATAAAGAACTTGGGATTCTCTAAGGATTCCATTAACAAGAACAAAATAATCACTATAAGAGAATCTGATGATCAAGAAAGAGTGTCTCAGGGCACTGTTAAAATCCCAATCCAAGTGGGACCAAAAAACATGAAGACTACTTGTCAAGTCCTTGACCTCGACTTACCATACAAAATCCTCCTAGGATGCCCATGGATCCATAGAATGAAGGCGGTTGCCTCAACATATCATCAATGCATCAAATTATTGTACCAAAATGAGGAGGTCACTATACACGGAGATCTCAAACCATTCTCCTATTGCAAAAAACTTGGAAGCCAAGTTTTATAAAATACCCCAAGTACCGAAAAATGATGAAGGCCCATCCACTGCATACATAGACCCATCTAACCTTGCCTCCACCTCTACGAATAAGACACCCGCCATCCCTGATATATTTGACATCAAACTCATGATCCAGGACAATGGATGCAGAGACTACAAAATGAAGAAGAGTGCATTTTTTGTAGGAGAGTTACTACAATATCCTAGGTCGCATGGGCAATCTCAATCAATCGAAACACCCGTCCACACCCTTAGGGCACATCCTTTTGGAATCCACCATTGGGGAGACCTAAGTTGGAAATTTTTTGATGAGGAAGATACGTCAAGCACAATATACCATGATGAAGGACCCATGCCCACACTACCCATGGACAAAGCCAAAAAAGGGCTACAAATAATGCTTGGTATGGGCTACAACATAAATGAAAGCCTTGGAAGGAATAGTGATGGACAACTAGAGCCCATCATTTCAGAAAGAAGAATGAGAAACCTTGGACTCAAATGTACTCCCCCGAGTATAATTGTACATGGCCGAGGTATTCCCAGTAGGGCAGTAAGGTCCCTTCCCCAAGTATTGGTAACCACCCGTAGGCACACGTATCCCACTAGACAATTTCACCTTTGACGTAGATGATGTCTACGCTAGTAGTGATGGTGATGATACCATAGCTGGCCTACCCTCTATTTTTGAGGATTCCACTTTACTAATGATTAGTGCCTTTCCCATTGAGTCAAACCAACAAACCCACAAAATCAACTTAGTATACCCTCAACTCATCGACCATGACCAACGAGGACCGCCAATTGCACTATCAAAATTCATGTGACTAAGGGATGTAGTTCTGTGTGGGGATCACAAGGTAGGTTCTGACATCATATTAGACATTCAAGCATATTACGGGGAGACGATTGAGTCCTTCAATCACAAAATAAAAAGAATGAGAATAAGCTCAGAGTTATTGAGTGAAAACCACATAGTGGCACTCTCTAACCACAAAATACTAAAAATAAAGGATGCATCCAATGGTGAAAACCTCTCTGAGGCACCGAAGGATGAAGGATTCAATCTCGCCCCTATTGCACTGCATCAAGAGAAATCAACAATCCTGGCAGAAGAATGTAATCCTGTCAACTTGGGAACAAAGACAACACCACAAATCACTTTCTATGTCGAGTCGCTTCTGATAGAACAACAAGAACTATTAGCAGCATTTATGAAGGAAAGGAAGGTAAATTTTTCATGGACCTATGCTAACATGCCGTGTCTAGATCCATAAGTTGTGGTTCATCATTTGGCTATGTACCTTGGAGCAAAGCTATTAAGACAAAAATTAAGAAAAATGCATCCCTAGATAGCCTTACTAGTCAAGGTAGAGTTACAGAAGCTCCTAGATGTTGGCTTCATACACCCAATTGACTATCTAGAATGGGTATCCAATATTGTACCAATCTCAAAACCAAATGGGGGCATCTATATCTACACAAACTTTAGAGACCTCAACAAAGCATGTCCTAAGGACTATTTGCAACTACCTAACATTGATATGATAGTGGACATGACAACTGGACATGAGATGCTATCATTGATGGATGGTTACTTGGGGTATAACCAGATAATGATTACAAAAGAAGACCAACATAAGACAACATTTACATGTCCACGGGGCACCTACTGCTGGAATACGAGGCCATTTGGGCTAAAAAATGCAGGGGCGACATATCAGAGGGCCATGAAACTAATCTTCCATGACATGATACACAAGACCGTCAAAGATTACGTAGATGATATACTAGCTAAATCAAAGAAGAGACAAAACCATATAGAAACCCTAAGTGACATTTTTGACAAATTGGAAAAGTACAAGGTCAGGCTCAACCCCAAGAAATGTGTCTTTGGGGTACAATCAGGTAAACTTCTGGGATACATAGTATTGATGAGGGGAATAGAGGTGGACCCCACAAAGGTTAAGGAAATCCTTGACATGGAAGCACCAAGGACACTAAAACAACTTAGAGGATTGCAAGGAACACTCCAGTCCATTCAGAGGTTCATAGCACAACTAGCAGACAAATAGATTGCATATTCACATCTACTCCATAAGGGAGTAGCATATAAGTGGGATGAAAAGTGTGAAAAAGTATTTAGCAAAATCAAAGAATATCTACTCACGCCACTAGTATTAATACCACCCATTGCAGGAAAACCACTAATCTTATACATCTTGGCAACAACAGTATCCCTGGAGGCTCTTTTAGCTCAACATGATGAAAATGGGACAGAAAGGGCCATCTATTATATCAACAGAACAATGGTTGGCCATGAGATAAACTACTCATTCATTGAAAAATCCTATCTAGCAGTAGTGTTTGCTTCACAAAAAAATTGACATTACATGTTGGCACACAAAATCAAACTCATTGCCAAAATAGATCCCTTAAAGTATCTACTATCAAAAGCTATGCTCATAGGAAGGATGGCTAAGTGGGTCATCATACTATTAGAATACAACATCAAATATGTGGAGTGAAAGTAAATGAAAGGACAAGTCATTACAAACCAACTGGCATAAGCGCCCATCTATGCAGAGAATCCACTCATATCAAAATTTCTAGATGAGTCCATCTTTAATCTCAACATAGTCGATCATTAAAAACTCTACTTCGAAGGTTCCCACACACAACATGGATCAAGAGCCGGTGTTTTCTTCATCACTCCACAGGGGATTGTATACCTAGATCCTACAAATTGGCATTCCCCTATACCAACAACATTGCAGAGTATGAGGCTTTAACCATAGGTTTCAAAATTGCAGCACAGTGGCGAATCATGGCATTAAAGGTCTGTGGGGATTCACAACTTATTATCAACCAAGTCAATGAAGAGTACCAAACTAAGGATGATAAGTTCACACCATATAAGAAGTTAGTAGAAAGCCTCAAAGAATCGTTTATTGATATCACCTTTGAGAAAACACCGAGGGCTAACAACAGAGCAAATGATGCCATGGCAACAATTGGATCCTTACTAGATATCCCTCACAATTTCTCAAAACAAAAATTCTTGATAGAGAAGCTTCTCGTACCCACTTTTGAGGTACAAGATTCAGAATATGTGTGCAAACTCATTGGTCCGGTGATCTTTGGTATCACGACATCTAAACCTACCTAAGAATAGGAGTCCTCCCGATAGACATTACCCCAAACCTCAAACGAACCTTTGTCAAAAGGACCTTATGTTTTGTCATCCTAGGGGAAACCCTCTTCCATAGGAGCATTGATGGAACCCTATTGCATTGTTTAAAACCTGACGAAGCCCTAACTACTCTGACTGAGGTACATAATGGTACTTGCGGTTCATACTCAAGCGGTATGATCTAAGCCAAGAAGCTACTAAGAACCGGGTACTACTAGCCAACAATGGAAAGAGAGGCACATGATTTTGTCAAAAAGTGTCTAAAGTGCTAGCAACATGGAGACCTTATTCATGCACCAGCTTAGGAACTCCATCTTATTGTTACACAATGGCCCTTTTAACAATGGGGGCTCGATCTCATCGGTAAAATCACACCCACCTCATTCAACGACCACAAGTTCATCATCACCCCCACATAGTATTTCACCAAATGGGTCGAAGAAATTCCCATGACCTACATCACTGGAAAATAGATATCCAAGTTCATCTTGAACTATCTCATTTGTCAATATGGTGTCCCCCAATTCATTAACTTTGATAATGGGACACCTTTTAAGAATCAGGATGTTCATGAATTATGCAAAAAATTCAAAATCTAACATCGTTTTTCTACTCCATATTACCCCTAAGGAAATGGCCAAGTAGAAGCTACCAACAAAACCATTCTGAAAATCCTTCAGAAAATAGTCAATGACTCTGGTCGTGGCTATCATCTTTAGTTAAATCTTTCCTTATGGGCCTACCACACCAATTTCCACATGCTAATAGGCACCACCCCATTCTCCCTGGTCTACAGATCAGAAGCCATCCTCCCAATTGTGATCGAGCTCCCATCATTGAGAATATCATTGCAAAACATCATTACAAATGAAGAATACAAGTTCTCATGACTAAATGAGCTAGAGTTACAAGATGAACGGTGCATGGGTGCCCTCAACCATCTATAGGTCTATCAAAATCATTTGAAACACAACTACAACAAGAAGATCAAGAAACACACCTTCCAAGTCGACAAACTTGTGCTGAAAGAGAACCAAACAAATGTGCCGAATCTAGAGAGGAAAGGTAAATTTGAACCCAAATGGCTAGGACCTTTCCTCATAAGAACTAGCCATAAATCAGGAGCCTATGAACTTTCAACACCAGAAGGCAAGCCTCTACAGGAGCCCATGAACAATTGTCATTTCAAAAAGTTTTATGCCTAAAAACTTGCAAGGTATAGAACCGAAAAATACAAAAAAAAATCAGAAAAAATGTCTTGAAAAAATGGTTACCTTGATGAAAACCTAGCAAACAGGCATCTTGGTGACAAAAAAAATTCAAAAAATAAAAAATCCAAAAAATTAGAAAAAAGGATTGAAAACAGTAAAGAAAAAAATCTTCCTTTAGTGAAATTGACTTCGGTGGTGCTTTGGACAAGTACCTTGGTGAAAACCTGGAAAATAGTTGCCAAGCATAAATAAAGCACTCTTTATTCACCAAGATCCACATGACTCACTGCATCCCATCACATTTCATTAATCCATCCATCTGTTCGCATCCATACCATAGCCTGATCTTGTGCTCATATCGTATTCCACCATAGCACTACTTGGAATATCCTAATGTCAATTTTTTCTGCCTTTATTGAAGTAGTCTATTGAATAATGCTGGGGGCATGTTCCTATACTAGCATTGGATAAGATTTGTGTATATTCTAGGGATCTTCCTAAACATCAAAAAATCCAAAAACATTAAAAAATCCACCAAAAATCCAAAAACATCAAAAAAATCTTAGAGAATCTTTAAAACATTTATCATTGAGTCTTGTGAGTCTTCCACCTTGTCCAAACTACATCATCCTTGAGGTTGAACATAGGAAAGGTTGATCTTTGATCATCCCCTGAGACAGTTTAGGTCGGTCCTTTAGGCGTCTATCGCAATAAAATGGCAACCTATTTTCCCATCTATCTCATCATTGAGTCAAGTTTGTCATCAGTCAAACTATGTGGTCTCTGCACATATAATGTAGGCAAGGATAATCTATGAATCAGCTCCTAAGACCCCTAGGATAAGTCTCTAGGTTAGTCTCTCCATCGTAAATCTCAAAAATACCAAAAACATTTACAAAACACTTCAAAAATACCAAAAACAGCCTCAAAATATTTGAAAAATCCAAAATGGTGCATCCATTTCATCTCACTTTCACCTGCGATTTTCATCACTCATAATAAAATCAGTCATCACCGTTGCCCTATGATGAGTCAGTCAGAAGCAAGTCTAGCAAGTTTAGAAGTGAACACCCTAATCATCAAAGTCTCAAAATTCTAAAGTCAGTAAGCAAGCAAGTTAATCAACTTGGAGTATCAATAGCTTATCACCTAGTCAATCTCATCAAAACCCTGATAACATGATGCACATAAGCATCGGGTATCTCGAAGTAGTTTAGCCTTGGCTAGCGATATGAAGAACATAAGCTTGTTTATTTACTTTATCTGGTCTTTTTGACTTATCTTATTTTATGCTCATTCCAAGGACCTCTTGATGATGCCTAATAAAAATAGGTATAGAGAGAAAGGAATGGGGCAATGATCATTATCTTTTTTATCTATTGTTCTTGTTGGATACTCTTGTAAAATAACTTGGCAAATACTTGCCTTGTTAGGTTCGTCCTAGCAAGGTTTCCATATGTCAAGTGTGAACAAGAGAACTCCTATCTGATTGTCGAGTCAAAGTCCATCACACTAGGTACAATGCCATCCTAGTCCTTGATACCTTTATGCATCATACCTATGAGTGTTATCAAACATAGAGTAATTGGACTTTTGAAAATATTGACTCCTGGTAAGCAAATCAGCATCCTCATCATAATGTAGGCTTGTGTGGATTCTCCTTCCATCCATCTTATTCTTCTTATCCTTCTATCTTTACTAACATTTCTATTTAAAATTGGTATGTTGTATCAAAATATACATGTGGCTACCCATGGCCGATGACTGTCTATACATCATCATATTTGTCTACATTAAATAATTATCTTTCGTCCTCTGATCAATAGAACCACTCCTCTCGCATTTTATCATGATCTCGATTAGAAAATCAAACATTTCCGCTCGATCTCTCAAGGGGGCAATATACCAGCATAATCCTTCCACTAGGGCAACAATGGGGCATCTGAGAAAATGAAGAAAAATTTGAACTTTGATCACAACAGTTTATTCTTTGAATCAATGCAACAAGTATATTGCTTCAAATAGGGGTAAAATGTAGACATGAAAAATGTACAAATTCAATACGGCGCACTTGATCTCGACTACTAACAACATTTCTTCCTAAATCATGCTTTCACCTTATCATCACCTTCTGTCTCTTAATTAAATAAATCATTATTTATTTGATTAAGTCTTTCTCCTCTATTGATTAAATTAATCAATTTAATTTAGTTAACCTTATGTCTTTGGTTAATTAAATAAATCATTTTATTTGATTAAAGTCTCTAAAGTCTTCTTATTAAATTAAATAAATTAAAACTTACTTAATTTAATCTAACATTTCCCCATTTTAGTTAAATAAATCAAAAAAACATTTATTTAAGTAATCTTTCCTCTCATTTTGATTTAAATCAATCCTAAAATTTAAGTCAAAGTGTCAAATTATCTAATCCCTCATTAATTTGATCAAATCTTGATTAAATTAGTCCCTATCACTAAAATCCTTTAGAGAATGCAACTTGCCCATGAAAATGGATTTAATTCATTTATTAATTCTCTATTTTCTCTCAACATGGAATAAATGAGGAATATTCCCTCAAGTTTGAACTCAAAAAGTCCAATTGGATGGGTACTTCCAACAAAGCATTCACTCCTCTTACATGTCCTTGTGCGTTGACCCAAGTGGCATTTATTTCATTCCTTTTTCCCTCTCACATGTCATTTCCTCAATTTCAAATTCCACCTAATTGCATTTATCATGCACATTGACCAAAATGTGCTCATTCCTCCTCCAATCACATGTGGAAAAGTGGCACAATGGCATTGGATTATCTTTTATCCCACATTGTTCAATTTCACTCTCTCTTCCATTTTGGAAATCTATAAATGAGAGACTCTTCCTCTCATTCAAACATCCACAACTTGAGTAAACTTACTCTACTCAACTTCATCCTCAATGCAAGATCTTAGCTAGGTTATTGTAGGTCTTCTCAAGAACTCATCTTGTTCTTCATCAACAAAGTGGATCAATCACTCATCAAATCACAAAGCTTAAAATGGAGTAGGGAAAGGGTTGATTTAGACACATCAATTGGCACCAACTACCCCATGGGATCATGAGTTTTCTTGCTTAATTATGATTTTACTTGCATTTTCATATTTTGTTCTTCATTTTCCTATTTTGAGTAATTGCAAATGGATTTCATGGGGAATCCTTGTTTCACCTTGCATATGATCCAATATTGTGTTTGTTTGTTACTTTTGTGTAGGTTTAAAATTAGGGTTCACACTTAGTTTTTTTTCAAATATGCAAAACCAGTTAGCCTCACAAGACAAAACTAGGATTCAGTGACATGTTAGAGAGTGCACAGAATCAAAAATTTAAATCACATGTCAAAATTAGCTCTTTGTTTTGTTTACCAGTAAAGAGTGTCACTGAAGTCAATTGCGTCATTGAATTTATCAAACATGTCACCATATTAGAAGTGTGTAGCTCTATTGAAAATCACATCTGTCACTATAATGAAAATCATGATGCTAATAAAAACACTTTAGCGTCACTATATTAAATATGCGGTGACAAAATTAAAATATGCATCGCTAAATTAATTATGCACTCTTGAATTTTGTAGACACCTAAAAATGTCCTAGCTCATAAAATAGCATTTTAGCACTCATATTCATCTATTAATTAAGTGATTTAACATCATTTAATTAATTCATCATCGAACAAATATTAAACAACATCAAACAACATCAAACAACATCAAACATCTCAAAATCATCTTGTAACGTCTCAGAATCATCCCGCAACATTCTCACATCGCACAAAATCAAATAACATCTAAAACCATAGATTCCTCTATTAATTGAATAATACAACATTATTTAATTAATTCACTTTTTCAGCATTTTGAACAAAATAAATAAATTTTATTTGTTTAGTAAACTCCTAAAAACCCCAATTCCATTATTAATTAAATAAAACAACATCAATTGATTAATTTGTGTTTCATCATTTCAACCAATTAAATAAATCACATTTATTTAATAAAGTCCTAATCCCACTTTATTTTGTCTTAATTGATTAAATAACGTCATTTATTTAATTACATCACTAAATCACCTTATTCCTCTAAGTTGATTAAATTATTAAATAATAATTTAATTACAACACTTTCCCTCCAAAAATTTGAATAATTAAAACGAACTATTCAAATCAATTTATGAAAAATCAAATCAAACTAATGTGACTTTGTTTGCAAAATTCAAACTTGATTTGCACGTTCAACTCCAAAAAAGAATTAATTAATTAAATCAATTAATTCATATTCCTCACACACTTTCTGATTGAGAAAATTATGATTTTATGGCTGAGCGATCTAATTTGTTAACTAATCAATCCAAATTGTTAATTGAACAATATATTATGTTAACTAATCAATCACATTCCTAACTAAACCATCACATTCCTAACTAAGCTATCATATTCCTAACTAACCCATCAAAATCCTCATTGATCAATCTAAATCTGTTAATTGATCAATCACATCCCTGACTAGCCAATCTATTTCTCAATCACCCAAATTGTGCAATCAACTTTGTACATTTTTCTCATGTGTAATTCCTCTCAACACACTCTGATCGTTGATCTGGATATTCTTCAAAACGATCTTGATCATCCATTTGAAATCTCATTTTCTATATTTAGGAAACCTCTCTCACAAAAATATATCAAGAATCAACATAATTTTTCAACGAAGTGTTGTCAAGATCATCCTTGAGAGAGCTTCATTCCTTCCTTTGATCAACCAAACATTCATCCACACTTTGCACATGAACTTTGGAGGCCTTGTTGTGATAAGAGAAATCCAACATCAAGTGAATACACTCCACTATGGGATGGTGAAACTATCTTTTTCTTTTAGTTCATATGATAATCAATATGTTTCTTATTATGTTTGCATTAGTATAGCTTAATCTCGTATGTGTAGGAGTTTTAGATTTTAGATTTGTGCATTTGGTTGTAGAGTAGATTCCTTTGTCAAATTGCTTTCATGTTCTTGAATTTGAATCTAACATCCTTTCTCATCCTCACACATTCTGGCACACCCGATGGGACCAATAGTTCTCAATACTAATGTTTTCATGAGTTGAATTGAAGCTACAAGGCTTCAGAGGGATTTAGAAAGGTGTTTCACACCATTGCACAAAAGAAATTTACTCTTGCTAGGCCCAAAAAATTGCATTTGCTATAATAAGGTCGCTTTTTCTCTAAGAAGGTCACCTTTGTCCATGGGAATGGCACTTTTTTCTGCAAGAAACTCGTATTTTCTTTAGATAGGTGCGCTATTGATTGGTAATCAGGACCTTTGTTTACCCTATCTTAAAATGACCATATCTTGGTCATACAGAAGTATTTTTTAATTTTTTTTTTTTTTAAAAATGGGGTAGAATTTCATGATCTTTGCAATGGTGTTTCAATTTTAATGCATTTAAATTTTTCATTGGTATGCTTAAAGTTAACTTACCTCACAATTTGTTCTAGGTTGTAGGTTTTTTATGCTTAATCAATTTTCTAACCCTAACATTTGATTGTGTTTTGTGTTTGGAAAGTTTCTAACATCTCTTGGGAAGATCTTGCAAGATTTATGGTGCATTTTTTTATGAAAACAAGTAACACCTTTGTTATAGGGAAGACGATTGGTCCAAGGTTTTTTGATCCACAAACATTTTTTTATTAACTTAGGAAAAAAATTCATTTGGTGCACTAAAATGAACAACAACAAACTCACATTTGATTTTGGTGTTGTTAAATTAAACCAATTTTAAGCTTTCTAAGTTAGGAAATTTCATTTGGTGCTCTAAAATGAACAAACAACAAACTCAAATTTAGTTTTGGTTCTATTAAAAATTGAACACAATTTAAAGCTTTTCTAAGTTAGGAACTTTCATTTGGTGCACTAAAAATGAACAACAACAAACTCACATTTGATTTTGGTGTTGTTAAAATGAACCAATTATAAGATTTATAAGTTAGGAACTTTTGTTTCGTTCTCATAAAAAGAACAAAAAAACTTCAATTTTGAGGTCTAAAAAATGAACACATTTCATGTTTTCATAATTAGGAACCTTTAAATTTTGATGCATAAAAAGAGTGAAAAATGTTTTCCATTTTTTTGATGCACACACGTTTTACATTTGTTGACCAAGATAGGACCAAGACTGATTTTCTTAGAAACACTTCTATTGGAGCTCATAAAAAATGAGCACATGTTTCTTTACTATTTTTCACCATTGCTATCTTAACTGATTGATGTCCTGAACACTTCGTATTGGTGCAAGTTAAAAAGAACATTGCTTTTTCTTACTCACAAAACTTTTGAGATAACATCATTCGAGGTGTTTAAAATGAATCAATTTGCTATGGATTGTTCACTGTGCATTCAGTGATTGACATGAAAGCTAAAGTGTTTTATCTTCCCCCCTCACATCTTTTGGTGATCTTAGGTGAGTGAAAGAACATTTTTGAGCATTGAATTTTATTTTTCAAATCTTACCTTAAAGAGGGGGCTTTCCTTGATATGCATCCCATGCTAGAGAACTCATTGCAAGGGTCTCGAAGCACGTTTACTAGTGGGATATATTAAAGGTTGCAAAATCGTAAGAAAGTAGCTTCAAGCTATGCTAACAAGAGATTGCACCTAATCCCATACCTTAAGTGGAATGGGAATGGTTAAAGATCCTTAAGTGGCTAATGGGTGAGTGTCAGATTTGCAATTTCACAGTTATCACTAAGAACCAAATTGTTTTAGAGGCCGCCCTATTATCCAAAAATATTCTTTGAAAGTGGTGCATTGAAATTTACTTCTGAGAAGTTACTTTCCATGTCCGACTACAGGCCTACGCCATAAGTTGCATGTAAAATTGTCTCTTCGAAGCATGAGGTGTGCCTACCTAAGAGAATGGTGTCTATCCCCTAGGGTTGTAATTACTAGTTTATGTTAAACTTAACCCATTATATTCAAAATAATTTGACATCAAATTCTATGTTTGATTTAAATAAAACTAAAACATTCAAAACAAACATTGAATGAGGTAGTTGAACCACAAACCCTTTAATTTAGTGCATACTTATGAGAGAATCCTTATGTTTGCACCCCTTTGAAAAGATATTTCCTTAAAGGTTTTCAAACATTATGGCTTTGATTTCAGGGTACATTAATCAAAGTAAACATTTGGGAACTATGGCTTGGGTGTTGTGATTTCATAACCTAAGTTATAGACATGAAGGCCACATAAGTCCATGCTTTTTGAGTTAGTCCAAGTGTTGTCTTATCACTTGCCATACTTCAAAAACATGGAGAAAAATTTGAGAGAGAGTTATTTATAGGATCATTTTTCAAACTAAAACAATTGGAAAGCCAGAAGGTCAGATAGTCCCACATCCATTATCTCCATCCTACCTATTTGAAATCAAAATCAATCAAACCATTAAGTTCATTCTTCCACTCAGACGTCCATGATATCAATAGTTACTTGGGACTCGTAGATAGTACAAGTAGAATTTCCCACAACATATCCTTTGGACAAGGAAGTTAAATATAGAACTTAAATATTTAACATTTTGATTTCAAAAAAGTAGTACCATTCCAAAAAAACACTCAAACCCTAGGGTATTTTGCTTCGCAACAACCATCCCATAACAACGTCAAAATTTATGACCATCTAGCGACCAACTAGCCTAGTTCAGCAACTAGATCTTGTTGCATCGATCTTTCATCCTAGTCTCACATATATCGAAGGTGAACAATCTGATATCATAAGAAACTTGAGGACCTTATTTTTTTAGAGAAATGAAACACCCCACCAGTTTCTCATTGCATTAATTTTCCTAGATGAAGAGGAAGAGAAAGCGGGCATAGCAGCAAAGAGACCCATATTACCACCACCCACATGGAAATACATCTCCCCTTCATGATCTCATGCAAATTCAAGATCCCTAAGGTAAAGTCCACATGTCTTCATTTCAGACTTAGGCATTTAAGGCCAAAATATATCAAGAAACACCTTTGGGCACTCCACAAAACCAAAACTAGGTTAGTATATAGCTTCTATAAATTATTTTCCAGGAATAATCTGAACTTGTATTCCTTATACTATTGTCAGAATCTAGTTATGTTCCAATAGTTCCAGTATCTTACATAATTTGTAGGATAACATTAGGTCTTTAGAATTTGAGTCAACTAGAGAGTACACCACTTTCCCATAGGAGACCCAAGTTGTTTATGACAACCATGAGATCACCACATAGGAAGAAAATGGAAGAAAGCAAGAACAACACCAATAGCCCACCATCAAACACCAAAAATGATGGAAGTGGCTCATGAGGATATAAACCAAGTGACCTTTTGATAGGGTATTGAATATCAAAACATCCCCAAAACATGTCTATCTATTACCCAAATCATTCTTATCAAGGGTCATAATATCAAATAGGGCAAAAACATCAAGGGTTTCAAAATCCCCATCAAGTAATAAGTCCAAAACATCAAAATGCCCTAAATAAAATTGAGAGAGATCTTGAGGAAGTTAAACAAAGACAAAATTCAATGCATTGTCAATGCCATGTGCAAATTAATAAAATTGCATATCAACATCTTGACAATCCTCAAACACCTCAATATCCACATCAACAACACTTCCAATATCAACAATATCAAGGAGTCCCATAACACCAAGTTGTACCTCAGTCACAGTATCAAGAAGTTTTGTAATACCAAAATGTACATCAAGTAAAATATCAAAATATAACTCAAACACAGAATCAAAAAATTCTGCAAAATCAAGAGAAAAGCAATCAAGAAAATCCATAGAGGAAATATTACCAACCAAGAATGAAATTCACCCCTTTGGGAGAAATTTTAGAGGTAATCATGCACAAACTAGTACAACAATAACTTATCAAAATTAATGATAGTACAAATTATGGTGAACCAAGCTTTAAAATCCCTTGGTGTAATCAATAGGAATGATGTGAGTTCCAAAAAATCAAGGGTCGCCCAATGAATAGATGTGCAACACTCAAAAATATCATTCAAGACCTCATTGATCAAGGAAAAATAAATATTAAAAATGATCTACAAGGTCCATCTACCAATGAAAACAAGGATAATGTCTCAACCTCAAAATTTGAAAGCAAGGATCAAGAGCTATCTATCACTGATCACATTCATAATATCTCTACATCATCTAGTGAGCAAGAGGACATACATCAAGAAGTTAATCCCAAGCATGATCAAAATCAATCACCCAATTCTAGCAATGATTCAGGCCAAGATATATTGACATCATCCAACCTCATGGAAGTACATGATCAAGAGACTCTTGATCCAACACTTATATCCAATGAAGAAGATCTAAGCCAAGAGTCATTACCCATATGTCCATATTTTGAGGAAAGCCAAGGATACTTTACAAGAAATCCCTTCTTTGAAATTGATCCATGTCAAGAATGTGATTCAAATCATATCAAATATGTTACCACACAAAGTCAAGATCAAGAATCCTTATCATCAAGATACTATAATGATTTGGCAGACATCTTCTAAGACATCCCATATTTTCCAAAAGAAGAAAAAATCCATATACTGAGCACACATATATCTACCCATGAGATGCTTAATCCTAATGGACATGTAGATGATCTTCATCCAAGAAAAGAGTCTCATACTCTTGAAATAATTACCAAGTAACAAGATTCTTCTACTCTTAACATTTGTACACAAGATCAAGACAGATCAAAAGCTAGAGACATATTAGAAAGGGATCATGAAGAAGACTTATACATAAGTTGTGAATTAGAAACATCTTGTCTAAAAATATAAGAAAGGGATCATAAAGAAGACTCATACATAAGTTTTGAATTAGATACATCATTTGAAGACATATAAAAAATGAATCACGAGGAAGAATTTTGTGTGGACAGTAAATCAGAAGCACCTCCTGAAGAACCATTAAAATTTGATATTTTACAAGATCCAAATATATCAATCAAGAAGGTATCCCATATCTGAAGAAGCCTATTAGTGAGGAAGCTACCACAGTTAAATATCCACAATAGAGAAAAGAAATATTAGCACCTTTTTTCCAAGGTGAGACATATCCCATTGCAAATGAACTCTCTCAACAAATTCAGTATCAAGGTAGAGGGTTAGGCCTATATGAATGGGGTATTCTACAACCGAAGTAGATTATGGAAAATCCTAAGCATCAAGGTCTTGATTATTCAACAACTAAGGGAGCTACAAATATCAAGGATACCTCCATAATATTGGGGGAAACCTTATCTAATGCAAGAATCAACATAGGGAGAATGAAGGGTCCTTATGATAAAACTACTAACAACACTACAACTATCCATACCATGAATCATCATCCACATATATTTCCATCCTCTGATTGGGACCAATAACAAAATAAAAAGCTATATCAAAGAAAGGAACAAGTCATTGAAGCAAAAGAATTAGCAAAGCAAAATGGACAAGAAAAATTTAAATGGATACAAAAGAAAAAGCAAGAAAATCATCCCTATCAAACTCCATTATTCAAAGAAACTATGGGAAAAAATTAAAAAAGGGAAGTTCATCCATCAAAGATGTCCAAAAATGCAAAAGAAAGCTTCAAGAGTGACTTAAAAAGTATATCAAGATGTTGGTCTCAATATAATCTCCATATCCACCCATCATTTCTCGTCATCCTAAGTTTGGAGAGTCAAAGGTTCCAAATTATCAACTAATCCATCTAAATATCATATCCCTCAACGCATTTTACCATCCAAAATATCCAAATCTCACATTGACCATATGTTGGTAGCAACTCTTTATCATATAAAGGCACTCTATCATGATGTGCACATCAAGGTAAGGTTAACTCTGGTATCAACAAGGAAGATACAAATTTTAAGGGGTTACATTCAAGTGCTTGTATCCTATCAAAACAACTCCTCCAAGTAGGATACCATTGGCACATCATGACAATAACAATGATCATATCAACACCAACATAATCTACATCAGCAACACCATATGGTTCAACATGAGAAAAAATGGTCACCCTGATGAAAAATTGGTAAGCAACATCTTGTGTGACATAAAAAATCAATAAATAAAAAATCAAGATAAAAATTGTCCTCTAGTGAAAACCACTATGGTAGCACTTTGGACAAGTACCATGGTGAAAACTTGGAAAACAAGCATCATGTGTAGAATTGAGCATCAAAGTGCATCATTTCAGGGGGGAGCATCTCAGTGTATCCATAACAAATCCAAGCAATTATCTCCAAAATCCAACTTATCTTGATCTTGACATATGTTTGATATACATTTTACACTTACTTATAAAAAACATCTTGACATGGGTCCCTATCATTGATCCTACCCTATCCAAAATTATCCAATCCATGAGGCATTTTACAAAAGGGAATACTCTATCCAAACATGTTATCCTATCACAAGATAATCCATCACCTAAATCACTAGAAACTATGGGAAAATGCTTGCATTTTGCTTCAGAACAAATCTTGATGTATGTCTTCTAACTCAAAGTGTGATCTAGGCATTTATCCCAACAATAAGGTATACCCACCAATGCACCACCAGGGTAACCTTCAAAAAATTTCATCCAAACAACGAGGTGTTCCGAAGGGTACCCTTCCCAGTTCATCCCAACAACAAGGTGTACCACCAATGCACTACCAAGGTAACCTTCAAAAGATACCAACATGGATTATTCCTTCACTTGAATTTTCTAAGATATCAATAGTTGCTTGAACCCCATAGCTAGTTCAAGTAAGATTTTCCACAACATATCCTCTATAAAAATGAAGTGGAATATCAATCCATGTTGTCAACATTTTACACCCTAGGCAAAAGGGTAAAAATCCAAAAAAATGGAAAAAAGAGATGAAAAATAAAAAAAATCAAAAAGCAAGAAAAACACTGAAGAGAAATTAAACATTCTTTGATTGAAAACCACTTTGTGGCACTCCTAGAACATGTACCATAGTGAAGGCGCTATGTATGAATAGAACATGAATTATTATCTATCAATACTTTTTCACAACATCCACCCATCCATTTCATAAACCATGTGTCCAACCATGGCTTGTCACTTATTAAGATGAGTCAGTTTATTGGGGGAAAAATTCCTGAAGCTAGTCATGGATTAGATCTTGTGGCATTCAATCATGGTTAGAAAACATCAAAAACTCAAAAACACCAGAAAACAACAAAAAACAAAAACACCAAAAAACAACAAAAAAAATAAAAAGTGGAAAACATCAAAAACAAAACAAACATCATTGGATTATTCCTTCACTCAAATAGTCTAAGATATCAACATTTGCTTGAACCTCACAGCTAGTTCAAGTGAATTTTCCACAACATATCCTCTAGACATAAAAACAAGATATCAACCCAAGCTATCCATGTTGTTTACCCAAAAACAATTCATGCTTTGAGTCAAAAGGTCGAACTACATGGTCTCTACATGTAAAACATAGGAAAAGATTTTTTTAGCCCTCGAGACCCTAGGTCAGTCCCCTTAGGTTTCCGAAATGCTTTATTTCACTTATTCAAAAAATACAATATCCAAAAACATATACAATATGCAAAATACAAAAAAAATTACAAAATAGAAAAGGTCAAACCAAGCAAACTACGAGCCTCTATGTGAAAAACATAGGCAAGGCTTATCTTTGATAATCCCCCAAGACCCTAGGTTAGTCCCTTGAAAACAAAACAAAAACAACATCATAAAAACTTGGAATTTAAAAAAAAAGACTCGTCCAGTCATCAAACATCCACAATAAACGTTTCACCCATAATAAAAGAATAATCCCAATCATCTTTTGACAAAATAAACAAATGAACAAAGAAAAAATCAATAGCTAGAAATTTCAAGCAAAAAATATCGCATAAGAGTTGACTATAAATAGAAAAAAATAATGCCAAAGTATCAAATACCTATCTTTTTAAACAAGTCCCAACAACATCCTGAGATATGTCTTAGCAGATACATTCCTACGATATACATGATAAAAAATGGATAATAGCCCCACCCTAAACAAATATGGCAAGTGATATTGCAACTTTTTTTTTATCTTTTTGTGATTTATTTTATCGACTCATTCCCAATATCTCTCAAGGATGTCCATAAGGATTTATAGAGGAAGGAATGGGGGCAATTGAGTTTCATTTTAATTTTCTATTTGTAAGATATTTTTGTAATATTACCATGATCAATACTTGATTTATTGAGTATGGACGTTGTATTAAAAAGGTTCATGAAGAAGTTACATGTTAGGTGTTCTATAACTCTGTGTGTGACTAGTCTAAAATGTTTTTCATGCAACTCCCCTGTACTTTAAACAAATTTTATGTCTGTTTGGTATGAACAAATATACTCTTTGTTTGTATAGTCAAAGTCCATGCAATAGATACAAAGTCACCTTGGTAATTCATAGCCTGGTGCATCGTATATTTTTTCTACATCAAACAGGATTTTTCAAACTACAAAGCCTCCAAGTAAAGCAAAAGCAACTCATCAATGACATCACATTCTTACTGACATTTTCTTCTAATACCATTCACTTTCTTCTATCTTCTAAATCTTAATAACATTTTCTTCTAGTCAAACATTTCTTTTGTCAGTCCTTGCACTTAACACATCACATCAGCTTATCATAAAATTTAGTTCATTATCTAGAATTTTCACCAAATTTCCTAAGGGGGCACCATCCATGCTATCCTTTATGGGGCATACTGGGGCAAATCTTGCACCTAGGGCATATCGAGGCAATTTTCTTTGAAACAAAGCAACCAATACTTTGTATCAAAGAGGGGAAAAATGTAGACACATAAAAATGTTCTAGCTCATGAACTATCATTTTGACACTCATATAACTCTATTAATTAAGTGATTTAAAATCGTTTAATTAATTCATCATCAAACAAAAATCAAACAAAATCAAACAACATCAAACAACATTAAACAACATAAAAAATATCAAACAACATCGAACATCATCGAACAACATTGAACATCTCAAAATAATCTTGTAATGTCTCAAAATCATCCCACAACGTTCCCACATTGAATGACATCAAATAACATCTAAAACCCTAAATTCCTCTATTAATTGAATAATACAACATTATTTGATTAATTCATTTTTTCATCATTTTGGACAAATTAAATGAATTTCATTTGTTTAATAAACTCCTAAAAACCCTAATTCTTCTATTAATTAAATAAAAAAACATTATTTGATTAATTTGTGTTTCATCATTTAGACCAATTAAATAAATTACATTTATTTAATAAAGTCCTAATCCCACTTTATTTCGTCCCAATTGATTAAATAATACCAATTATTTAATTACGTCACTAAATCACCTTATTCCTCTAAGTTGATTAAATTATTAAATAATAATTTAATTACAACACTTTCCCTCCAAAAATTTGAATAATTAAATCAAACTATTCAAATCAATTTATCAAAAATCAAACCAAACTAATCCAAATTTGTTTGCAAAAGTCAAACTTGATTTGCATGTTCAACTCCAAAAAGGAATTAATTAATTAAATCAATTAATTCATATTCCTCACCCACTTTCTTATTGAGAAAATTATGATTGTTGATTGAGAAATTTAATTTGTTAACTAATCAATCCATATTGTTAATTGAACAATCTAATTTGTTAACTAATCAATCACATTCTCAACTAAGCCATCACATTCCTAACTAAGCCATCACATTCCTAACTAAGCCATCAAAATCCTGACTGATCAATCTAAATCTATTAACTGATCAATCACATCCCTGACTAGCCAATCTATTTCTCAATCACCCAAATTGTGCAATCAACTTTGCACAATTTTCTCTTGTCTAATTCCTCTCAACACACTTTGACTGTTGATTTGGATATTCTTCAAAACAATCTTGATCATCCATTTCAAATCTCATTTTCTATATAACAAACCTCTCTCCTCACAAAAAGGATTGGATAATTAACATACTTTTGCAACGAAGTGATATCAAGATCATCCTTGAGAGAGCTTCATTCCTTCCTTTGATCAACCAAACATTCATCCACACTTTGCACATGAACTTTGGAGGCCTTGTTGTGATAAGAGCAATCCAACATCAAGCGAATACACTCCACTATGAGATGGTGAAACTATCTTTCTCTTTTAGTTCATATGATAATCAATAGGTTTCTTATTATGTTTACATTAATATAGCTTAATCCCATGTGTAGGAGTTTTAGATTTTAGATTTTGTGCATTTGGTTGTAGAGTAGATTCATTTGTCATATTTCTTTCATGTTCTTCTTGAATCCAAATCTAACGTCCTTTCTCACCCTCACAAAAATTTAAACCAAAGTGTGTCATTGTATAGAGACGCATATTAGGTGCATCGTTGAATCCATCAAGAGTGTCGTTGTATTTTCAAACATAAGAACATGGTAATCTAAAGAGAAATTCACCAGATTTAGTTAGTATGTCCCTCCTTCTAGCACCAAAATGTGACCAATGTCATAGTGTGAACTAAATACAATAGATTCAAATGAATTTAAACCCTATTTAATCCCCTAAGCAATGATCCTAATAAGATATTAAAAATTTCAAAATAAGGAAACTCATTAAACTAAAATGAAATCAACATGATGGTAGAGTTCCTTATATTTTTTTTGAAAATATGTGGTATGTCTTTCCATGTTATTTTTCTATTCTTCTAAGGTTGGGGTTAAGCCTTAGGGTTTTAGGTAATTAGCCCTCCTTTCAAAATTTGTATTCACACCAACATGGGGCGTTATAATCTTTCATTGACATGTGTACTCGATTTCCAATTATTTAAGTTACATCTTGAGTCATTAGAATCATTCCCCTTACCGGACCCTTGTGTAATTAGCATTTTCATTCACTCTTTGCAAGTCAACCATTTTATCTTTTAAGAGAGTCGGGCTTGATATTTCATGTTTAAAGACTTAAATCTTAAGTCCCTAATTCTCGAGCGTTGAGTCTCATCGACCTAGTGATGGACCCATTTTACAAGCTAAATATTTCATTGTGTAGAACAAAATGTTTGTGGTGTCCGTTCAATTTTTTAGAAAAGATATCGGTCATTCCCTGTGAACCCATTCCAATTTGTTTCTCAATATTTTATTCATACAGGTTGGTGGACTAAAGCCATGTGTCTTGTGGGGTCTGAAGCCTTTTATGGAGAGTGTAGGAGGTACCAAAATAAATCAACGGTGATTGATAGATCATATGGTGGCATCTCAACCATTCCCCGCATGCCCGTTGGTGTTTATTATTCATTAAAATATTCCCACAAGTTGGTAGTTGGTCATCACGTGTCAAGTCTAAAGGTGGGAAAGCAGAGATAAAGAAGAAGATCGATGGTCGCTAGTGGGTGACGTGGATCAATCTTGACCGATCCCCGCTATCTCATGTGGGTCCCTTCTTCACTAACAAGTTCTCAATGAGGCAACAAGCGATTGCCACATGGAACAACCCAGAGGACGTGAAAGCTTTTGAGCAAAGGGAAAATATGGATCAAATATTTTCACATGGGATTTTGAAGATAAAGGATGTGCTACTAATAAAGATATGGGGGAACATGTTTTAAGATATTTTAATCTAGACCGCTGATGGTGTAGAAGAAACAAGGTCACAGAAAATGGATTACAAATAAGGGGTGAAGCCATGGGATTTAATCTTATCCCTTCCTTGTTCCCTCACTAATTTAAAATGTGCATGGTTTAAGAACCACGAGGGTAAGGGGAATGTGACACGTGGTTCCTGGATGCATTGACAAATGATTTGTGGGGCCCATGACACATTAACAAGTGGTTCCATGTGGCTTGTAGGAGCAGTGACATTTAATGAATGTTGTGGCTTTGTACAATTAAGTTTTTTAAATCAATGTGATTCGATTTGGATCGTTCATCAATTAACTTGTCCATGTGATCATCAACTAGCAATCAAAACTCAGCTTGAGGGCAAGTGAGTCATTTTGGTTCATGCGAGTGAGTCTTAATAATAGAGAGGACATTGAGTGGTTAATCTAGAAGATTGGATAGCTATTAAAACATGTCTTAAAGGCACAATTGGGCATTGAAAAGGCCATTCTACACACTTGGAGAGCCCGTGTTGCGGCTTTCAAGATTATTAAACATCAAGGCTAGGGTTATCAACATGTGAAAGAACCAGTAAGTTAATTATTGTCGCCTCATCATAATTATTGATAATTATGTTTTCCCAAGCCTCTAAATCAATTAGGGTTTTTCTTGGTTCTACATTTTAAGGTTTGACATTCATTAAGAAGATTTGTTTAGTCATGCATTATCGTAATTAGTGTCAAACCCTTATATAACCTGGAAATTTTGTTTCAAGAAACTAGAAGCCTTGTTGTGTACTATTTGTGTCATGGCTCCCAAAGCACAGTCGAAGGCATCCTCGTCTAGGGGAGAGAATTATGTACCGAAAAGGCCTTTGAGTAAAGAACTTATAGACTAGTTGTCACCCTCAACTAGTGAAAAACCAAGATCCAACTACTTCTCCAAGGTCCCTGAGGTCCCCAAGTAGTAGAAGGTTTGATTGATAAAACTATTTCTATAAGGGATGCCTAGGTGCCCTACATGGGTTGGGAATTGTTCTTGGGGTGGTTTAGAAATAGAAACATGGGTATTCCAATGGGTGACCCTTGGAATTGTGATATGGGAAAGCTGACTGTCCCAGATGTCTACATGGATGTTGAATTTCTCAAAGAAGTGGTCAAAAATTATGACTCTATCATAGAGACAATAAGAACATATGATGGGAAATAAATGGTTAAAATCACCAAGGAGAAATTCTCTCTTGTATTCAAATTCATTGAGTGGAATGAAGAAATGCCTAAAATTAATGAGAGCCTCCTCAAATAGGAATATGATAAGAATAAAATTTCATTTAGAGTTCATGTCATACCAAGGTACGTAGCTAAAATTGGGGGCCAAAGGATTACATTGGCGCAACAGGATAAAGAGCCTTTCCCTATCAATTATTTTATTTCCTATTTCCAAAAAACTTTCCATTCCATTTGTCAAATAATTGGTTATGATCTTGTCACGGGAATGCCTATGGCATGGATGTATATGGCAGGCCATATTCATCACCCCCAATATTGTATTGTATATGACTATGTAGGATTCCTTGCATAAAAAATTCATGTGTTTGATCAAATTAAAGAAAGGGGAAAGTGGAGTGAAGTTTAGCTGGTATTCATTATTGATGCATATGTTTTTATTCAAGGGTGCACCCTACTTTGGGTAGAATATCATATTAGATAGGAAAGAAGGTGATTTGGAGTTTCTTGTACAGTGTTGGACCACTGTCCTAGACAAGGATGATAGGACATATAATTATGTGACATTTCAAAATTTGTTTTCTGAAAAATTGAAGAGAGAACTAGCTGTGCATGTTCCTAGAATTCCTAAGGCCCTACATGATTTTTTGAGACCCAAAGAAAGATGGCCTAAGCTGGGAGTTGATCACAATCGGGGAGATGTTATCCCATACCCCAATTTTACTATTTTAAGAGTCTATGGCTCTACTATTTCACCCCACTTGCTACTGAGATATGTACCAGAAAGAATTGGTTTCCTAGAGGCAATATGGCAACTTGGAAGTGTGTAAAATAGGCATATATTGGATCAAGGAAAAGGAAAATTATTTCCTTTGTATACATGCTTTTCTAATTTTGTGATGACAAAAGGAGGTTGGAATAAAATCATTGATATTCTTAAGGCCTACAAAATGAAAATATCAGTAGAGAGGAACAAATATGACCCTGAAGGCTTTATGGCCTAGTTGAAAGAAAGAAACGAGACCTCCAATTTGTACACATTTTCCAATTCAATAAAGATATGATTAGAAATGTGTTTGATCCTCTAGAGAAAGAAAGGAGAAAGGAAAAATGGATTGCCTTCAACAAGATGCAGAGGAAGATAAACAAGGAAAAGCCTAATTTTAATATTCTTCCAGAAGCTGAAGATGTTATACAAAAGGTGGAGCATGTCTCCTAGAATTTTGAGTAAATAGTGGGCCACCTTGAAGGTGAGGTAATAATTAAAAATAAGGGGAAGGCCCCCATTGAAGAAAAACAAGGTAAAGGGGAGATCCCTGATATTGACGAGAAGATTGGACCCCAGGCCCCTGATGAACCAAAAGTAAAGTTCTTTGTGAGAAAAAGGAATAAGGTGAAGAAAGATGATGTTGTTCCTAATCCCTCTCAACAAGAGGAACAAAGACCCCCTTATCCAATGTCACAAATACCACCACCATTTCCTCCAAGGATAATAAGGCTTGAAATTATAGATCTTGATGCTCCATCATCCAGTACAACATAACCAAAGGAACCCCCATTGAAGAAGCAAAAGGTTGAAGGGATTGGGTTGGTGGATTATGATGATGAAGGTTTTGATGATGATATTTGATGTTAGAACAAGAAATACAAGAGGGAATTCCCATTGCAGCAACAGTGGGGGTTGCACAAAAACTGAGTATAAGGATAAGTAAAATTGAGCTCATTGAGCTTAATGGAAAGGATGATATGTGGGTGGAGGCATGCACAAAGTTGTTAGATGATGATTCATTTGTAAAGAATCAATATTTTATGGAGTTTGCATATAGGGCTAAAACAGATGAATATGTCAATAACCTAGCCATAGAAAGAAGTCTCCATCTCAAATTTCCTAAGGCTACCATTCAAGGAAGATTTTTGAGTGAAATGAAGGCTACGTTCCAAAAAATGACCACGAAGGAAGGAAGAGAATTGGTTAGGAATGGTGGTATTTTGTTGCTTCTAGAATGGGATTTAGCTTCTACTATAGCTTTTGATAAAATAAAGAGGTGTGATAGGCCCCTATACAATTCAAAGGAAGAGGTTGTGATTGCATTATAGGGATCTACTTTTAGTGAACAATGGGATGCATTGGAAATCTAGTCTTTGGCCCCAACTACAAGGAAACTTGATATTGTTGAGCTTGCCCCTAATTACCAAGGGGCCCTCATAATAAATAAGGTTGCATATGCATTAGCTCTGGAAGCAACCAATATATTTGTACATGTTACAAAATTTACAAGGGCTATAGTTGAATCAGTTATTATAGAAAGGGATAAGCTCAGGACATAAAACAATAATTTTTTGGTTCAATATGGAAATATTGAATAATACAATATGTAGTTGCAAACAAAAATTGCATTATTAGAGTAGAAAATACAAAATTTGCAGCCACAAAAACATCAACAGTCTAATTTTGACTCCCCTACTACTTCTCAAGAAGCTGCACCCCTTGAGTTTACCACTTAAATAAGTTCCTCATGGGCTATTGTGCCATTTAACATGGGAAGGGTTCCTATTTCAGTAATAGGGGCTAGTACATTAGAGGTGCCATAGATGGAAGGAGACATCAGAAAAGAGGAACTGGTCAAGTAGCTGAATGAATATAATGGAAAATGTGATGATCATGATAAGGATTTTTCAATAGAAATATGAGGATTATCACTACAGTGTTGGAACACTTGAACAGAGGGGTGAAAAACATATTGAATAGTATTCATCACAACTATTCATCCATGGTGGCTGCAGTAAATAGTTTTGATAATGACAAGGAAAGGGAAATTCCACTTAGGAAAAATGGATCCCTAGGATGAAGGAACTAAGGTTGATGTCGATATAGCTAAGCAAGATGCCAAACCCCCTTATAAATTAAGGCCACTAATAATCTAGTGTGTAAGATTGAAGGATACAGGGGAAATATTGAGCCTCCAAAGATCAAGATAAAGGATTTGGTGAAATCCTTTCATGAGTCACACTATGGTCTTCTCCTTTCAATTTTAAGGCATGATGGTAGTATAAAAACTCTACAAGAATGGAGGGAAAAATTTAATAAAACCATTTTTGATCAAGCAAGTGCAATTTTTCAAAAGAATGATATGGGCACATTGAAGAGCAATATGAATATGTTGGTTCATGTTGAAGTTTTCTTGTTAGAATTTGATAGAGAGGCCAACCAAATTGTTACTAAGTATGCACCTTATAAGGAAAGAGCAGATGGTGTCATAAACTTTGATTGGCCTTCTGATGAGGAATTCAAGGAATGGATAGGTAGATATTTGGAAGGGGTGGTGGATTAGTATGAAAATGTGGGGTGCTGATTTGAAATTTTGGTTTTAAACTCTACTTCCATGATGAAAGAGGATAGGTGAAAATACACTGCATAGCCTAGATTTAGTGCAGATTAGTCTTTTGTTAAAGTATTGAAAATAGAGTGCATCTTCTACAAATTTAATTGATGATAGGATAGTAGACGTGGAAATTCTCTATGTCCTTTCATTTATTTTCTTCCTTTTTCCTTGTTCTTTGACTTGGTGTGTGTGGAATTTTTTTTTTCAGAAAACTATCTGAAGATACCTTTTGGAAGGTGGGACTAGATCTTCGACAATAAAAGAAGATCATTCTTTCTAACATGTGCCTTTTGGAATGCATAATGTTCTACACCAGCTAATGGAGGCTCTTGTTCTGATGATGGATATTCCATTAGTTTGTTGTAACTTCCTATAGAGGAATATTTCTATAACGATCAAATAAAAATGTGATAGGGGTACTTCTCTGCCTGAAGCTTTTTTTTCTCCCTTATTCTTATAAAAGGAAATTTTGGGTCATTTGTACGGGTCTCTTTTTGAATTCTAGATCTAAGCTTTGCAAATTAGAATACATAGAGAACATATATGAAGTTTATATTTTAAGTATAGAGTGTTGCACATGAACTTTTTCAATTGTATGGTTTCTAAGAATGTTTTGAACAATAATGAATATCTCATGAATCTATTGTCTCTAGTTTTATGTTGTATGCGAATTATTAATGAAAATATTGATAAAAAATAATTTCATTAATCTTCATCGTCAATATACTTTGATGTATTTTTTCAATTAGGCTCTGATTCAAAGGATCAATTATTATTTTTTGATTAAATCATGAGTTCATATACATGTTCAGTGAGTTTGATAAGCATTTATAGAATCTAAGTATTTCCATGTGAGTTGCAAGACAGTCTCATGTATATCATGAATGTTTAGAATTAAATTTTCCTTATAGTTCAGTTCATTGTGTTATGACTCCTTGCCTAAGGATATGACATTAATTGTGAATGTTATTTGTATTTCTCATAGTTTTGGTCACTCAATTTGATGAAAATACTCTTAAATAATCTTTAAATCTTTCTACCTTGTTAAGGTTAGTATTTTATGAATTCTCAGCTTTAGAGGTGTTATCTTTCAAAGAATTTGCCAATTTATTTTAAGATTTTGTTGATTCAACATATATTTGAGAATGTATCTATTATTTGTGTGTTGCATAATATAGTTGTGTAGCAAGATTATATAATGCACATTGTGGGATTACCTTCCCTGGTCTTACAAAGCCTAAAGTGCAAGAGGAAAGTTTCATAGTGTTTCCTCATTTGTTGGCCAATCGTCTCCTAAGTATTCGATAATTAAAGTTGGAAATTTCATAGATACTTAGTGGGATCTACTTGGTTCCCCGAAAACAACCAACACATGAAACGTAAGGGAAATATATTCTAAAAGCTTTAATTTTATCCTATTGGGGGAGTGGTGTCGCATTGATGTGGATGGAAACCCTTTCCCAATCCCTTAGATAATATGAGCTTGTTTCAACTAGTTTTATTGAAGAAAAATGATGAACTTGATGAGATGCGAATAAAACATGATGAAGATGAGTTTTAAATGCTAAATTATTAACAAGATGGATGCGATCTATGCTAAATGTAAACAAAATTCAACGATATAAGCCATAGATTCAAAATATGCTAGAATGGATGCAAGATAAGTTACCATGGAAGTCATTAATGGATGTTTAAGCTAAATGGATGAATCTTTAATCTAAAAATTCTATCAAATATGAAAAATGGATGAAAATGAGTTTGAATTTTGAAAGAAAAACTTTTCTATTAAAAGATGGATCCATTTCTCTCCAAATAGTGATGTATTTGTAGGAGAGAAAATGAAAAATCAAGGGCTTAGATTGATTTGATCAATCAATGGTCAAGAATGAAAGGAGGATGAAAAAATGGATCAAGGATTCTCATCAATGGATGAGAATCAAAGATCACATGGATCAAGAAAAGATCAAGGGTTGAGAATGATTTCAACAAACACACTTTGTAACAACTTTGAAAGTTTGTTTGGAAAGAATCATTGCCCTTTTTTGGAGCCAAATAGGATAATATTGCTTTGGAATATTCCCTATGCAAGTGGATGGGAGGGGAAATTAGCAATTTAGTAATTAAACTAAATTTGAATGCGCAAATGGAGAATGTGAGGATATTCATTAAATTATTGATTTATTTAATGAAAAGGGGATGGAAATATGATTTTTAATTAAACAATTTAGGATTATTTAATTAAATAAGAGGAATTAGGTTTAAATTTAATAATTTTATTTGTTCAATTTAAACATGATGAAATGTTAGTGTGAGAGGGGTGAATTAACCCAATTAACCTAATTAGATCAATTAGATCAATAGATGAAAATGAGGCATTTGATTAAATGACTAGGTTAATTTAATCAAACAAACAGAAAGAGGATGGGTTTTAGGAAAAAATGATGTTAATATATCAAATTCAAGTGTAATAACATTTAAGTGAATTTTAAGTGTCTACAATAGCATTTAAGTTTGAATAATGAGTGACCCAAAATATAGGGTTCTTTCCTTCTATATAAAATAGTGTCTTATGAGACTAAGGTCAAAAAGTAGGAAGATGCACATGTTGAAAACATAATTTTGGATTAGGGGATGAAAAGAAAGAAAAGAGTTAAAAAAATAATTATAAGTAGGATGAGTATGTAGAGGAATAGGTGGAGACCCTTACTCCAATCTTCAGATGATCGATGATACAATAGAACCTAGTTGACAACTATAGCACACTAGGTTTATAGTGTTTATTTGATTTGTTATATACTAATGATAAATTGAGATAGTCTAGGGAATCCCTATCTTTCAAGGATTGTGATTATTGCATGCAAGACATGTAGGAGGAGATGATGACCTTTGATAGCTACAACACCTAGGATCTTGTTATTTTTCTCGAAGGAAGGAAGACCATTAGTTGTAAGTGGGTGTACAAATAAAAATTTGAATCAAATGACTAGTTAGAGAGGGACAAGGATAGACTCTTGACCAAGGGCTACTTCTAAAGAAAGGGAGTTGATTTTGGTGAAATCTTATTTTTTTATTGACAAAGCATCTTCCACTAGACCGTTGTTGTCTATTGCTCCAACTTATGATTTTGATATTTAGAAAAAGGATTTTAAAACTAATTTCTTACATAGAGATCTTTAAGAATAAATTCATAATGCAACAACTAGATGGGTTTGAGGTTAAAGGGAAATAAAATTTGGTTTGTAAATTAAAATGGTCTTAGCATGGTTTGAAAGAATTACCTCATATATAGTATCAAAAAATTGATGTATTTTCCTTCAATTTGGGTTTTTTAGAAGTGAAGAGGAACACTATATTTACATTGTGTATTGATGATTAGATTATAATTATTGTCTTGTATGTGGAAGAAATTTTGTTTATTGGTTAGAGCAAGGCAATGCATAGGGAGCTTAAAATTGAACTTTTGGGAGAATTTGTTATGAAGGATCTAGGGTAGTTAATTTTACTTTAGGAATGGAAATCAAAAGATATCAAGCTTAGAGAAAACTTTCAATTAGTCAAAGTAAGTATGTTAACACCATTTTTTAATAGTTCACCATGCATAATTGAAAACATATGAGTATTATTATACCTATAGGCACTAGTATTTTATTGAATATGTGTCCTAAAATAGATAATGATGTAGGTGATATGTATAATGTGTCTTATACTAGTTCTTTTAGTCACCTAATGTATGCAATATTTTTTGCTAAACTAGATATTGCCCAAGATATGATAGCTATTACCAGGTTCATGTCTAACCTTGGTAGAGAGCATTGGACCCATGTTAGAATGATTTTAGATATTTTTGAGGGAATTTTGATTATTTCTTATGTTATCATGGTTCCAAAAATGTGGGAAAATTATTAGATATATAGGGTTTTATTCATTGAGACAAGTGATTTGGATATAGTTAATTTTTTACTAGGTGATTTGTGTTTTCTCTATTTTTTGGTGTTATCAATTGAATGAGTAAGAGGAGACACACAATTTATTTATCTACTATAAAAAAAGAGTATGTGGATGCTACACATGTCTATAAAAAGACAATATTCTTACAAATATTATGTTTACAAGTTGATTTTGATTACAAATATGGTTTAGATTAGATGTGACAATCACAATGTTATTTGTTTAGCTAGGAATTACATGTATCATACTTATATTGAGCATAGTATTTATGAAACCAAGATGATATAGAATAGCAAGTTCATGTTAAAAAATATTGACAATTTAGGAATGTTGTAGATGTATTTATGAAACTAGTGAGTGCAAAGAAGTTTGCTTAATGCGGAGAGGCCATGGGACTTGCATCTTGTACTTTATTTATTTTATCTTAACCTTTATTTCATTTCAATGTATAATATCAAGTGAGATCATGTTTGGATAGTGTGATATTTAATTGTAAACCTAATATATAACATTAAATATACAAACATCTTGGAATGTGTACTTGGATGCCTATGTAGGTGATAGTGGGATATTATTATTTTATTATTCTCCTTGTAACTTTTAAATATTGGTTGTAGTGGCATTAAGGAGGGAGGTGAAGCATGATGGTAGTGGTTAAAATTTGACTTGAATTCTATATTCCACTTTCCCAATTCTAGGTCCTAGGAGAGAGTGGAAAATCTATGTTAGATGGGGTCCACAACATGTAATAGGGTGCATAATACAACACTAATTTTGAGTATTTGTGCCTACTCTTCACATGAGTCAAACATGGTTGAGGAGTTACATTATCTATTCATGGATTTATTGATTAGTCACATGAGTGCGTTAGGTTTTTGTCATACCCTAGTTATGCGATGTTATGGTTTCAAGTATCTATTTGTGGTTTCCTCATATATTTTACATAATATATGCAATGGATTGAGGTTTCATTTTTATTTATAGGTACATGTGTATTGAAAAAAAATTCCAGATTGAAGGGAGAATTTTGTTGATTATGCAATGTTGATTAACATATTAATACAAATGTCTACTCACTTAAGTACTAGATTTTTTTATAAAAGTGTTTTTCCATGTATTATAATGTTATGTGTCATATTATTATGTTTTCTTATTTCTAATTTGTTTTTATATGCTTCCATATGTGATATTAATGGTTAATCCAATGTTTCATTAAAGAATTTTAGAATTGCATACTCTTTTGAGAAGCTTGGTTTTGTTGTAGTTTTCTCTATTTATCAACATATTTGAGCATGCTATCAATATAAATTTTTATTTATAATTTGTGTTAATTAGGATGAGTGAACATCCAAAAAGAGGGATTACTACTGTGAGATTTCATAGTAGTTTGGCATGTGAAATTTTGATTTATCCTTCACTAAGTGGATTTGTGGAACCTTAATAACAAAGTATGATGGTAGAGGTATTCCATTTCATCACAAATGGTCCTTAATAACCACATGATTTAATTGTTTTCATGAGGATAAGTTACTTATTATAATGTATCTAATGAGAGGGGTAATTAATTTTTGGACCTATTAGTGTTTTTGCAACACTTGCTTCACCCATTATAGTTTCCCCCTTACCTTTCTATGGTTTTTGATATCCATGTTCACCTTGTTCCTCTAACTTAATCTCTAGAGTTTCCTTTTGTAGTAAGGTTTTGTAAAAAAAATTGTATTGTTCCTTCTATATTTTTATGTCAATTTTCTTTTCTATTTCCACATCCTTTATTCTTATATCTTTCTACTCTTTGATACCTTTTGTCTCCTATATCACTTCTTATATGGCTATATCTACCTTGCTAAGAAAAAATCCATTTTCTCCTTAAGTGTTTCTTTCTCTTTTTGGTGGCTTGTATTGCTTCTTATTTTATGTTCACTTTTGCTTCCTCTATTTGAGACAAAAATAATCTATCATTTACTTTTACTTTAACATCATATTTTGTAGAGTTTCTAATATTTATGATGTAGAAGCATTTAGGTCCACAAGCTATCCCACATCACGAAAAATATTTTCAACTTTATAGTTTTCATTTTTCTTAAATTGTTGTGTGGTTTTTTATTTGTAGCTATCATGTCAACTTTCTTTCAAAGGGGTGCCTCAGAAATATAGTAGATTTATTCATAATTTTCAAGCTAGTATCCATGCTACAATTTGTTTATAGGTTTATTCGTTTCTATCACAAGATATTCGAGGATTAATTTATGTTTCTAAAACATGGGTTTATTTGATTGTTTAGAAACTACGTCAAGATTATTCTGTGTTTATTTCTAATATAGATTGTATTTTTTTGTTTCTTTAGGACCTATTTATTGTTGTTGTAGAAGGTTTTTATCATGTTTTTTTCCTCTCATTCTTAATAATATTGAGATATCATTAGGTCCAATTGTTTTAGACCTAACTCAATACATCACATGGATATTTTATTCATTTAAATGAACTACTATAGAATAGTGATAGGATGACTATGACTTTGTATCTGTAGGGCGATTGTGCATACACTTCTACAAGAGGAATACATTTAAATTATCATTCCTTTGTTTTTTCTATGATATAAAATATATTAATGAGTTGATTTTGGTGTTAAATTTATTTGATGTAGATTTGGTACAATATATTATTAATTATTTACCAATAAAATAATAATATATTAAATACAATGATATAACTTATATCTAGAAAATTTTCTATTACTTGCCAATTGTAGCATTTCAATTTAAAAGATTTTCTAAATTATTTTTATTTTCCTTCTACAACATCATTGATTTGGAAATATTTTTGCAATCTTTTCTAACATATGATAATTATTTTGGGCTTTCAACTCAATTTTATTCTCTAGTTGCAAAACTATTTATTTTCCTTGTCTAGTGATAGGGAATGTGATGGTTCTTCTTAGCATTTATTCTTGGCTATTTTGTTTATCATTCTAAATTTTATGGATTTTCTCTTTGTGATTATGATTGATTCCTTTGATATTGTTCATGATTACTCCCTAAGATCAAAAAAGTGATATATTAGATATATTTTTCTTACTTGTGGGTTGAGGGTTTGTTTCTTTTATTTCAGATGGCAAGAAACTAATGTTTTTTTTGGCTAAGTTACAATATAATTATATATTTTAATGTTTTTAAAATAAGGGAGATATTGACACTTGAAATCTCTCTAAGGATAGCCATCTAGAAGCTCTGTGCAAGGGTTTTGGCCTATGGCCTATGAGCTTAGGTGCATTCCTCTGAATACCTTTGCATGCTCATTTTTGTGCTATGATCATGTTTTCTGCATTGGGGGGTATTTATTGATTTAAGAGTAGTATTTCCTAGTTGCTTTATTTATTTTTTTGTTTGGTGTTGCGTTGTTGTGTGGGCACAAGGTTTTTATCTATTGTGTGCATTTTGTTTTGGAGTTATTAACCTTGGATTTTTTCCTAGGAGAAGAATTAGCCCATTGGGTCTTGGTTATTTTTGTAGTGGGGAGAGTGACCCATGGTGGAAACATTTTGCTTTCCCTTGAATGGATTTTCATGCTACTTTGAGAGGGGGTTCTCCATCTTCTTTCAATCTTGGTGAGGATAATATTTCCATGGTGAAGGAATCAGATTTTGGTGGACCTTTTCCTTTCAAAAGGATCACGCATTCCTAAGGTTAATGGTTTCTTGGAGAAAAGCAAGGAGAGACCAATATTGGTGCTTCAACCAAACTTGATCATGGAGGATGTGGAATATTTTACCAAACATGCTATATTCTACAAATCCATAGGTTTGAGAGTTTCACTACCATTTTTGGAGTCATGACCTAGACATACTTGGAATCCAGAGGAGGATATGGAGTGATGTTGTTGGTCAATAGTTATTTTATGGTTGTCTTCAACTACATGGCATATCGGAATAGGGTTTTTGGAAGGGGACCCTATTTACACAACCAAATTATTTTTTTTAGTAAGCCTTGGAATATGAGCTTCAAGCCTTCTGAAGAACTCTTGAATCAAGTTCCTGTTTGGGTGTGTCTTACTTGGTTCCCATATGAGTTTTGGAGGAATGATATTCTACATTTAGTTGCTATGTTATTGGGGAAATCGATGGGGCCCTCTCAACAAAAATAGGACAAAAAGGTAATGACCTTTGCTCATATGTGTGTTGGAATCATTTTGAGAAACCATCTCCCTAATTCTTTGGAGATTCGGTTAGTTTTATTTTCTTGGATGCAATAACTGAATTATGAAACTCTACCTTTTCAGTGCTAGTTGTGCCATGAATATGGCCATTTGCAAAAAAGGTGTTCTAATTTTTTATCTCCATATCCTCTACCTTATTAGCCTTCTCAGAACCCCCCTAAGGATGACAAGGGCAAGGCACCTACACAGGATGTTGCGATGCAAAAAGAAGGCTTTATTCCTACTAGGCCCTGCAACAGGAATTGTAGTTAGAAGAGATCTTTCAAGGAAAGACAGGAGGGGAATACCTTTAAATATTCTCCTTCTTTGGGTCTTCAATAGAAAAATATCAAGTCAGGTGCTTCTCAGAAAGGCTCTAAGGTTGGGAGAAAGAAGGATTTAGAGAAGATTAGGATGATGGCAGAAACACTGGTTGACTCAGGATCCATGAAGACTCTTGACTCTCACTTCTCCAACACTTGGAAATGATTGTTATTTCATGTAATGTAAGGGGCTTGAACAATGACCCTAGACAAAAAAAAAATTGGGATTTGGTGAGAAATCACTCTCCTGATGTGCTCTTTATTTAGGAGACTAAGTTATCTATTGATATCATTTATGGTATAATGCTAAAGTTGTGGGGGCATGGTCAATGTTAGTGTATTGGAGCACATGGTAATGTTGGGGGTTTGGCTTGCTTGTGGAATCCATTGAAGATTTTCCCTTTATGGTGGTTTTCTCGTAAATCTTCTATCTTAATGGTTGCTTCAATTTTGGAGACCAATGAAACTAATCATCTATCCAATATCTATGCTTTGACCAATTTGGCTAGTAAGCACCACCTATGGACTCACATTCATTTTATTAGAAATTTTTCTCCTCTTTATCCTTGGATTATTGTAGGATATTTTAATACCATCATAGATCTGGATGAAAATAGGGGTGGTATTTTGAGACTGGAGCCCTCTTCTTTTCTTCTTCATGAAAATATTTCTGCCCTAAACCTTGTGGATGTTAAACCCCATAATGGTTAGTTTACTTGGAATAATAGGAGACTTGGGGAGGATTGTATTGCTAAGAGATTGGATAGGTTTCTTGTTTCTTATTTTTGGATTGGGAGATCGTGTTCTATTTATTCCAAAATTTTGGATTGGAGGGGCTTTGATCACTGACCTATTAAGATATTTCTCATCTCTTCTTGTGTTGTTCATTCTCCTTCTTTCAAGTTTCAACTTATGTGGTTACATAATCCCTCCCTTCAGGATCATATTGTGGAATGGTAGTATTTGGGTAGACTTGCCTTTGGAACTACTATGCATTATTTTGTCAAGCAATTGTAGTTTGTGAATTTATAGCTTAAGAGCTGGAATAAGCAGTGTTTTGGTAACATTTATCATGCTAAGGCTTCTTCTCAGGCTAGCTTGGATTATATCACCTAGGTGATTAGGGACCATGGTCTTAAAGGACTCACTTAGGGAGGAGGCAATGACTTTAAAATTTTTGGAGGAGTGTGAGCTGATGGAATAGATTTACTAGAAATAGAAGGTGAGGGTTGAGTAGTTACAAAAGGGGGAAAGGATTGCTACATTCTTCTTAAAAAAAATTAAGGCTAGGGGTCAAGGTAACTTGATCCCTTTCTTGGTGAGTGATAGGGGTGCTCATTTTTCATCTTTGGATGATATATCTAAAGAATATTTGCAGTATTTCTCTTCCTTATTTAGGGAGGAACCTCAAGATGTGGAGGAGGAATAAAGTCAGGTTTTGGTGTGTCTATCGTCTTTGGTTGATGCAAAAATGAATGCACATATTTTGGGAATTATCTCCCTCAAGGAATTAAAGTATATTGTTTTCTAGATGAAGAAAGGGAAAGCCCCAAGTGCTGATGAATTTTTTATCAAGTTCTTACAATAATTTTTGGATATTATAAATCAAGACCTATTAGAGGTGGTTTAGGAATCCCAAAGAAACAAGAAGACATTGCATGCTATGAATTCTACCTTACTTTCTCTCATTCCAAAATGCGAGGGGGCGGATAGGTTGACTTTGTTTCAGACCATTTCTCTTTGCAATGTGGTTTATGTAGAAGTTGAGAAACCCAACTTCACAAAACCCAAGAATCACCTACATGCAAATAACCCGTCATGAGAAAGATATACAAAGTAAAAATAAAAGGTGCTCTACAAGCTTCAAGATGAAATGCATTAACTGAATAAATAACTACAAAAGATTAATCCTTAAGAAAGGAGATCAAAACCTAAAAAATAAACCCTAGTGTGCACAATTAATAATTAATAATTAATTAATTATTAATGTGCCTAAGTTTAGCTTAAGTAAATTTAAATTGATAAGTGACTTAATTAATTAACCAATATGATTAAATTAATTAAGTGAAATAATTTATTACTCTAACACCCCCCCTTAAGATTAACTTAGGGTGTAGCTTAAAACACTAAGAAAAAGATGCATGAAAGCAAAGAAGGGTCCTAGAAACAAGGCCTGATTAGGTACTCGAATACAACCAAATCTTTGTAAAGTGTAGTAAAGGAGAAAACCCAGTGGGAAAAATTCCACTCCAAAAAGAGATGAAAAAACATGAAGGAAGGAAGGCCTCATAGAGACCCCCCAAGGACAAGTTCCTTCACCCTAATCATGGAGTGCAATTGAAGATAGTGTGGTGATGCCAAAGGTTTAGTGAAGATCTCTGCAACCTACTCCTCTATAGGAATGTACTCCAAGATGAGAGGACCATCTTGAATCAAATTCTTGATGAAGTGCATGTGGATATCAATGCGCTTAGTCCACTAATGCTCCATTCGGATGCGAGAAATGTGAATGGAACTCTGATTGTCACACCAAAGAATAGTGGGACTATCAGGAGGAAAGCCAAACTCTATAATCAACTGCCGAAGCCATAGAATCTCCTGACTAGCTAACATTTCTACTTGGTACTCAAAATTTTTAGATGATAATGGAATATTTGGTTGCTTCATGCAAGGCCATGTGATAGGACCAAAACTAAGGCGAACAAAAAATCCAGAAGAATACTTTCAATCATTGACATCACCAACCCAATTTGAGTTAGTGAAGCCAACAATGTGAGGGGATCCTGAAGTGTAGTGAATACCATAATGAGTGGTGCCTCGAATGTACCTCAAGATATGTTTGGAAGCTTTTCAATGAATCTCATGTGGATCATGGGAGAATCGAGAGACAAAGCCAACTATAAAGGAAAGATCAGGACAGGAATGTGTCAGGTACTTGACAAGATTCCAACCAATTGCTTGTATAAAGTGGAATCTACTAGAGGTGTAGAGAAAGTGGAAGACAAAAAAATACCTGACTGAAATGGTGTGGGGGTAGGCTTGCAATCAATCATTCCAAATTACTAGAGCATATCAAAAGCATACTTCTGCTGAAATATGGAAATCCCATCCGAAGACTAAATAACTTGTAGGCTTAGAAAAAAATGTAGAACTCTAAGATTTTTCATCTCAAACTGCTCCATCAAAGCTCTCTAAACACTCTGAATCATGGAGGATGAGCTACCTGTAATAATGAGATCATCAACATATAGCACAAGAATCAAAAGACCATCCTCCTAATGCCGAATGTACACTATGTGATTGGAATGATAATGTGTGAAGTGAAAGGAAAGCAAGAAAGAGTCCATCTTCTCATACCAAGCCCAAGGGGATTGTTTGAGACCATAAAATGAACACTAAAGTCTCAAAACCAAAGAAGTGTCTTGCACAAATTTCTGAGGCTGCTCCATATAGATATCCTCATGAAGGTATCCATGCATGAAGATGCTCTTCACATCCATTTGAAAAACTATCCATCCTTGTGAAGATGCAAGTGAAAGTACAAAGAGAATAGAATTCATCTTGGAAATAGGGGAAAAGGTCTTAGATTAGTCAATACCCTCCACCTGAGAAAACCCCTTCGTAACAAGATGTGCCTTATACTTATCAATGAAACCATCTGCAACATACTTGGTATGATACACCCACTTGAATCGAACCATTTTTCTCCCCTTAGGAAGAGGACAAAGATCCCAAGTATGATTCTTCATCAAAGAGGAATACTCCTCATCCATGGCCCTATCCCACTCAAGGTGACGTTTTTTCTCTGAAAACTTATAAGGATCATCCAAAATGGCATGAATCAAAAGGCTAGTACCAGCTGTTTGAGCACAAGTGTGATGAGTATTTGAAGGATCACCTACAAAAGATCCAATTGCCTCAATAGTAACACGGGCCCACTTGGGAAAATTTTAAGTACCTAGTGGTGGTGGATATGGTGGATCATCATTTGCATCATCCTCCAGAGATAATTAATCCTCAAGAGATGAAGAGGGAGGAGTAGGAAGTGAGGGAGAAGCTAGTGATGGAGAATCCATAAGATGAAAGAACTCATCAAATCAGACATCTCACTAAAACAAGACCTCTCTAGAATCAAGATCAAACAACCTGTACACCTTAGCATCCTCATAGTAGCCAAAAAATATGAGTGGTCATCTCTTCCTCTCCATGGCTTTTCATTGAACATTGGGAATAAATTCCCAAGCCTCACTACCAAAAAATTGAAATGTAGAAACAACAGACTTGACATGAGTCCAAGCCTCCTCAAGAGTCACATGTAGCAATGCATTATGAGGCACCTGATTTTGAATATAATTGGCATAATTTACTACCTCAACCCAAAATGAAGAACTCATAGCTCGAGATTGGATCATACAATTGGCCATCTCTTGTAAGGTTTTGTTATTTCTCTCAACAACACCATTCTACTGAGGGGTGTAAGGTACTGTAAATTGATATTGCAAACCATGCTTAGTGAAAAAATCCCTAAAATCTTGATTAAAATACTCCTCCCATTATCTGTGTGTATCCTCCTGATAGAAAGTCCAGATTGCTTCTTTAAAAATGTCTTAAAGATCTTGAATGAATCAAAGAAATCAGACTTGAACTTAAGAAAGTACACCCATCTATGTCTGGAGAATTTATCAATAAAAGTGAGTAGACATCGGGCTTCTTGAAAAGCAAGGAGTAAAAAATTACATAAGTTCACTATGTACCAACTCCAAAGTTGCCTTAGCACATGTGGCTCTACCAGTAGGAAAATAATCCCGATGATGTTTGCCAAGTACACAACCTTGACAAACACCATTATTATGGGAAATTTAAGGGAGCTCAATCACTAGTGTTTGAGTACTCATCTGTTGTAGATATCTGCAATTGGCATGGCCCAAATGCTCATGCCAAAGCCTGCTCACTAAGTTTGCATGTGCTATAAGAGAGGAACTTGAATTGTCTGAACTCTCAAATCCATAAAATCTATATAAGTGAAATGCAAAATCAACACTCCCAGTAGCCACAACCAAATCAGGATCATGAAGGTCTTGAATAACTACATCATGTGTTGAGAACTCAACTATCTTACTAGAGCTAGAATGGAAAATATGATAAATGGAAAGAAGGTTCATCAAAATTTCAAGAACAAGTACATCCTGAAGACAACCACCATCCAATGAAACAATACCTGAACCCTTAACTAAAATTTGTGCTAAGTCACCAACTGTAATGTGTGTAATGCCAATAGGGGCAACTACAGTGACCAAATCCTCTGTGTGTGTCATATGGTGAGAAGCACCAAAATCTAGAATCCAAGTGGACCTTGAATATAATTCTCATACAAAAAGAGCATGACCTTTCCACATGGGTGGAGAAGGAGCCTAAGGTGAGGTGATATGATGTTGTTGCATGGCTTCCTCTAAAGCCTTTAATCATTTCCAACACCTGGAAATTCGATGTCCTTCCTTGACACATAAAATGTAAGGATCACCTCATTTATTCTTAGTCTTGTAGGAAGACTCACCAAACTTAGAAGATTTTCCTTTTTTAGGAAGGGACTATGGTTTTGAATTAGAATTTAGAGGGGGCTTGGAGTAATGCTCACTACCAGGTGAATTTTTCTTCAACTTCTTTTTATGCTTTTGCTTCCCCTTAGATGTATGAGCTACCAATGCTTGGTTCTTAGATCTTGTGATAGAATCTAACTATGATACCTTGGCCTGCTCTTGTGTCAACCGATCATAGAACACCTCAAAGGTAGGCATGGTAAAGTGTGCACCCAAGGCATCCATAGTAGAATAGAATGTAGAAGAAAAAATCTAAAATGAACCATGAAGCTTAGAGAGAATTAGGTAAATGCACTCTTCATATGTTTTGTTCTTACCACAACCCTATAACAATGATCACAATGATTTGAACTTCATAAAATAATCCACAATGGTAGGATATGAATCAAGTACTAAGGAAGTCAATTCAGCCTCAATCTGAAGTGCTCAAAATTAATTAATGGTTCCAAATAGAGTATGAAATTTCAACCACATAGCCTGAGGATTTATACAACCCTCTAGATGGAATAGAAGACTATCTGAAACATGCAAGCATACCAAACCCATGGCCTCATCCATTTTTTTCCTGTACTAAAAAAAACCTCAAATGGTCATGTCAAATGAGGTTTGACTTCATCCAAACATGACCATAACCCTTTTGACATGAGAAGTATGGTCATTTGTGCCTTCCAGGTGTGATAATTTTGTGGGGAAAGACGCTCAATAGAAGAAGAGTTTTCCATAATGAATGAGTTTTGAAATGTGTTTTATGAAATAGGTTTCTAGTTTTTTGATGTAAATTACAGAAAGCAAGAAAAAAACACCCCAACAACACAAGAACCCAAACCCTTGTATAATTTTGAAAGCTGAAAAGCGAGAAAAAACAAAATATGCTTCAAACAATACTCTATGTACCTGGTAATTTTTCTAATGAAATAAACTATAGATCTGAAGATAGCACTCAAAAAAATTTCCAACACCTATTCATTTTTGAAAAATAGAGTTCAGACGCAAAAGTTATGCCCCCGGGAGTGCAAAAAACATGTTCTAACTTTGATTGGAAAAAGGGAATCAAAATGAAAAAACCAGAAAATAAGACCTACACCACTAGATCTGGCTTTGAATCAGATTTCCAATGCCTGTTCTTTTTTGAAAAATAAAGATCATATGCCCATTTTATACCCAATTTCGTGAAACACCTCCAAAAAGGCCAAAAACTCTTCAACAAGCACCTAGGGCTAAAAAAATAAGCCCCCCTAGTCCAGTGAGCAACCAAGGGGTTGAAGCCGAGTGGTATGCAAATGGAGAGTTGGTGGTTGTTGGGCGGAGCTCTAGTGGAACAGCGAGCTGACAATGGGTGGGAAGCCGCTTGATAGTAGTTGAGGTGGCCGACGACGACTGGTGGTTATGTGGTGGTCGTTGGGCGGCTAGAGGGTGGCACCCGTGTTTTAAACGGCCAACACTTTTTAAAAAATAATTATATATATATATATATATATATATATATATTATTTTTAAAAAATAAAATTCATAGAAATACATGCCCTGGGGTCTGTACGACCCTAGGGAAAAATATTTTTACCTCTTGAACCAACTGTACCGAAACTGGGAAATTTTTTATGTCAAAAAACTTGGAAACGACCTCCTGAGCACAACCATGAGGTTGGTTTGGGCTTAAACTGCACCAAATGAAAGAGGTATGACCTGGATCAAAAAATAAAACCCCAAACCCTCGAATCTCCAAAAATCCTTCAAAACACGAACATGAAGCAGCAGGTCTGGAGCGCTAATACCATGTAGAAGTTAATAAATCCAACTTCACATAACCCAAGAATTACCCAGATGGAAATAACCTGTCATGAGAAAGAGATGCAGAGAAAAAATAAAAGGTGGTCTACAAGGTTCAAGATGAAATGCATTAACTAAATAAATAATTACAAAAGATCAATCCTTAAGAAAGGAGATCAAAACCTAAAAAAGAAACCCTAGTGTGCGCACTTAATAATTAATAATTAATTAATTATTAATGTTCCTACATTTAGCTTAAGTAAATTTAAAGTGATAAGTGACTTAATTATTTAACCAATATGACTAAATTAATTAAGTGAGAAAACTTATTACTCTAACAGTTTATAAAATTATTTCCAAGTTGATTGCTAAAAGGTTGAAGCAGTGGCTAAGCAGGTTGGTTTATGAAGAATAGGGTGGTTTTTTTGAAGGTAGGAAAATATTGGATGGAGTGGTTATTGACACTAAAACACTCCATTCTATGGCCACCTCTAAATAAAAATTCATGTTCATCAAGCTAGATATGGCTAAGGTGTACGATAGATTCAAATGGTCCTTTTTGCCCAAAGTTCTTATTGCCTTTGGTTTTGTAGAGGAATGGGTTATGTGGGTTATGAATTGTGTCACGACTACCTCCTTTTTGGTTTTGGTTAATGGGGAGTTAAATTCCTTATTTGGGGCTTCTGGGGGTCTTTGAAAAGGAGAACCTCTTTCTACTTATTTATTCATCCTCATGGTGGAAGGAATAAGGAGAGTTATTAAGAGAAATGTGAATCAAGGTCTTATACATTGTTGGGTTTGGGGAAATGGTTTACTTTTGTAGTCCCACCTATAGTTTGTTGATGACACTAGTTTGATGGGTTTGACTAAGGTCAAAGAGGCTACCAAATTGTGCAAAGTACTAGATATTTATCTTGTGGCTTCTGGTTAAATGATTAATGAGGAAAAATCCTCTATTTTCTTCTTTAACACTTTGAGGCTCATTCAATAGTGGATTGCTCGTATTTTGAGGTTTCAAATTGGGGCTTTTCATTTGACTTGTCTTGGTATTCCTATCTCATCTGGTACTCTCCCTAGGGTTTATTTTCATATTATGCTTGACAAGCTTTGGATTAAGGTGAACCATTGGACTCACGAGTGGATTTTTTTTCTAGGTCGGGTTCAACTTCTAAATTTTGTGGTGCAACCGCTTCCCATCTACAAGTGTATTCTATTGGTGGCCCCTAAAGGTTTTCTTCAGGATTTGGATTCCCTGGCTAGGATATTCTTGTGGGGGGCAATCTGTCTTCTTCTAAGTTGAGCCTTGTGAAGTGGGAGATTGTGTGCAATCTGTAACAGTTTGGTGGGCTTGGGTTGCATCATTCCTCTTTGACTAGTTTGGCCTTGGTTGTTAATATTTATTAGAGATGGTGCCAAGAGAAAGATCATGGTTGGTCTAGGATTATTTCCTACAAATACCTTGGTGGGATTTGAAAGGAGGAGGCTCCTCAAATTTTTTTGGTGGGGAAAGGCTCTTTGATTTGGGAGACTCTAACAAAAGATGCTTTGTTGATCAAGGAAGGTCTATTCTAGATATGTAATAAGGGATTAGAGGCTCTTTTTTGGGTTGAATCATGGGATGGATTTTATCCCATCATGAATAGGTTTCCTCATCTAAAAAATCTTTTCTGAAATTTCTTAGAGGTTGGTTGGTCTCGGTTGATGGATTTTAAGACATCTTATGTTTGTGTTCAAGTGGAATTGTATAGGTGGAAGATAACAAGAGAATAGCCTATTGTTGGTTTGGATGAGGATTGTGTTGAGCTTCATAAAATCCTAGAAGGTAGATTGTGCAATTCTCTTAATGATAAAGATAGGTTGGCATGGAGTCTAAATCCTAAGGGGCTTAATATGGTGGCTAGTGGGTATTAGGAGTTAATATCTTAGAATTATGGTGGGATGGAAGTCCCATGGTGGCAAATGGTTTGGAACAAGTTCTCCTGGCTTAAATGTAACTACTTCTTGTGGACTTTGGATTAAAATAGATGTTTGACATGGGACAATCTACAAAAACATGGGTTCTAAGGTTTGTTTGTTTGTGTGCTCTGTGGCTACAATGAGGAGGATTCTTCCCATCTTTTATTTATGTGCTCCTATTCTTTGATTATTTTTAATTTTTGATGGGGTGTGTGGAAAAATCCATGTGTTCATGCTTCCTCTTTGGTTGATTTTTGGCATATTTTAGGAAGGCCTCCTTCTCAAGCCTCTTTTCTCCAGATTGTGTGGAGCATTGTCCTTAGCTTCATTATTTGGTAGATTTGGTTGGAAAGGAACATCAAGTTTTTTCATGGGAGTAGGTTGATGGTTCAACAAGTTTGGCAGAGACTAGTGAACATGATCCAAGAGTTGATGGATACCAAATGTGAAGTGGATTTTTCTCTGGAAAGAAGGGATGAGGATATTGTGCATAGTTTGGACTTACATGATTTGGTCTTTGATTAATTTTGTGTCTATCATAGTAAGCATGCTAAAAATAAGGTTCAGCGGGTTGGGGGTTAGTCTCCTCCTCTGGATGATGTTTTAAAAATCAACATTGATGGGTCTTCCAGGGGTAAACTAAGGCCTACTGGGATTGGTGGTGTGGGGAGAGATAGGTTTGGTTCTATTTCTTTTCTTTTCTCCATCCACAAAGGAAAGCAAACCAGCAATCTTATGGAGGGATTGATGATTCTTGGGGATTTGGAGCGGGCTTGTACGCTTGGTTGGTGCAAGATTTTTTATGAATTAGACTCTCAAATTATGATTAACTTGTTAATAGGGAAAAAGTTAGAGGGTGTCAGCTAAAAACTCTCCTCTATGGTGAGGCATATTTGGAAGGTGTGCTCCAGGTTGGAGGTGGTGACTTTTACTCACATCCCCCGCAAGTTGGATGGAGTTGTCGATTGTTTCACGAAGCGAGCTTCTAAGCATGATGGCGTTTGGTGGGTTGAGGGTTGGGACCATATTTCACCAAGCTATTTCCCAATCTTAGAAAGGATTATTTCAAAGGATATGGATGGTTGAATTTTCTAAGGTTTTGGTGGTTAGGTTGTTTGGTTCCATTTAGGGGTTTGGCTGGTTGAAATTCTTTGTCCTCTCTTCGGTGCCTTTATTGGCCCAAATTTATTTGTATTGATGCTTTCTTGTTATGAATAAATTTGTACCCTCTTTTTATAAAAAAAATAAATAAGGGAGATACTCCTAGGAGTAGAGGGATTATTGAAGTGACTCCCTCCATAGGAAAAATTTTAGAAGATGTTATTTTCCCTATTGAATAGAGAATGTAGAGAGGAATTTGAGAGATAAAAACCTCTAAGAAATCATCTAAAAAACCTATACATTTATGAGGGGACTGTAATGAGGAAAGATTATGATGAGAGATTAGTTGTGTAGAAGGATGAGGTGACAAGCTGCATGAAGAATACAATGATTATATAGAAGAAAATTATTTTTGTATACAAGTTGTAAGAAGCTATAATAAGTTACATGAATTTGATGTTTAGACATTGATTTTTTTGTGCATGGATTTCCATATGATCATTTTATGTATGCTACAAGATTGGGTAGTATGATAAGACCCCCTAATATCCACTACATCAATCGGTATTAGAGTAAGGAGATCTCATTGGAATTTTTGTTGAGAATATCGTGTTAAAAAAATAAAGTATAATGATAGAATTAGTTTAAGTGAATGCATGAAGTGGCTTGAGTAAGGGTATTTTATTGGAAAGTGTCTCAAAGACTCTAGTATAATTTTTTCTACTGTAGGTACCTAAAACTATAGAGAATGTGTGCCCTAAAATATTTTTTGTAGGTATGGAGTCTTATAACTATATAGATCTTTGTGCTCTTAAATATTTGTTGCATATATCTTTGATTGTAGAGGAATATGTTATCTATTAAATTTTTTATAGGCATGTGGAGGCTTGTGAATGGAAAGGGATGAGAGACAAAGGAACAAGTGTATAGAAGGTTTTTAGTTGGAATTTCGTTGAAATTTATTTTTGATAGTCATATAACTGCAAATGGATTATAATTTAGTGAGTTTTTGCACATGTTTATTCTTGTGACTACATGGAGAAAGTTGTGAATCTCCAAAAAAATAGGTTATATATGTGAGAAGTATAGTCAAGAAGGAGAATCAATATGTTCATGTGGAGAAAACCAAATTTTGTGTTCATTGAGTAGTAAAAAGTGAGTCATGTAGATAGTATTTTTCAAATGAAGTAAATACAATCAAGATTGGATGCTTTGGAGACCATGTAATTCAAAGAAGTTGTTGTAGAAAAAGGTAAAAATCAACTAGTTCATGAGAAGAACTTAAATATAGAGGGAGTTGTTTGGAAAAAGTAGGATTTTTGGAACATCTAAATTTGTATATCTTAGGGGAAATAAATTTCAAGTAGGGAAACTTGTCATGTCCCATTTTTGTAATAATCTATATTATGGACCAAATTGTCAATTTCCTACTTTTTACATCTCCCTTGGTCTTATTTTTCATGCATGATCTTCTTCTTCTTCTTTCCTCCAATTTCTATATAAGGTAAAAAAAAAAGTCTTTGAGTTCAAAAGCATGCTTAGCCTTCTAAGTATTTGTTAGTCATCAAAGTTTTGAAGTTCCATGATTAGGAACACTTTCTTGATTAATTCCAAAATTTTATTGGTCCTCGTCAAAATTTTGGACTTCTTCATCCTGGCATGCCTTCCATGCTTCCCCCAATCTTCCTTTGTGATTTTCAATATTTCATACCTATATTTACCATAATCTCATTACTTAACCCCCAACACCCTGACTTGTGGTATCTTCAACCCTCAGTAATCAATAGTCCTGCCTTTATTTCTATTTTTTCTACAACATGCCAACACATGTCATATTATTATTAATGGTTAGCTTAGGAACCATAACTTTAAAAAGTGAGACTTTCTCCGACACATTATTACTACTCAAACTTGGAGTTATGAATTTACATTACGACTGACTCATTATTACTGTTACAACTATAAAGGGGTGAACATTTCCATTTAGGGGCATCATATAAACAATGAAATTCCTTTTAAAATCCATTTTTTATGTTGTGTGAATCCTAGGATGAAAACCCTGGTGATTTCAAAGGAAAAACTCATACAAATTCCATATTTGAGCTTCATTGAACATAAAATCCAACTTTATTGCATTGATCCAAATTTCCATATTTTGAGCATACCAAGATATATCCACCCAATGGTGGTACCTTTTTGGTTAATCTTGTGTCTATCTCCCTTATTACATTTCACGTGTACTTTTATACCATGATAATTTATATAATTTTTACTTAATCTTGTCAATTGGAGGCAAGTGTTGTATTTATTGCAATGTCAAAAATTACACACGCTTGTAATTCCATGTATTATATGCTTGATTTGGTATCTTACCTCCTCCCCAATTTCATAGGTTTAGTGTTTTTTAGTGTTTTTTTTCCTTTCATTTATATTCTAGATGTATTGTTTGTGTTATTTATATGTGTTGCAATTGTGTTTATCCTAAATTGTTTGGACACTTTCAATTCATGTGAAATTCATACATTGTGCTAGTGTTGTGTGATAATTAATTTTTCATGACCATTTATAAGAATTCAAAATTATTTTATTCTTTGGTATTTGATAGGTAAGCATCTTGAAGAGATTCAAAATGGATACCCGCCCCTTTATTCTCCTCTTCGAATCAATTCAAGCCCTCATTTATTTAATGTATCACTCCATGGGAAATCAATTATCATCTCCATTGCAACATATTGTGAAGTTCTTGAAGCTCTCTGTTGTTACCATCCATTTATATTGATGTGAAGACTATTATTATTCTCTCCATATTCTTAAAGATGTGGTAGTAGAATTGCAACAAGAATTAAAGTCTCCTTCGGCTCTAACACAACTTCTATGATGTGATATTGTCCTTGTACTATTGCTCCGATTTTTCTCATTATTTTCATTGTTATGTTTATTGTATCTCATTTGTACTTTTATCTTTGGTATTCTAGGATCATACTCTTACATATTTACATATTTACATTATTTATTTTTTATCTCATTGTATCATAATTATTTTATTTGTATTGTACTCTTGCATTTCAAATATTATAAAAAAATAGGATATAATGGAGGTATAAATAACAAAGTATGGGTTTGAACTAAAGGTAAATCTCCAAACAACCACCAAAATATTTTCTCCTCTTTCTCAAGCTACAAGTTTCATTGAACATGAATATTTCTATCCTTCTATGGATTTGTTGATATCTTTCCTTCATTATTTCCTTATCATTTGAATTTTAATAAAGTAATCTATCTTCTTGTTATTTCATTTTCCTTGTTGTTAGTAATATACTTATTTTTCTCTAGTTTAAATTTTGTGTCCTTATGACATTTTTCAAGAATATTTTATTTCTATTTTTTGTTCATATAGGACTACAATTCATTGGGAAGAAATCTACACTAATCAATATTTTCCGGTCGAACAAGCTCCAAAAGTTTGCTACCATTTATTTTATATATTTTATAGTTATATTATCATCTTATCCTTTATGTTAATCATTTAAAGTAAGTAGAAAATTTTTTTTGTTAAGCTTTTTAGCTTAGTTAAACAAATATTTATTTATAGTTAGAATTTTTTTTGAGTTAATTATTTTAATATATTCTAAAAGAGTAACATATAAGTTTCTTTAAACTTAAACAAAGATAGTTAACTTGAGTGTAGAGTTATTGAGACCACTCAAAAGGAAAGCTAGTCTTTATTTTGTAGAGTCAAATTTTAATATTTATATTATGGTGAACATAGATAACCTTCTTAGTGTATTAATTTTTATTTTTTTAAAATATTGTTTCATTCTTGGATTGTTTTATTACATGTCATGAGGTTGTTTATTAGTTTCATGACTCGATCCTCACTTTTTGATAAATTAGTTCATTGAAACTATCATTAAATTAAGATGTCTTACTCTTGGGGTGTAACAAATATTCTTAGAATTTTTCCTTTTTATTAGTTAATATTAAGGTTTCCTTATATTTCTTAAATTAATGTTCAGTCATGTTCCCTTGTAAAGTTAACATTCATGATAGAGATGTTAGTTTTGATCATGAAGCCGCCTTGCAAGTCTCTCCCTCTAAGGTATAATACCTTGATCAAAACCTAGGGGATTACATGAATATTACAAAGTTAGAGGATTTATAATGAGGCCATGCATTTAGTTGAATCCCTATGTCACATTTTAAAAAAAAAATCGAGGGTATTGAATTTCTTTGAGGATTGGCTCACATCATTGATAGTGATGTCTCTACCATCATGGTGGATGTTGAAGGAAATGTATGCCTTGTATTTTTGGTTTAAAACACTATGACTACATCTATCATTTTACATCTTTGTTTAACACTATAAACCTCACTAAATATCAATTAATACAAAATTTTGGAAATTTACAATACTAGTTTACATTTCTTTCTACTTCTTCCAGTTATTCATTTGTATTATAACCGTAATCCACTTTATTTTTCCATTATTTATACCTCTATTACCATGGGTTTGAAATGAACCAATTTAAAAAATATAATGGTAAGGTTGATCCATAAACACATGTGTCTACCTTCATTGAATTTTGTAGTGATTTTCTATTTCAAGGTTCACTATTAATGAAACTATTCTCGCATTCCCTAAAATGTGTATCGTGTTGGAACTATTATTCTTATTACTAGAAAAATCTATACATTATTTTTATCAACTATTAAATTAGTTTCTCTAGCACTTCTAGGTAATATAGGACCCTCTTGATGGTTAAAATGACACAAACAATGTTAAACAAAATAGCTCTACTCTATTTCTCCTGAAAAAGAAAGACAACATATAGTAGCCTAACTCCCAAGTGTTGGAGTGAAAATACACTGAGAGGGGGGGTGAATTAGTGTCTATAAATTATTTTCTAATTTAACTGAAATTGAAAAGAACCATACATCTTTTCTCATTTATCAATGATAGAATCATTCATGAATTCAAATATAAGCATATAAACTGAAATGAGTAGTGTAACATTGCATTTTAAAGCAGTAAAGCACTGAAGAAAATGAATAATAGAGACACAAATAGACACAAGATATGCCGAGTGGAAAACTCTCCTGAGGTAGAAAAATCACTCCTGAACCTGCTGCCTTTTTCAGGCTTTCATTTCAATAATTATTTTGACAAAGCCTCAATGGTTGATTTCTGAGCACCGACTCAAGGAGCACCAACCCCTCTATTTAGAGACACCAATCTCAAGGAGCACCAACCAATTTTCAGTTATTCAATAGAACATACAATAGTACAAAGAATCTATATGTTTCACTTATTTCTGTCAAGTGCCTCTTGACAGACAAAGCATAGAATTTTCAAGAGTCAAAATTGACTCTTCAGAATTCCATACATTATCTAATCTTGATACAGCTTGAGGAAAACAAATTAGTTACAGTGACAATACAACTCCTCATCAAAAATGTATTACATTGATATATCTTTTCTTTCTTTTCTCACTATTTAATTTTCAAACTTTTTCCATACAAAAACCTACAAAACTGACTACACAATGTGTTTTCCAAATTTTCACTATCATGCATACATTACCCCCTTTCCTCACTTAAAAATAAAAACTGCCCTTGTTTCCTTTTAGGTTTATTGGAGATGATTAAGCCCTAATCTCTCTGTTTTACCCTTTTTACATTTACATCATTACATCCCATCAAGGGTTACAATAGTTGCTCGTTTTTCACTTTCAAAGAATTACCCCAAGACGAATATCAAGTTACAATGCTATAGTCGAGCAACACTGATAGATTTTACCATGATTATGAGCGAAATATCATTCTGAATAAGATCTTCTAACTGAAGCACTCAAGCATTGTGCAAATATAACAAGCAGACTGAAACCTGTTCTCTCAAGTAGCCTGCACAAGTAGTGCTAAAAAAAAAAGAGGCATAAGATCTATAATAAATCAAATCTTCAACTGCCATACAGAAGAAAAAAATTATCCCTTATTAGCCTTATCAGGGAAGGCAATGGTTTTGTAAAGATAAAATAGATGAATACCTGTGAGGACCAAAAATGAATTTTCCATAAGCAATTTACTAGAACTGTAGAGTACTTGAGCAACCTGAGCCACATTTCTATTTCGAGTATTCACCCGATGCCAAGAACTTGACAAGAGAAATGAACATGGTGATGGTCTTTCAAGCTTCTCCATTCCTTTTCCAAGAGTTTTAGAAGAAGACAGTCGAATTCACAGTGAAACGACCGAGAGAGAGATTCCACGGAGGCGACAAGATTAGGGTTCCAAACCCTCAAACAATGAAGCATAAAGATTTTCCCTACTTTCCACATGAAATAATTTGCATAATATGATATAATTTGGAGTCTGAAGGGACAAACATTGATAAATAGAAACCACATAGTACACTTTGAAATCCGTAAAAAGATCAATGACTTGCATGCTGACAGGAATAAATTAACATTTGTTTCCTTACCGCACAACCATGACCACCCTTCGGACTACCCACCATACATTGGTACCTAACACTAATTGTTACCGCATCGTTTACTACCCAACTATGGTCTCGCTTTGGACCACTCGCCGTATAACAGTAGCTGTTATGCTTGCCTATGGCGGTTTCTACCGCACTACCGTGGTCACTGGCTTAACTGCCAGTGGTACTACGGTAAGACCTTTTAAAGCTACAGTCTTACCAAAGTCAAGCATGTTGATGGGAATTATAATAATTTGATAACCATTTAAAAAAAAATCCATCACATTTGAATTTCAACACTATAGTGTGCCAAGGATAATGGCTAAAGCCAAAAGATATCAATTAAAAGAAATACGATATCCACCTTATTATAACCAACTAAAGTGCCAAATATTATCTAATACCTTTTGAAGAGATAAATACTTTGATGAATATCAAGATGCTTGTAATTGATCAAGCCATAATTAATCAACCTGAACAATGGAACATAGAATGTGTAACCAAAAAGCCTCAACCGAGATCTGCACATGGAGCCAAGATATCAAAGCCACCAAATATAATATAATCACTTAAGTAAATGTGTCAAACATAAAAGCAGATCAACTGAGAAAGTAACTACCAGGATGCCAGAGTATCACAAATTGACATCAAGGACAAAATAGCACAAGAGGGAATCGACAAACTCCCCCTTTGTCCTTGATGGCAAAAACTGAGCCACCAAGCAAAAAAAATGAACTGTAGCCAAAAGCTCATAATACTCCCCCTTTTTGACACAAGGATAAAGGGAGACAAACAAAGATGAACTGGAACCAACTGTGAATTTTTGTCAAACTGTAGATGTAGTCTTTGAGTAGCAAATTATGAGCTGTAGGAAGAGCTAACCAGCTCCCCCTATCACCAAGATAGACTATTTAAGATAACAGTGATTGAGAGACAACTCCCAATTGAGACCTAAGTCTTTCAAAAACATCTTTAGCCAACGATTTTGTAAAAATGTCAGCAACCTGTGCTTGTATAGGAACATATTGCACAGATACTTCATTAGCAAGCACCTTCTCACGAAGAAAATGAAACTTAATAGAAATTTGTTTGGTGCGAGAGTGCATTATAGGATTTTTTGAGATATTGATTGCACTCGTATTATCACACAGAAGAGAGACAGGTTTAGGGATTTCAATACCCATGTCAAATAATTCCTGTGACATCTAGATTACCCGAGTGTAGCAAGAGGTGGCAACTATATATTCTGCTTCAGCAGTAGAGAGAAACATATTCTTGATTTTTGGTGTGCCAAGCTACTAAACGATCACCAAGAAAGAAGGTAGCACCACTGGTGCTTTTCCTATCATCCAGACAACTAGCCCAGTTAGCATCAATATATGCAACTAATGAAAAATCAGTGCTTCTTGGATACCAAAGCCCATAATCAAGTATGCCTTTAACATATTTAAGAATCCTTCTAACATCATTAATGTGAGATTCCTTAGGAGATGACTGAAATTGAGCAACCATGCAAATAACTTGCATTATATTAGGTCTTGAGGCTATTAGATATAATAGGTTGCTTATCATTGACCTATAGTCAGTTGGGTTGACAATAGGAGAATCATCAACCTTGCCAAGTTTACAACCAGTAGCCTTTGGAGTGCTTACAGGATGACTTTCATCTATTTGAAACCTTTTTAACATTTCTTTTGCATATCTTGCTTGAGATAAAAAGATGCCAGATTCAAATTGTGAGATTTGAAGACTTAAGAAGAATGACAGTTCTCCCAACATAGACATTTCGAATTCAGATTCCATGATTTGTGAGAATTTTTTACTCAAGGCAATATTGTTGCAACCAAAAATAGTGTCATCAACATAAATTTCAACAACAAGAATATCAGATCCTTCAATTTTAACTTACAAATTATTTTCTACTTATCCTCTAATGAAACCTTTGACAGTAAGTGACTGTCCAATATGGAGTACCCAGCTATAGGAGCTTGTTTTAGGCCATATAAAGCCTTTTTCAACCTGTAGACATGATTTGGTTTGTTTTTACAGGTAAATCCTTCAGGTTGCTCTATGTAAACTTCTTCTTCTAAGTATCCATTTAGAAAGGCATTTTTTACATCCATTTGATATATAGTGAAAATTTTCAAAACAGAATATGCCAACAAAATTCTAATTGATTCAAGCCTAGCAACTGGAGCAAAGGTTTCACCAAAATCAATACCTTCTTGCTGAGAATATCCTTTACAAACATATCTAGCCTTGTTGCAAACAACATGACCATTTTCATCATGTTTATTTCTAAAGATCCACTTGCCTCCTATGACATTTTTGTCATCTGGTCTTGGGACTAGATCCCAAGTCTAATTTTTTTTTAATTTGATCAATTTCTTCTTGCATTTCATTAAGCCAACATTCATCAGTTAGAGCTTCATCAATTTTTTTTGGCTCAAATTGAGTGATTACACAGAAAGCAGTAAGCTCAGCTATGTGAGCATTTTCATCATAGTTAACTATTCTTTTCCTTGTTTGAACTCCTGCTGATTTATCTCCTATAATTAGATCTTTAGGATGGTTTTTAGCAAGAGATTTTGAAGGAATTTTAGTTTCACATTTTTCTGAGCTGATTTCAGCATCTTCAGATTTTGCTTCAGCAAGTTTAGGACTTGCTAGTTTTGTTTCAGGCTTTGCAGTTTCAAAGCCTTCTGAAATTATATCAAGTTCAAATTCATCCTCTTCATCATGTTCCATTGGTTCAGCATCTAAAAGCATATTTTCATCAAATTTGACATTAACTGATTCAACAGTTTTGTTCAACCTTTTGTTAAAGCATTTAAAGGCTTTGTTGTGAGTAGAGTATCCTAAGAAAATACCTTCATCTATTTTAGATTGAAAACTGCCCAAGTTTTCATCATCTCTCTTGATAAAACACTTGCAGCCAAATATTTTGAAATATTTAATTGAGGTAGATTTACCATACCACAATTCATATGGAGTGAAATTTTATTTCACTCTACTCTGGACTCTATTCAAGATGTAGATAGTTGTATGAACAGCTTCTTTCCAGTACATATTTGGCAGATTTTCTTCATTCAACATAGTTCTTTCCATCTCTTTTATAGTCAAATTCTTTCGCTCAACTACCCCATTTTGTTGGGGTGTTCTGGCAGCAACATACTGTCTTTTTATGCCATGTTTGTCATAGTAGTCTATGAATTCTTGTGAGGTGAATTCACCACCTTTGTCAGATCTTAAACATTTCAATTTTAAATCTGACTCTCTTTCTACTAGTTTTCTAAAAACTTTAAAACTTTCAAAGGCTTTTGATTTAATCTTGAGAAAGGTAACCCATACCATACGAGAGTAGTCATCAACAAACAACATGAAATATTTATCACCATTTATGGACCTAGTCCTTGTAGGACTACATAAGTCAGTATGAACAATTTGCAAAGGCTTAGTAGAGAACTAAGCCTTGGATTTAAAGCTTACCTTAGTTTACTTTCCTTTGAGACACTCTTTACAAACAACTTTGTCAGGTTTTCTAAGAATGGGTAGACCTCTTACATTCTGATTTTTGCTAATTATGACCATATTGTCAAAATTAATGTGGCCTAGTCTCTTGTGCCACAACCAAATTTATTCAACATGACTCATTAAGAATATACCTTGATTTTTTTCATGTCTAAAGGTGTCAAGTAAGTTGTAGACATTTCCCTTGGTCCTTCTTCCAGCCGCAACAGATTTACCAGACTGGTTTTTAATTTCACATCCTTGTGAAGTGAACAGGACTTGATAGCCACTGTCACATATTTGACTGACACTCTGAAGGTTATATTTTAATCCTTCTACATAGTATACATTGTATATAGGAGTGTCTTATTTTAGAAACAAAGAACCTCTACCTTTTATTTGAATTCCAGAGTTGTCTCTAAACTTTACATATCCACCAACATAGTCGTCTAGATTTGTAAATTTTTCTTTGTCACCAGTCATGTGGTTTGAATAACCACTGTCCAGGACTCATAGGTCCTTTTTCTTTGAGTGGAAATTAATTTGAATAAGCATAGTCTGTTCAATGTTGTTAACAACTTTGGGTTTCCAGACTTTGATAGTTTTCAGATGTTTATTCTGTTGACCAGAATTGCATTGCTTAGAAAAATGACCCAAAGATTTTCATGTGAAACATCTAATATGTCTTGCAAAACCATGATTCTACCTAAAGCCCAATCTAGGAGTTCTAGAATGCATAAATTTGAAAGAGTTCACTTTGTGACCAAATTTATTGTAGAAGTAACAATACCCATAAAAGAGAGGGTAGGAGTTGTAAACCATTTTGTTGCTCCTAAAAGGATGAACATTATCCTTGACAAAATCAGGATGTTAGAGTTCAGGGCTTTTGTTTCCAGCCACAAAATTTTCATTTGCACTATTATTTGAACATTCACCTTTCACAAAACCAATTCCTATTTTATCATTGTTCAATTTTTGTTTACTGAGCATGTCATTCAGTTTAAGAGTTCTTTCATATTTCTCTATATTCTTCTTGAGATCTACAATCTCATGTTCAAGTTTTTGAATTTCTTGGTCGTTATAACCTATGCCAATATGAAGACAATCTTCAACTCTCTAGGATTCTTCAAGTTGAGTTTTTAATGAAATTATCTCAAGATTTATGAGTTGCTCTTGTGAACTATCTTGAACAGTATTTTGTTCTTGAGCACCCATCTATTTTTTAAGTTTTCTCAGCTCTTTTAGAGCACATTTTAGTTCTCCTTCATAATCCACTCCACCTTCTTCAGCATCATTATTGTTAGTTTCATCTTGCTGAATGATTTGAGCCATGAATATATTTTCATCCTCTTCATCCAAAGAATCTTCAGATTTAGAGTCTATCTCATTTTTGTTGAACAGGTTTTCCTTCTTTTTGAAACTGAATTTCTGTTTGGGTCTATAAGCCTTTTTCTTGGCAAATTTCTCATATTTTTTGTTATCATTGTTTGTGTCACCATATGGGCACTTTGCAGCAAAGTGGCCTATTTTTCCATAGTTAAAGCATTTGAAGGGAATTTTTCCCTTATAATTTCCATAACCTTTTTGAGCTTCCTTACAAAGTGGGATTCTTTAGAATCAGAAAATTCTGATTCAGAGAGCTCATCCCTTTCTTTCCTTTCAACATTAAATGTTTCTTCTTTTGTAGTGGTGTTTTTTTTACTAATCCTCATTTCATAGGCAATTAGAATGCCTTGTAGACTGTCAAGGGTAAGCTTAAAGTGTTTCTTCTCTTCTAGAGTAGCTACCTTAGCTTCAATTTTTTTTGGTAAGGTTCTAATGACCTTGGTTACAACATCAAACTCCGTGAATTCTTCTCCTAGACCCTTCATGGAATTTACTATTTCATCAACTCTCAAAAAGTAGTTAACTACTTTTTAATCATCCCTCATTGTTAATTCTTCAAAATGATGTTTTAAGGTGGGGACTTTAGACTATTTTACCTTTTCATTTCCTTGATAGATAGTTTCAATTTTAATCTAGATTTCCCTAGCAGAACTATAGTGCATGACTTTTATGGAGACATCTTTAGTTAGAGCACACAAAAGAGCATGCTTTTCTCTTGCATTGGTTTCAATTTTTTTCTTTTCATCAGAAGTAGTTGGAAAATTAGTTGGTACAGTGTACCCAGATAATACTATGCTCCAGACATCAAGGTCAATAAAGTAAATACATCTCCATTCTAATTTTTCAGAATACATAATTAGTTCCATCAAATAATGGAGCTCTAGTCATGGAAGTACCTTCATGAGCTTGAGACATTTTGAATAGACTCCAAGTCCAGAATCAATCCTAGGTTGGAAGGACCTATCAGAGGACCCTGCGCTCTGATACCAATTGTTGGAGTGAAAATACACTAAGAGGGGGGGTGAATCAATGTTTATAACTTCTTTTCTAATTTAACTGAAACTGAAAAGAACCATACATTTTTTCTCATTTATCAATGATAGAATCATTCATGAATTCGAATGTAATCATATAAACTAAAATGTGTAGTGTAACATTGCATTTTAAAGAAGTAAAGAAATGAAGCAAATGAATCACAGAGACACAAATAGACACAATATTCATCGAGTGGAAAACCCTACTGGGGTAGAAAAACCACTCTTGAACCTGCTACCTTTTTCAAGCTTTCATTTCAATAATTATTTTGACAAAGCCTCAATGGCTGATTTTTGAGCAACGACTCAAGGAGCACCAACCCCTCTATTTAGAGACACCAATCTCAAGGATCACCAACCACTTTTTTGATATTCAATAGAACATACAATATTAAAGAGAATCTCTCTATTTCACTTATTTTTGTCAATTGCCTATTAATAGACAAAGCATAGAATTTTCAAGAGTCAAAATTGACTCTTCAGAATTCCATACATTATCTAATTTTGATACAACTTGAGGAAAATAAATTAGTTACAATGACAATAAAACTCCTCATCAAAATTGTATTACATTGATATATCTATTCTTTCTTTTCTCACTATTTGATTTTCAAACTTTTTCCATACAAAAACCTACAAAACTGACTACACACCGTGTTTTCCAAATTTTCAGCATCACGCATACATTACCCCCTTTCCTCACTTAAAAAGAAGAACTACCCTTGTTTCTTTTTAGGTTTATTAGATATGATTAATCCCCAATCTCTTTGTTTTCCCCTTTTTACATTTGCATCATTAAATCCCATGAAAGGTTACAACAGTTGCTCATTTTTCACTTTTAAAGAATTACTCCAAGATGAATATCAAGTTACCATGCTATAGTCGAGCAATAGTGGTAGATGTTACTGTGATTATGAGTGAAAGATCATTCTGAATAAGATATTTTGACTGAAGCACTCAAGAATTATGCAAATATAACAAGCAGACTGAAACCTGTTCTCTCAAGCAGCCTACACAAGTAGTGCTAAAAACAAAAGAGGCATAAGATCTATAATAAACCAAATCTTCAATTTCCATGTAGAAGTGAACACTTATCCCTTATTAGCCTTCTCAGAGAAGGTAACGGTTTTGTAAAGATAAAATAGATGAATACCTGTGAGGACCAAAAAAGAATTTTCCATAAGCAATTTACCAGAATTGTAGAGTAGCTGAGCAACCCTTGCTATTTTGAGTATTCACCCGATGCCAAGAATGTGAAAAGAGAAAATACCATTGTGGTGGTCTTTCAAGCTTCTCCATTCATTGTCCAAGAGTTACAGAAGAAGACAGTCGAATTCACAGTGAAACAACCGAGAGAGAGATTCCATGGAAGCGGCAAGATTAGGGTACCAAACCCTCGAACAATGAAGCATAAATATTTTCCCTACTTTCCACATGAAATAATTTGCATAATATGATAGCATTTGGAGTCTGAAGGGACAAACATTGATAAATCAAAACCACATAGTACACTTTGAAATCTTCAAAAAGATCAATGACTTGCATGTCGATAGGAATAAAATGACATCTATTTCCTTACCGCACAGTCATGGCCACCCTTCGAACTACCTGTAGTACAGTGGTAGCTAACACTAATAGTTACCGCATCATTTACCGCCCAATCACGTTCTTACTTTGGACTACTCACGGTACAACGATAGCTGTTATGCTTGCCGCTGGCAGTTTCCATGGCACTACTGCGGTCACTGGCTTAATTGCCAGCGGTACTCTAGTAAGAGCTTTTGAAGCCACGGTCTTACCAAAGTCAAGAATGTCGATGAGCATTATATCAATTTGATAAACATTTAAAAAAATTGCCATCACATTTGAATTTCAATGCTATAGTGTGCCAAGGATAATGGCTAAAGCCAAGAGATATCAATTAAAAGCAATATGAAAGCCACCTTATTATAACCAAATAAAGTGACAAATATTATCCAATACCTTGTGAAGAGATAAATAATTTGATGAATATCAAGATGCTTGCAACTAATCAAGCCATAATTAATCAACCTGAACAATGGAACATAGAACCTGTAACCAAAAAGCCTCAACCAAGATCTGCACATGGAGCCAAGATATCAAAGCCAACAAATATAATATAATCACTGAAGTAAATGTGCTAGACATAAAAGCAGATCAATTGATAAAGTAACCACCAGGATACCAAAGTATTAGAAATTGACATCGAGGATAAAATAGAACAAGAGGGATTCAACACCAAGGTCCTGGTAGTTTGTTATCAAATGTCTGGTGTCACTCAATTGATCCATGGAACTTTAATATTCAAGGGGCCTTTGCTGGCAATGAGTAATGCAAGAAATGATCGATTCATCGATCTGTTTTTAACAAAAAAAAGGGTGTTTTAAATAAAATAAAAAGATAGATCAAGGCACGCGTCAGTGAAACATGAATTTTTTTTATCTAGTATCCAGACATATATCTTCAAGAACGAATGTTCCTCCAATAGATAAAGAAAACCATAACATGATGCAATTCACAAAATAATCCATACTATTACATGTGTCTATGGTGCTTAGTTTAACCATCACAACCACACATCATAAATAATTTAAAGATTCAAAAAGAACAAACTCTCATTCATTGCTAAAATCATAGATCAATAGACATTCAACAATTTAATCCATAGATAATTTAATGAAATAATCTTTAAATCCAGTTCCTTCTATTGATTCTCATCAAATAAGAAACATTTGTGCTTTAGAAAACCACTGGCATACAGACAGATTATGATTCATTAACCTTATCCAGTAAACTTAATACCCACACCATATTGTGTAAAAACTTGTATTTGTATTCAACTGCCTACCCTTACAAAAAGATACCTCAAAGGTATATATAGACATATAAAGCATAAAAATCCTCTAAATCAAAATCGAGATCCACAATTATAGGAATTGAAACTTTCTTGGAAACTCAGATCGATTGATCTCCAATTCCAACATTAATTACAAGAGAGAATAAAAGAGAAGAAGAAAGAGGTCATGTGCCCAAAAGAATTCCACTCATCCTTGCGCAGTTTTCTCAAGAATGTATTCATCATAACTGGAGAAGACCTATTGAAGAGTATCCACATCAAGCCCATCAATCTAGTTGTCCTCAAATTGAATTCTCTCCAGTTCTATGGAAGCAAACACCTTCATGTCTTTTAACTCAGTCAACTCTTTCCTCGCAGCCTTTACTCCTTCCCGGACATCCATTAATCTATCTAATAATAGATCCTTTTCATCATCCTCTTTTTGCATAATTTATTGAAATCTATTATCCCATTTCTCATTTAACTGACTTAAAGGCAATCCCTCTTTAATTGGTATATCAATATTAACTAGATCAGCCACAATAGCTTCTAGTTCATCAAGTTGTTCATTTAAACCCTTACTCACATCTTGAACTTCATTCCTATGTCTGTATATAAAATCAGATCTAAGTCCGATTATGCTAGAGGCCTTCTCCACAAAGTCTGCATTGTCTTCCTCAAGAATGAAATACTCAAGCATAGTAGACCTTGGCATTTTATTGATGTCCATTATTTTTTGAACATACCCTCTATACTCTTCCTCTTGTTGTTCCAATGTTTCAGCATGATGGTTAATCTCTTCTATTAGCTCCAATTTCATCTTGTGAATCTCAAAAATGTTCACTAGACCTCACCTACCTCTAGGTTAAGCTTGTCTATCCATCTGTCCATCATTCCAGCCTTGCTCTTTACTTGCACTAGATCATCCACCTCTCTTTTATTGAGCAACACTGGTGTCTCTAAGGAAAAAAGATGTGATCTAGGAGCAAAGATGTCCTTCAAAAAGGTATGTAGCTGATCCAATTGAGCTTTGAGCTCATCATTTCTTTGCTTATCCTTTATCAACCTTGATTCGGTGGATGATGCTACAACATCAATCAAGTTCATTTTATGATTTATTGAGGGTCTTCCCAAATTAGCAGTGCCCAACTGGTTATTAGTTAACTACATATCTCCCACATCCTTATCCACCACTGGCATTGCACATTCAACAATAATATCTCCTCCTTCAGTTAGCCTTGTGGAATGCAGAGTCTTAGCCTTCTTTTTGGGTCTTTCCTTTTCAATCTCTTTCATCATGTCATCCCAATTAAGAGGTTATGGAGGTGTTACTAGCCTCTTTTGAAGATCAATTTTTAACCAACTGGGAGCACTTGGAATAGTGGCCATTACAGTAGAAGAAGAAGCAACAGTCATAGAGGATAATGGTTGTAACACATTAACCTTAGGTTGAGAACCAACCTCTTGTACATCTTGTTGTTCTTTCTCTACATTTTCTTGTGCAAGTTTTTCAGCTTCTTCCTTGTCCTTCTACTCTTGCATCCTCTTGTCTTCTTGTTCCTTCTTCAATCTTTCCTCTTCCAACCTCCTCTCCTTAAGTAGCTTATTTCTTTCTTCTTCCAACACTTTGTGTCTATCCAAGGCTTCTTTATATTGACTAGCTGATTATGTATCTTATTTGAGACAATCATAGGCCAATCAAATTGTTTTTTACCATCCAATATTGTCTAAATAAAGGGAAACATTCATTCTTTGAAGTTAAAATCATCCCGCTTCCCAAAGATCCTAGATAGCATTATTATAATGTTTGCCACTTCCTTGTAGAAATATGCCCTCTTTGGCTGATCTGAAAGCTTTTTCAGAGACTTATTCTTTGTTCTGAACCACTTCTTGTTTAAGTTGGCTCTATTAGTTTCCTTATGGTTGGGTATGTGCAGGATCATGATGGGCCAAAAAGTGGTGATATGTAAGCCATATGATGGCCCATGTGGCTGACGACATTTTTTTTACCCAAAATTGATTAAATAAAAAGGGTTTTTAGAGGAGATTCTCAGCTTTCCACCAATATAAATTATGCTTTACTTTGAATTTAATAAATAATTATTATTCATTTTCTATTAGAATAACGAATAAAGTCCTAGTTGATAGGTTGATTGAAAAAAATCTATATCTTTCAAACAGTATCACATTTTTGAATCCAAAACATGCGTCACATTCTATGCTTTGCATACTATAGGATTAAAAAGAATAAAACTAAATTTCAAGAATTTTTGACCAAGTTAAGGTCGTTAGACAGACGAGCTTTTATATTTTTTAAAAATTGTAATAAAAAAATCATAATTACTTATTTACTTGGAAAAAAATTATAACCAAATATGCATCACATCGGCACATGAGTCCTCTACTTATATCTAAAATATTATTAAAAAATATTATCATTTTATTGTGGCGAGGGTGGTCAGACAGACACCTACTTCTTATTTTTACCCTAAAATTTAAATACTACTGCATTGAAATTTCAAATTTTCACCAAATAGATTTAAAAAAAAATAAAAGGTCTAGTAGTTTAGAAACTACATTCAATTTTCTACAAATTCTATTTTTACATTTTTTTGAAATAATATAGATAACTTATTCAATTTTTTACGTCAAGTTGTCTAACTCTGATTTTCTATCTTTTTATTGCCACTTAAGGGCCTGATTTTTCCATGATGATCCTGCACATACCCGGTTGCTATATATTTCCAAGTATTTTTCCTCATTCAACAGTCCTAGGTTCTTTGGATTAGGAACTTTAAACATATATTGAAACATCTGAGCTGTCAAGTCTATGATAACATTGTTTTGAGAATCTACACATTGGCTAGTGGTTGGATTGTAAGCTCCAGATGTTGTCATAATCAGTTCTGGGCATTGAATGGATAAAGGAAATACAGTAATATGAGCTAGGCTAGACTCAACTATCCTTTGAGTTCTTCCTATCACCTCTTCAACAAAATTCTCTGAATACAGATCCTCATAGTTAAATGGACCCAAGTTTGTGTCAGTTATGTCGGCTCAATTAGATTCCACCTTGCTAATAGTAACAATAGGACCCTTATGGTTATACGTCAAGGTATAAGGTAGTTGTTCTAGTTTAACCTTTTTAGACTTAGTTGATTCCTTTGAAGTTTCTCCAGGCTGACTCATCTAAGAAGCTTCTCCTGATATTCCTAACATCCTTTAGCTTCCTGCAACAAATTCTTAAAAGTATACCCTTGAATAAATATAACCAAAATATGCCTTAAAATCTTACCCTTCTTATACATACCGGAGGCGAAACTAGGCAGAAAAAATTATAAACAGTCTTTGTAAAAGTATTGTCGGGATTAGAACTAAAATAGTCATTGATATTGTAGTAATAACATGGCAAGATTGGAGTTGGAGTTGGGATGGTAACCAGAATCGGCATTCGAATGAGAAACGATTCAGTTCCATGAAGAATTTTTGATTTTATGTTCGGTTCCGCTTCCATTTTCATTAGAGCTAATATTTTGAAAGCCTGCTTCTTACTATAAGTGGAGTCGGAGACGAGATGGAACAAAATTGATACTTATTACAAAACATAATTCAAGATCAAAATCGATTCCGGTTCTAGTTCCGCTTAAAAATAATCATGACATTATAAGTGATTTCAACAGGATGATAAATAACATCATGATCTAAGGACTAGGTCATATCAAAACAACAAGGGCTTTAAAAATAAAATTATATAGGAACATACCCATGTGACCAAGAGGAAACCAAAATAATTAGGGCATCATATTTAAAACAAAAAATGTGCCAAAACCCTAATTCACAAAGCCTCAATTTAACCCCACTCTAACTAATCAGATCAATGTGCAACATGATTCCTAAGTAAAACCGTAATTTATCAAACCCTACCAATGTAAAAACAGTAACTAATCACACCATTAAAATCCTAGGGCATCATGGTACGGTCACGATTAAAACGTGAAAACAACCACGAAAAAATAAACAAATGAGAAACCAAAAACACTAGAAAAAGAGAAATGAAAACAAGAGCACAAGACGAAAGAGAACAAACACAAAGAACATGAACTCACAAGAGAATTGAGAGTCATGAAATTGTGAGAAACCAACGACCAAATAAAAAATGATAAGTGAAACAAACAAAGAAGCCAAAGAGAAACCATACCTCAAACGAAAACAAATAGGGTAGCCCTCTAAAGTGATTCCACCCGCAATTATCTCCCTTTCAATTGAATCACATGCCCAAACACTCCACTACAACTTTAATTCACCCTTGATCTTTTAAAAAATGACGATAACTCTCAGGTAACCCCTAATTAAGGTTAAAAATACAGCTTCATATGTGCATGCCACCTGTAATCAATGCCATAAATGCAGTAGATCAGAGTCGAAGCTACATAGGGAACTAGCACCTTACTACAATATGGCTTCAATAAAGTCAAACATCAAAAAATGGCGGGAGTTGTATCAAAGTGGAAAATGATTTAGAAACTCTATCCAACTTTGAATCCGGTTCCCATTTCGGCTTTAATTTCGCAATAAAGAAGAAAGCAAAACAAAAGACAAAAACAAAAACACAAAGACCCAAATGAGAAAACATAACACAAAACCTAAGTCTAAATGAACAAAAAAAAAGTCAGAGGTGGAGGCGAAACTAGAATTGATTTAGAAACCATGAATAAATTCAGACTTAACTTATGCTCCGGTTCCAGCTCTGTCAAAGAAAAACCAAAAGGCAACAAAAAGACTATCGGGATGGGGATCGGAATCGATCTTTGAAATAAGTTTCAAAACCCGATTTAGTTCTGGTTACAGTTTCGACAGAACAAACCAAAGAAAAACAAAGTACTAGAAAAGAAAAACTCCAAACTTTGTTTGAAAAAAAAACAAGGACAAAAACAAAAAGGGGGGACCCATTTTGACCAAGGAAAAATATGGGGTGGTTATGCAAGGCATAACAAATGGCAACTCGGTTGGAAAAATGGTTTACCCATTTTCAAGAGACCAAAAAAAATTCAGTCACCCTAAAACTACTTGGCTTATGAAGCATATTAACTCGAATAAGATCAAATATATAGGATAAGTTTGAGCTAGAATCTAAGATGTATGTGCTCATGAATATTTATGAATCTGAGTGTGTGTGTATATTGTGCATCATTCTTTATAGATACTTTCTCTGCTCCTGAACAACTATACCTAAGATTCAAGCTACATCGGTTGAGTCCTTTAACTATCGTGCAATAAAATCCTGGGTATTGCTCCGCTGCCAAACAGGTGTCCATAGCCTCAACGGAGATACCTCTAGTTCTCTCTAAGAATTTCTCTACTGTCAACTAGGCATCCATAGCCTCGATAGAGATACTTGATTCACCCATTTGATATTGAGCTTTCCTTTTCTTTCTTTCTTTAATTTTTTTTTACTCAAGCTTCACTTGTGAACATCTTTTATGAACTTTCCTCAATACTCATATATAATTGATCTGAAATGTGGGTTGAGAACTACAATGGATTTCATGATAGTCTTGGAATCGGATTTTTCACTTGAATCAAAAGGTAAAGCCACCCTAAAATAGATAGGTATTTACATAGGCAGATGTTATCTAATTTGGTGATAGATCTTTGATCATAATTTATGAGATATTCACAATGTATCTTCTACCCCTAATAGCTTTTCAAACCAACATTAGAATGATCATAAGACATGAGTTTCAAAATGAAATCCTTTTGAAAGATGCTAATGAAAATACCTAAACCAATTTCTCTCCTAGTGCCTATAGCATAATTTGAATAACGACCCACTGTCTTGAGATGGACAGAAATTAAGATCCCCAATGAAAGAAGACACAAAATAACAAACAAAGACAAAGAAAAGAACAAACAGAAATAAACAAAATAAAACAAAAATTAATTACATATAATACAGTATAATACATTGTTTTAAAACATCAAACCTTTCATGAACCAAAATAGTGCTTGAGAAACTGACCATTAATTGTCAATGGAATAGGTTCTCCTCTTGAGGTACTTAAACGAAAAGCATTCTCACCTAGTATTTCAACCACTTGATACAGACCTAACCAGAGTCTATCAAACTTCTAGGGAACTCCCTTATTCTCTTTGGCTTTATCCCAAAGTAATAAAAGATCTAATATCCTAAAGGCTTTTATCTTGGCCCTTTTGTCAAACCAACATTTGACGATGCCTGATGTTTAGAGAATTGTTGCAAAGCAGCATCTCTTCATTCCTCTATGTTAAGAAAATTAAGTAATCTAACCTCAATCCTATCATCTTTGGAATAAAATTCCTGCATAAAATTAAGAATGGGTATTTGTAAATGGATTGGGAAGATTGGATCTTGGCCATAGACTAACTTAAAAGGCAAATTTCCTAGAGCTACTTTGATTCGGGTTCGATCTACCCATAGGGAAAATATATGCCAGTCCCTAGGATTGTTTTCCAACAACTTTTTTATTACTTCCAAAAGGTTTTTATAAGTGGACTCAGCCACTCCATTTCCCTAAGGCTAGTAATGGGATGAGTATTTCAAAATAATTTTATGTTCATAAGCCCATTGAATGAATTCAGTTGAAGAAAAAGAACGGCCATTATCACATACCAGAGCAAATGGAACTCCAAACCTAGTGGTGATGTTCTCAGTCAAAAATTTGATAACCACCTTTGTGGTGTTGATTTTGCAAGGCTAGGCCTCAGTCCAGTGTGTACAGTAGTCAATTGCAGTCAAGATGAACTTGTGACCTGCAAAAAAATTGGGATTAATAACACCTACAAAATCTAGTGCCCATTGAGCAAATGACCTTACCTCATACACTAGTTGCAAAGGCATTGCCAAATTTCTTTCCCTAGGTGCAGAGGTTTTACATACATGACACATTCTGACATGTTGGTGTGCATCCCAAAATACACAAGGCCAATAATAGCCTGATCTAAGAATCTGATGGGCCAAAGCATCCGCTGACCCATGTCATGTTCCATGTCTTCCATGAAACTCAAAAATAGCATGTTTAGCCTCTTGTTGATCCAAATAGCGTAGGTAAATCCCTTGAAAATTCTTTCTGTAGATGGATCCCCCTTTAAGCATGCAGTGAGAACTCTTCATCCTCAATGCTCTCCTCTCAGTAGAATTCATTCCTTCTAGACATCTATTATTAAGGAGGAATAAAATTAAGTCTGTGTACCAGGGATCCTTAGTAAATAATCAAAAAATTTACTATTGACAGGTGATATTTTTGTCCACATCTACCATCGCCTTTGATAAACCCTGCCCTCAAACACGTTTCATCAAATGAATCTCTAAGTCAAATTCTTGCAGAATTTCCATCCACTTTCCTCTTCGCTCTCCCAATTCACTTTGCATCAGAAGAGACTTCATAGCTGGATCTGGAACTATGTCCATTACTTGACTTCGAAGAATGTAATGCCTAAAATTATTTATCGCTCAAACCAACGCAAAGGCTTGTTTCTCCAAGGGTAGGTATCTAACTTCTACATTCTTAAAAGGAGAGCTCATGAAGGTGATAGGTCTTTCCTCTCCTTCACCTCTTCGTTGTGTTAACACAGCTACACATGAATGGTCAGATGTGAAAGAATAGATATAGAAAGGGGTTAGATAATCAAGGCTAGTCAACACAAGTGCCTCACATATTGACTGTTTGATCTGCAAGAAACCAAATTTAGCCTCATTTCTCCATTCTATTTTTGCTTCTTTCTTCATCATTTCATTGAGGGGTTTGACAATTTTTGCAAACCTTGTTATAAATTTTCTAACAAAATTGATCCTTCCAAAGAAGGATCTCATTTCTTTCTTGTTGCTTGGCCTTGCTAGTTTCAAAATAGCCTCCACTCTATCTGGATCTATTGATACCCCTTCTTCTGATATGATGTGACCTAGGAGTTTCTCTTCAGATACTCCAAACAAACACTTTTTTGGATTGAGGGAGACACCATAGCTTATACATTTCTTAAGAACTTTTTCCAAATTAGTCGCATGGGCTTCTTTATTCTTGGAGAAGATGGTTAAATCATCTACATAAATAATTATACACTTCCCTATAAAATCTTTGAAGGCTACACCCATTTCTCGTTGAAAGGTAGCTCCAGCATTGATAAGACCGAATGGCATCCTCTGATAGGAAAATGTGCCCCATTTGGTGCTAAAAGAAGTCTTCATTCTATCCTCATGACTGACAAGGACCTGATTGTACCCATAATAACCATCCAATAATGACATCATTTGGGACCCATTAAGCTTTTGTAGCACTTCATCAAGAGAAGGTAGTGGATAATTATCTTTCTCAGAGGCTTTATTTAGATTCCTGAAATCAACACATAGTCTGATCTCACCTTTTTTCTTGCATACAGGAACTAAATTTGCCACCCATATAGAATGTCTAATAGGAAAGATTATTCTTGGAGATAGGATCTTTTGTGCCTCCTTCTGGATTCGGGGCTCAATTAAAGAATTGACCGAGCGTTGTTTTTGATGGAAGGTCTTGGCTTCTGGCTTGAGAGGTATAGTATGTGTGCTCCAGCATTGATAAGACCGAATGGCATCCTCTGATAGGAAAATGTGCCCCATTTGGTGCTGAAAGAAGTCTTCATTCTATCCTCATCACTGACAAGGACCTGATTGTACCCATAATAACCATCCCATAATGACATCATTTGGGACCCATTAACCTTTTGTAGCACTTCATCAAGAGAAGGTAGTGGATAATTATCTTTCTCATAGGCTTTATTTAGATTCCTGAAATCAACACATAGTTTGATCTCACCTATTTTCTTGCATACAGGAACTAAATTTTCCACCCATATAGAATATCTAATAGGAAAGATTATTCTTGGAGATAGGAGCTTTTGTGCCTCCTTCTGGATTCGGGGCTCAATTAAAGCATTGACTGAGCGTTGTTTCTAATGGAAGGTCTTGGCTTCTGGCTTGAGACCTATAGTATGTGTGCTCATCGAAGTGTCAAAGGTAAGCCAGAGAGGTATAGTATGTGTGCTCACCGAAGTGTCAAAGGTTTTTAGGCCATCATAACTCCAAGAAATGGCTGCAAATTTTTGCTACAAAACTTTAACTATCTTGTCCTTAATTTCTTGAGGACAAGTCTTTCCTATAAGGACATTCCTTTCAGGGCCTAAGTGAGTCAAATTGACTGATTCATATTTCCCTCCATCACTCTCTGTGGGTTCCCTTTGACGAGCCCGTGGGTTAGAATCAAATATTCTCTCCAAAGCTACCATCCCTTTTGGAATGCTATTTCTCTTTAGGTCCAATATCCCCTCTGCACTACCATTCTCTAGATTCGAATCTCCCTAATCTCTTTCAGATTCATCTATTATTTTCCCTTCAAAGACATCTGAACTATCCAAAAATGCCAATATATGATGATCGTCATCGAATACCTAAAAATTTTGGACATTATCAGGGACAGTTGGGACTTAAATTAATTTGACTGAAAATATCTTTAGATTAGACTCTTGCATGGGTTCCAATGTGCTAGCAGCAATGACAAGGGCATCTGCAATTTGATTAGCTTCTTTAGGGATCAGATTAATCCCAAAAGCATCAAAGTCTTCAGTTAAGTTCCAAACTCTATTTTTGTACACAACCAATCTTTTTTTATGACATGTATACTAGCTATGTACCTATTTTATGATCACTTCAGAATCCCCCATGACCATGAGAGCAGTAACCTTATTTTTTAGAGCAAACATGAGTCCATGAGAAAGTGCTTCATACTCAGCCACGTTGTTTGTGCAGCCAAACTGCAATCTATAAGACACAAAGTAATTTTTTCCTTTTGGGTTGGTTAATTCAATCCCTGCTCCACTTCCTGCCTTGGATTTGGAGCCATCAAATTTAAGAATCCACAATTGGTCTTTAGCTGAGAGCTCCTTCCTTTTAGGGGTAATAGGGGATGACTTAATTGGTATGTGTGGTGGCTCAGACTTTTGTTTGTCATCAAGAATTAAAAATGACTGGGGGCTAGGCTCACTTAAGGGTTTTTCTATGTTTTTAGCTTGCTCAAGAATCACTTCCTAAACAACTTCTTGGGTTAAATTGCAATCCAATTAATCTTTTATCAATGCCTTAAGAATTGGTAGAGTATCTGGAGTAGGTGTATTGAAAAATAACTGAGACACCTCAATTTCTTCTTGAATCTTATAGCATAGAACCTGAGTCTACTCTACTGGTGAGGAACCTTCCTCTTGAGAAAGACTAGTCCGAGTGAGAATGGTAGCATCTTTAACTGTAAAATAAAACTTATTGATAGGGGTTTGGGGTTTCTCTTGACATATTTGTTGAGGCTCACCTATATGATTTAAGATATCTAGGCATGGTGAGAATTTTAACTCTAAGTGATTGTGATAATGAATCCTACACCAATTAAGAAGCAACAAACTGCTCAAATCAGTTTCTTCTCCTAATACCATCTTATCTTGTTATAATTTCCTTATTAGAAATTTTTGGTTGATGCTAATCATTGGGTCACTATGTTCTAGGGGAAATGTATCCTCAAGATTTAATGTAGAGAAGGTGAGGACTTCCTCTTGTTTGCAAACTCCTATCTTAGTCTCAAAATATGCTACTTCATTTGAAGCATCATATTCTGTAATTGTATGCTTGAGCCTTGGTTCACTCTCAATCCTTATTTGTGTTGCTACCCCCTTTGAGGGTAGCCACATGTGAGATAAATCCAAGGAAAAATATATCCCAATAATTTTCATTAGCTCCCAACTTAGGAGCATACCATATGTCTCTAGGATGTCAGCCACTTGGATATCTATGTAGGTTTGGATCCTTGGATCTGATCCAACCTGTACATGCATGTTCTTTAATTCTCGTACAACATTGACCTCGGTTTTGCCTAACTAGATCACTTTCTTATTGGTTGGGATAGGATTTAATCCTAACTGCTTACATATTGAAAAGAAAAGGTGGGGTACTGGTCTTACCTTTACAAATAATTGCATTTGTCTCCTTCACTGGAGTCACTTTACCTTTTCCCTTTAAGCAGTCTTCCTCCTCTAGGGCCTTCAATACCACTTCACATTGAGTTGGGAACCACTTCATGATGTCAAATAATGATAATGATGTCTTTTGTCTTTGAATTTTTATAATAAAATCAAATTTTGAATCATTCCTTACTTGATATTTAGGAAAAGGAGGTGGATTACCTCTATTCTGAGGGTCAAAAGGTCCCTTCAGTGGCAGTGGGTTATTATTTGCATTTTGGTTAGGTGGGACCATGTTGTTTGGGGGTGCAGATGTAGTAAATGGGCCCTTATTCTAATTTCTTAGGAAGTGACCACCTTTGGACTGGAAGGCTTGGGCATCATACACATCCTCCTCTGGCTCATTATCTCCCTACATGGGAAATTGGTATTTTTCCTCAATGGTCTCATAAGTCATAGCAGTACTTACTAGCACATTATCTTGATTGGAATTTCCTGTTGGAGGATGGGAATCAACTTGTGCAATGTTTACCATTTTCTCCATTTCTAGGCAATTAACTTCAGAATGTGTTGCAGTATTGTGTAGCCTGCACCAATTAGTCATGAAATTCAGGTTAGCTACATTAGCAATATGTGATCTATCCTCACCTGACTGATAATTATGGGAAACTCCCCCATTCTTAGGTCCAACATTCCATTGCCTATTGTTATTGTTAGACCTCTAGTTATATCCTTTGTTCTGATTTTGGTACTTTTGTTTAGAGGAGTTTTGATTATGGAAGTTCTGGTTGGTATTCTAATTGGAGTAATTTCCTTGGTTGTTCTAACCTCCCTAGTTCTGATAATTTTGGTTTTGGTTGTGGGGAGGGTTATGCCTAAGTTGTGCCATATCATTAGACATTTGAGATAGAGCCTTCTTGAGAGTCTCTACCTTATTGGTCAGTTGAACAGTTTTTTCATTTTGCACATTCTACACTATGGATGGAGAATGAACATGCGTTGATCCTCCCACCTGTTGTTGATTTTTGATTTTTTTGCGAAGAATCTTGCATGCCATTTCTGAAAAAGGGCATGGTAGGTGTGGCTTGCAATTGAGACATAGGTCCGTATTGGGAACAAGACATCCCTGGGATAGTTTTGTACAATGGTGGGTTAGGCATCTGATAACTCATGGGAGGAAGAGCTGCTCCTAAACCTCTTGATTGCAGACTTATCTGTTGTTGTGATTTGATGGATAAATGATACACTTTAGATAGAGATTCAATTTCATTGGGAAGATAAGTTCTCTGTAAGAATAGACCAATCAAGGGATCAACAACTCTTAAATATTCCTAAATGACAATATTCTCAGCCACTAAGTAAGGATATTGCAACCTGCGAAACATCCTTTGGAATCTAGTGTTGAAAGAGGCAATGGATCATGACGTTCTTTTCTTATGGTGGAAAACTAGTGATAGAGGATGACAGGCTTTGCGTAGACCCTAAATTGATTAATGAATGCATTTTCTAAATTTGTCTAGCCCAGAATAGATCCCCGAGGCAGATTTAAGTACCAGTTTTATGTCATGTCCCATAAGAAAAAAAAGGAAACAATCTACATACTACGTCTTCATGAGCCACTTGAGCATAGGTACAATCATCTGTGAATGCTTGTATATGCTCCTCTGCGCTTCTTGATTCCCCATGCATGTACTTGGGACAAAAAAATTATGGATTCTTCGGTAAATCATGGATTCCCCATAGAATAGTCCCTAATGATGAGGGGTTATTCACAAAGTAAGCCATGGGTAATATTGGTTGATTAGGTGGTGGCGATATGGGTTGAACTGACGGCAACATTGGCCGAATCGGTGGTGGCGATGTAGGTTGGACTGGTGGTGATACTAGTCGAGCCAATGGTGGTAATGTAGGTTGAATTGGTGGTGGGGTACATGAATTTCATTGAAATCCAGGTGGAGTAAGTGGTGGTGGCAACAGAGGAATCAAAATTCTATGAGCATGGAGTTTAGGTCTAACTGGGGTTTCAAGTTCTTCTAATGGTTCAGGGTCAGTAGAGGATCAAACAATCCTCTTGTACTTCTCCGATGAGAATGACACAATGCGAGCCAGCTTTTTCCTTTAGGCCCTCCTTCTATTGCCAGATCTATTGATGGTGAAAATGACACAAACAAAGTTAAACAGAATATCTCTACTCTATTTCTCCTGAAAAAGAAAGACAACATATAGTAGCCTAACTCCCAAGGTCCTGGTAGTTCATTCTCAATTGTCTAGTGTCACTCAATTGATCCATGCAACTGTAATATTCAAGGGGCCTTTGCTGGTAAGAAGGAATGAAAAAAATGATAGATTCATCAATCTATTTTTAACAAAAAAGGGGGTTCTAAATAAAATAAAAAGATAGATCAAGGCACACATCAGTGAAACATGAATTTTTTTTATCTAGTATCTAGACATATATCTTCAACAATGAATGTTCCTCCAATAGATCAAGAAAATCATAGCAAGGTGCAATTCACAGAATAATCCATACTATTTCATGCATCTATGGTGCTTAGTTTAACCATCACAACCACACATCATAAATAATTTAAAGATTCAAAAAGAGAAAAATCTCATTCGTTGCTAAAATCATAGATCAACAGACATTCAACAATTTAATCCATAGATAATTTAATGAAATAATCTTTAAATCTGGTTCCTTCTATTGATACTCATCAAATAAGAAACACTTATGCTTCAACAAACCACTAGCATATAGATAGATTATGATTCATTAACCTTATCCAGTAAACTTAATTCCCACACCATATTGCATAAAAACTTGTATTTGTATTCAACTATAACTAATAATAACAAAGTGTCTTCGCAAAAGCTATAAAATTCCTATCTCCTACTATCGGGTGGCCAATCTTATTCTCATCGGTTGACCCTTAAAAAAAGATACCTCAAAGGTATATATAAACATATAAAGCATTAAAATCCTCTAAATCAAAATCAAGATCCAAAATTATAGGAACTAAAACTTTCTTGGAAACTCAAATCAATTGATCTCCAGTTCCAACGTTAATTACAAGAGAGAATAAAAGAGAAGAAGAAAGAGGTCATGCGCCCAAAAGACTACCACTCATCCTTGTGTAGTTTGCTCCAAAATGTATTCATCATAATTGGAGAAGACCCTGTTGAAGAGTATCCACATTTGTCCCATCAATCTAGTTGTCCTCAAATTGAATTCTCTTTAGTTCTATGGAAGAAAACACCTTCATGTCTTTTAACTTAGTCAACTCTATTCTCGCAGCCTTTACTCCTTCCTGGACATCCATTAATCTATCCAATAATAGATCATTTTCATCATCCTCTTTTTTCATAATTTCTTGTAATCTGTTATCCCATTTCTCCTTTAACTGACTTAAAGGAAAGCCCTCTTTAATAGGTATATCAACATTAACTAGAACAACCACAATATCTTCTAGTTCATCAAGTTGTTCATTTAAATCCTTACTCGCATCCTGAACTTTCTTTCCTATGTCTATATATAAAATCAGATCTAAGCCAGATTATGCTAGGGACCTTCTCCACAAAGTTTGCATTGTCTTCCTCAAGAATGGATTGCTCAAGCAGAGTAGACCTTGGCAGTTTATTGATGTTCTTTATTTTCTGAACATACCCTCTATACTCTTCCTCTTGTTGTTCCAATGTTTTAGCATGATGGTTAATCTCTTCTATTAGCTCCAATTTCATCTTGTGAATCTCAAAAATGTTCACTAGCACCTCACCTACCTCCAGGTTAAGCTTGTCTGTCCACCTATCCATCATTTCAACCTTACTCTTTACTTGCACTAGATCATCCACCTTTCTTTTGCTGGAAAACACTGGTGTCTCTAAGGCCAAAATATGTGATCTAGGAGTAGAGATGTCCTTCAAAAAGGTATGTACCTGATCTAATTGAGCTTTGAGATCATCCTTTCTCTACTTATCCTTTATCAACCTTGATTTGGTTGATGATGCTACAACATCATCGATTTCATTTGCTGATTTCTTGTGGGTCTTCCCAAATTAACAGTGCCCAACTGGTAATCAGTTAACTGCATATCTCCCACATCCTTATCGACCATTGGTATTGCACATTCAACAATAATTTCTCCTCCTTCAATTAGCCTTGTGGAATAAAGAATCTTAGCCTTCTTTTTGGGTCTTTCCTTTTCAATCTCTTCCATCATTTCATCCCAATTAAGACATTGTGAAGGTGTTACTTGCCTTTTTTGAAGATCAATTTTTAACCAAGTGGGAGCACTTGGAGTAGTGGCCATTACAGTAGAAGAAGAAGCACCTGTCGTAGAGGATAATGGTTGTAGCACATTAACCTTGGGTAGAGAACCAACCTCTTGTACATCTTCTTGTTCTTTCTCTACATTTTCTTGTGCAAGTTTTGCAGCTTCTTCCTTGTCCTTCTTCTCTTGCATCCTCTTGTCTTCTTGTTCCTTCTTCAATCTTTCCTCTTCCAACCTCTTCTCCTTAAGTAGCTTATTTATTTCTTCTTCCAACACTTTGAGTCTATCTGAGGCTTCTTTCTCTTTTTTTTGCTGCTTGACCAGTTCCTCAGCATCTTTCTCTTTTTGCATATGTTTTGTTTCCTCCCTTTTCTTGTTGGCCTCGTCAATTAGTTTAAATTTGGCCTCAAGGGCTTCTCTTTCTCTCCTTTGTTTAGCCTTTCTTCTTCTAACTCATGGATCTTCTGCAACATTTCCAGCATGTCATTGTCTTCTTTTGTCCTGAGCTCATGCTCTTTTTGCCTCTGTTGCTTCAGTACTTCATCATCTCTTTGCTTAGCCTCCAATTATTGTTGTTGAATCAATGCACTAGCTTGTGCCTTAGCATCCATTTCCTTTTATTTTTCTATAGATTTTGCATGTTCTTTAGCATCTGGAGCTTTATTTTCTTCCTCAAACAGTTCCCATTGATCCTCTTCTATTAATACATGCTCAATTTGTTCTAGAGGCATCTCCTCTTGTACATCCTTCTTTGATAAGGTCTCATTAGAATATGTTTCAATATCATGAATCTCTACCTCAGCTTATTTTTGCTTCAAGGCCCGAGTTGTATCATGGAGAGTGCCTTTAGGCATATCCTCACCTTGTTGCTCAGTAGCAAAGACTTGGGAAAATGAATCCCCAACAAACAATGTTGAAACTACTGGTCCTATTGGGATATTCTCCTCATGTGTCTCAGGCATATCTTGAGTCGAAGCTTCAAGCTCAATTTCTTCTACATCAAGAGGGAAGAACACTAATGGTTCTTTAGGTGGCACTTTCCTCTTAGTTCTTTTGTATCCTTTTCTTTTCTTGGGAGTTGGACCTCTAGGATATTTGGCTCTAAGAACAACCCATTGGATACTCCTATCCAGTACAGGTCTTGCTATATGCTTGATATCAATTGTTTCCTCAGCATCCCAATCTACTGGATTCAAACTCTTTGTGCCTATTTTTTTTGCCTCATATTATGGATCCAACACCATCCCATCATCTGATAGTGTATCTAGAACATCATTTTTCACCCTAAATTCTACCATAAGTGGAATGGGTAACCTCTCATAATTCCTCTTCCTGAGGTCATACTCCTCATGGAGATCACTCTAGAAGTATTCCAAAAAATTGAAGTGTCTGTCAAAAATTGAAGCATGTAAAGAATTCATCTTTTTCTTTGGATCAAAGTGCTTTCAGGCAGTATATAAGCCCAACTTAAAATGTATCGACTCACTAAAAACCACCTTAGCTCCCACAAAGTGCGGGTAGTTGTACTCACCCAATTTCATGGAGAACTTGTGACAACCTAGTTTATGTTTCATTCCAAATCTTGTATTGACCCCCAGAGCCTAGTAGACAAACTCCATTAGAATTATCCTATTGCTACAACATCTTGGAAGTAAATTAGGATGACCCTCAAACCCAGCCAATGTGAAATAAGTGAACTTGGGGTATTGGATATACCAAAATCCCCATTCTATGATAAATTCCATGGCCTCCTGGCTTAACCTATATCCTGCATCTCCTATAAGTTGGTCAATAATTACATATAAGAATGCATCATTAACCCTTCTAAAATGTCATTCAAAAAAATGTAGGGACAACTGATCATAATTATCCCATACTTTCTTTTGTCCATCATCTTCTCCCAATATCGCTACTATGTTTAATCCTAGAAAGATGCCTCCTCTGGCTGCTCCATAGACAACATAAGAAGTCATAAAGAAACTTTTAGTTTCCCTTATACTGACCAATTGATTATGTATGCTATCTGAGACAATCATAGGCCAATCAAATTATTGTCTACCATCCAAGATTGTTTGAATAAAAGGAAACATCCATTCTTTGAAGTGAAATGCATCCCACTTTCCAAATACCCTAGATAGAATTACTATAATGTCTGCCACTTCCTTGTAGAAATCTGCCCTCTTTGGCTGATCTGAAAGATTTTTCAGAGACTTCTTCTTTTTTCTTAACCACTTCTTATTTAAGTGGGCTCTATTAGTTTCCTTATGGTTGCTATATATTTCCAACACTTTTTCCTCATTCAACAGTCTCAGGTTCTTTGGATTAGGAACTTTAAACATATATTGAAACATCTGGGGTGTCAAGTCTATGATAACATTGTCCTTAGAATTCACACATTTCCTAATGGCTAGATTGTAAACTCCAGCTATTTTCATGATTAGTTTTGGGCATTGAATGGATAAAGGAAATACAAAAATATGACCTCAGCCAGACTCAACTATCCTTTGAGTTCTTGTCACCTCTTCAGCAAAAGTCTTTGAATGTAGCTCCTCATAGTTAAATGGACCCAAGTTTGTGTCAGTTATGTCGGCCCAATCAGTTTCCACCTTGCTAACTGTAACAATATGACCCTTATGGTTATACCTCAAGGTATAAGGTAGCTATTCTAGTTTAACCTTTTTAGACTTAGTTGATTCCTACAAAATTTCCACAGGCTGACTCCTCTGAGAAGCTTCTCTTGATATTCCTGACATCCTTTAGCTTCCTGCAACAAAACCTTAAATTATACCCTTGAATAAATATAACCAAAATGTGCCTTAAAATATTACCCTTCTTATACATACTGAAGGCGGAACCAGGTAGAAAACATTATAAATAGTCTTTGTAAAAACACTGTCGGGATTGGAACTAAAACAATCATTGAGATTATAGTAATAACATGGCAGGATCGGAGTTGGAGTTGGGATGGTAAACGGAATCGAAATCGAAATGAGAATCGATTCGGTTCCTTGAAGAATTTTTGATTTTATGTTTGGTTTCACTTTTGCTTCCATTAGAGCTACTAATATTTTGAAATCATGCTTCTTACTGTAAGCGGAGTCGGAGACAAGATGGAAATGGAATCGATACTTATTACAAAACATGATTCAAGATCAAAATCGATTCCAGTTCCAATTCCACTTAAAAATAATCGCGACATCATAAGTGATTTCAATAGGATGATAAATAACATCATGATCTAAGGACTAGGTCATATCAAAATGACAAGGTCTTTAAAAATAAACCTATACAGAAACATACCCATATGACAGAGAGGAAACCAGAATAATAAGGGCGTCATATTTAAAACAAAAAATGCACCAAAACCCTAATTCACAAACCCTTGATTTCAAACAATTTAGGGCATGAATTTAACCCCACTCTAACTAATCATATCAATGTGCAACAGGATTCCTAAGTAAAACCGTAATTTATCAAACCCTACCAATGTAAAAAAAGTAACTAATCACACCATTAAAAACCTAGGGCATCATGGTACGGTCATGATTAAATCATGAAAATGACCGCGACAAAACAAACAAACAAGAAACCAAAAACACCAGAAAAAGAGAAACGAAAAACCAACGACCAAATTAAAAATGATAAGAGAAACAAATGAAGAAGAAGAACAAAAACCCTACCTCAAACGCAAACAAATAGGCTAGCCCTCTGAAATGATTGCACATGCAATTATCTCCCTTTCGATCGAATCACACGCCCAAACGCTCTACTACAACTTTAATTTTCCCTTGATCTTTTAAACAATGATAATAACTCACACTTAACCCCTAATTAAGGTTAAAATTGCAGCTTCGCAAATGCATGGCACCTATAATCAATGCCATAAATGTGGAAAATCAGAATCAAAGCTACAGAGGGAACTAACACCTTACTATAGTACGACTTCAATAAAGTGAAACATCAAAAAATGGTGGGAGTGGAATTAGAGTGGAAAATGATTTAGAAAGTTTATCCAAATTTGAATCCGGTTCCCATTCCGGCTCCGATTTCACCAACAAAGAAGAAAGTGAAACAAACCAAAAAAAAAATACCAAAAAGACCCAAATGAGAAAAAATAACACAAAACCTAAGTCTAAACGAACAAAACAAAAGGCGGAGGTGGAGGCGGAACTGGGATTGATTTAGAAACCATGAATAAATTCAAACTTAACTTCTACTCTATTTCCGGCTCTGACAAAGACAAACCAAAAGGCAACAAAAAGACTATCAGGATGGGGATCAGAATCAATCTTTGAAACAAGTTTCAAAACCCGATTTAGTTCTGGTTTCAGTTTGGACAGAACAAACAAAAGAACAACAAAGTACTGGAAAAGAAAGACTCCAAAATTTGTTTGAAAAACAAACAAGGACGAAAACAAAAAGGGGGGACCCATTTTGACCAAGGAAAAAGATGGGGTGGTTATGCAAGGCATAACAGACCCCAAGTCAATTTTACTAACTTGGTGCACTATAAATATGGTTTCAATGAGAAAGTTACTAATTTTATTTTAATTAACAGTCTTTATTTTCTTATATTCCTTGTGTTACTAGATATTCATGTGCAATAGTTTTTCATTAGAAACTTACAACCCTCAATTTAAGATAGATCTTATTGATGAAATATTTCCCATTTGTATATTTGTGTACAACCCTCCATGCCTACCAATTAAATGTTAGATAGTTTGAGGCACCCACCTCATAGGATCCTACTAGTGCATCTGAGGATGGTTCTTTAAAATATAACTATAAGAATAAATAAATAAATAACATTTCAAAAATAATACTTCTATGGTTAATAATTCTTCCACCACAATACCTTCTATTTTTATGGTTTCCTCTACTCATACTCCTAATAGAACTAGGTAATTTGTCTCTAATTTTTCCTTTACAAGCTAGCCTTTGTTTCCTTCTTATGACTTGAGTTATTATTTATTTTTAGATTTTATGGACATGACATATAGTGATGTTTGTGTCTAAAGAACATCATGCAAAACTGCATTATTTTTGGTACTATCCAACTCTATGGTGTAAACAAAATAGTGACAAGAGTGTAGAAAATACAAACAAGAACTTATAAATTTATAAAGATCCTTTTTCATGCTATTCTTTAAATTTGGTAGAGCTCACCCCTATTCACCTTCGTAGGATTTTGACATTGATAGGAATTCATCTTCTCTTAGAGGCATGGTGGGGTTGGTGGATTCATTCCCTTGACTTTATCAACAATGTTCCATCCTTAAACCCACCATCTCCTTCTCTCCCATCAACATGCCTGATGGTATATATGATGATACTCTATACACTCCCATTGAATTTAATAGGAAACCCATTAGTAGAGACATGTTGATTAAGCTAGAATGCTAAATTTTATCATAGAGGATTTTTTTTATGCATTAGCTATATGAGGATGAATACAATAAATAAAAAATATTTATATAGACTCAATGGCCTTTCTTTACCCACCTTGGGTTCAGTTACCCTTGTTATCTGGGTAGGAACAACTTGTATGGATATTTATTTTTCTATGATCCCCAATTCCAACCACTTATATGTGAAGTTGGGTCACCTATATCTCACTTCCATGAAGCTAATTTTGTATATTTTTCATAAATATTTAAAGTTCCCTCATAATTAAGCTATGTATATAATCCACCATAGTGGATTCCAACCACTTTCTTTGAGGGGTAGTTTTTCCATTGACGACTTTTGACTAACACCCACAATACCTCTAAAAATTTATAATGATTTCTTGTTCAACTCCTACTAGAATTTTTAAGTGAGTCATCTAGTATCCTTATCTATTGGTCATTTCTTGTCCTCTTATATAGTTACAACCCCTTTGGCTCTTCAACCTTTTATGATTTCTCTCATCCTTCACCTACCCACTCAATGGGTAGAGGAAATAAATTGTTACCAAGTTACCATCTCATTCCTTTTTTTGTCTCATGGCCTCCATAGGTGGCTTCTATTCCTACCACAAACACTTTGGCTATAGGATAAAAGACACTTTTTCCTCACAAACCTCCCACTTTGATTCCTTTTTCTTATGTGGTTTCTCTAATTCCTCCAGCTGCCCCTTTGATAGTTAAATTAAATCATCTCATATCACATGACCCTCCCCATGCATTGATGGCTCCTCACCCTTCAATAGTTGTTCCAATTCCCCCACCTACCTCCTAGGAAGCAAATTAAAAATAACCCATGGTGAGTGATCTACATTTTGATCATGTGGTCTCTCAACCTATAATGGTTGATTTTTATCCTCCTCTTATCCCTTGAATAGATGAAAGAAATAAACTTATTCTAATAGACCCTTCTCCTCATCCAACTAAGCCTCGAGCTTGTAGCTAATGGAGCCAACTTGTGAGAGACACAAGAATCATCATCATATTTTTGGCTAGAGAGTGTTCTACGCTAGAGGGCCTCAATACCGAGAATCACCCACTCTTGATTTCTTATCAACTTCCCAAACACCTCCTCAACTTAAACATGTTCATGCTTCTACCCCTTCTATTCTTCCTTTGGATCCAAATGAAATAAACTTGAAAAGGGTCCAAGTAGTCCTAGATCCTATCAATCGACCCCCTTATTCTCCCTGAGATCCCTGATGTTCTTCCTTTATATGACCCTTTATACATTCCTAATGTCAACATCATCTTGAGAGCCACTATCACCTCTTTGATTTGATTTTAGTGTATTGGTAATTAGGTATTTCTATATTTCCATTTCCCTACCACCATTGACATAAATATCCCTTACCTTCTACCCAATTGTAAGACTAAATTTAAGCATATATCTTCATCCCATATACCTAAACCCAGCCCACCTTCACCCCCACCTCAAAAACCTCATGTATCATTTCTTTCAAAAGTGAAGGCTCCTCTTCCACCTACAATTCTTTTTTCTCCCATTGATGGTTCTAGAAACAAACTATTGTAGTTAGTGGCATATATTTCTAGTGGATCAAACATGTCTTCTCCCAATAATTGTATTTTTGATTCCTTTAGGGAAGTTCCCTCATTACCATCAATCTTTACAAGATCATTAACACTCACCTCTCTAGATCCTTAGGAGGAAGTTATCCCTGTAATTGATTCCTTGTGTCTAGCCATAGTCAAGTCTCTAGTTATTGATTTAATCATTCTTCCTCTATATATTTCTCCTCCTTCCCCACTATAATCAAGATTGGGAGAAAGATTGTTTGATAGATGATTAAATTTAGAGTCATACCTTCTTATCATGTGTTAATTGTGTTTTCTCATTTTCTTGTTATCCTCATGATTATTGTTTACCTATTTTTGGCTAGTTCCTCCTAGAGGATGCATTTAACCTTGTAGGTTCATGGATATAGGGGGAGAAAAATGTTGTGTCATTCTTCTATTTGTTTGTATCTTCTTCTATATGCCATATATTCTTTTCTTCATATTTTGGGGATGATGCAAAGAATTGATACATTTACCTCTCTTTCATTTTGACCCATTTTTTTACCTTCATGTGACATTACTCCTTTGTACTCATAATTCCACAAGGTTTGGGGATGATAAAATTTAATTCCTTCATCTATTTGATTATTATGAGTGCTCCTTATGTGCATACTAACTCCAACCCTGCAGATCCCTTTGTATGTGATTGAATGTGATGTTTGTCGTTATGTGGTATCCCTATTTTTTGTGAAGTTAATCTATGAGCGCAATGTCACATGTTTCATGCTTGCAACATCATTGTTGATGTCTCTTCCTTGTAGGAATTATTTTTCAACAAAAGGCATAATCCCTATATATATTTATATTAATAATAATATGAAATTTACAATACTCAATATTTCCTTCCCAATACTCTCTCTTTGGATCTAACTTTCTCTTTGCCCTTTATATCACAAAATAAGCTTATAATTTCATCCTAGGTACATTTCAAAAAATTATCACAGTTCTTACTTCTCTTCACCATTACTAACTTCTTACTATATTGTCTTCCCTAGAGTATAGAAAATTGACACAGAGCATACTTTGTCTTTTGACTAATATAATTAACCATATATCGAGTAGATACTATGGAAAATCAAAATCAACATTTTCGACTTTTTCTTGTTATTCCTCCATTTGCAGAGGTTGGATTTGATTTTCAACTTGGATTTGATTTTCATCTTTTTCTTCCATGAAGGTGTCTTCAAGAGGCTGATTTGAAAGCAGAACATTTGGATTGATCTCCCAAAATTTCCCACCCGATGGGTGATGAATTCCTCTATTCGCACTTACTGGTTGTTGGAGAGCACTAGTTTCATCTGATAAATGTTGTTGCATTGGTGGATCATGCACATGAGTGAGAAAAACCATAATGGCTTGCACCCTCTCTTTTATTTTATCTACTAAGGCAGTATCAACTTCCCCTACATTTTTTTGAGTGCATTTAACATGTACATGGAGTTTTTTTGTACCAAAGTATTCTTTATAGAAACAAACAAAGAAGGAAATGTTGATCTATGCAACATAAAATGTATAGGGAATAAACCACCCACATACCCATGACCTTTCCACGTATCATACCTCTAGAAATATTTCTAAAGAATACCATCATGTAGAAACTCTTCATTTACCCACTTATTTGTGATAGTATCCACTAAATTGACACTTTGTAGCACATCCCACAAGTTGGAGATGAAGATTGACAACAATTGAGAATGATAGATCAAGCACTTAGCTTGAGGCTCTAGTATCTCAACTCCTATTACTATTCTTATGTTCCTTTTAAAACTAGAGAAATGATCTTTGAAGACAAAGCATAGATCTACATCACCAATCTCATATGATATAGGCATTTCCCATTCATTGGTGGGGATAAACACTTTGTGTTCCTTGGATAGAATTCCATTTGTCTTCTTCTACACACTACATAAGAATTAAATGACAACCTTAGCTTGCCACTATTGGAGCTTTCTTGATGGGACATAACCACTATAGACTGAAACACATAGAAAAATGGTGGTAGTTTAGGCAATTGATAATTAAATTTATTAACATTGGTAAGAGGATTATGCTGACTAAATAAAATAATTTCTAGAGATGCAAGTGGATTATACATGCCACCAAATAATTACATATCATAAACAATGTGTACAACTTGGCGAACATCTTTATTAAATTTATCATTTTGAAGCTATAAGCCAAAAATTTGGGTATACATAATAGCTCTAGAGCCATTTCACTAAATTTAGTCCGCCCCACTAATTCATATATCATCCCAATTTCAATCCACACATATAATGAGTATAGACCAAGAACAAATTCATGTATCTTCAGCTGAATCGCACATGCAAAATCACTATAATTTTTAAACAAAGAGATACATGTTACCTACACAAAAGAGCACATTATTAGAAAAAATCATTGGACAAGATTGCCTTATGGAATCATGCCTTTACCATGTGTGAGAAAGGTACACATTTTTATCCTCTTGTACTTCCCACCTTGTGGAAAATAATGCCACACGAGCTTGGTGATGACAAGGTAACAACTGACGTATGCTACTTACAAAAGACATGTCACACAAACTTGGCTCAACTGATGCAAACAAGGAATACCATGATGTACTTAAATTTTATGAAAACCTCCGCCAGTTTTCAAAAAAGTGTAACCCAAATATTATCTTGTACCTGGAATATGCCATACGATGTTGAACCGAGATTTTCCATGTGCATTGATTTAACTAACTCTTCAAATGATAATTTTCATTGATTTACCTATCACTTCATAAAATACAACATTATGAGATTGGTTATCCATTCCCTTCAACCCAATTCATTCACTGAATGACTTCGATGATATTTCCATTTATGATAATGGATGCGAAGGTCACAAAGAAATTTTGTTAACGAGCATGCTGAGAATTATATAACAACCCCTATATATATACTCCATGGTAGAAGATGACTGTGATTCTACTAACATTCAAATATATCCTACACAATAGAGTGTTACAAACCGTATGACATATTAAAACCATAATTCAACCAAATTTTCCTTCATCTCATGATAACAATTTGGCTAATTTAGTATGCAGAGCCTAAACATCATGAAAAAATTCCTCACATAACTGATTACAACCTGAGTTGGCCAAATAATCTACAACACCGTTACCTTCTCTATAGACGTGAATAATTTGATAGGATTCAAATTTGTCTAATAATTCCCATATCTATTTCATTATATAGCCAACTTCCATTTTACCAAAAGTCACTCACGACATGCATTAATGATTAACAAAGAGTCTCCTTCAATTTGAATCTTTGTGAGCTTAAAACTAAGAGTTAATTTTAAACCATGAAGCAATTCTTGGGCCTCAACTTCATTATTAGTTCCATTTTTTAATTTATATGACATAGCACACAATACCAACCCCTTTTAATCTCTAATGATAGAACCTACTACAAACAAACCTAGATTTCCCTTAGATGCTCCATCATAATTCATCTTAAACAACCTCTTTGTTGTAGGCTTCCATCTTATTTATTTTCAATTGACTTTTTAAGTTAAATTATGGAAGCTTCCTTTAAATGATAATTGAAGGAGAGGAAAAATCACCATTAATTTTGAATCCCAATGAGAAAATTTTGAACCAAAATTCTTTACTTTACACACATAAGCATTGATAGTTTCTGAGATTGAGTGCTCTAAGGTATTCAACACCAAATTAAGGTTAAATTTTTCTTTACAAAAAAACATCTATTTCTTGCCCACCATGAAGCCCAAAATACTAATGCGGGTATTACTAACCAAATACTTGCAAAAAATGAGTTAGTAAATAGAACTAGCCAACTTGAGAATAATTTCCAAAGAGTATCTAGTAAAGGCGAATACCAATTCATTTTATTTAACACAAACATCCAACATGTTTGTGCTACTGAACATTGCAAGAAAAGAAGAATTACATTTTCAAATTTCTCATTACAAAGAACATATTTAAAAGGATCCTTAATCCCTAACTTTGAGAGCCTATCACTAGTTAGAATCTTGCTCTTGATAGCTAACCATGAAAAATAACTAGCTTTAGGAAAAATCATAAAATTCCAACAAAAGTTATATGCTCTTTGTGTCACTAACTATGACCCTGACCGTGAAATTGTCTTATAACCCTCTTTAACTATGTATGAACCAAAATTTAATTTTACCCATATTATCCTATCATCCCCAATAGTGCAATACACAATCCTTTTCTGTAGAATAGATTGCAATAGCACCTTATGCTCATCACTGATTACAAGCACTGAACAATCCCTCCAAGTTGCTTTACCAAGAAATTGATCCACATGACGAATATAATCACTAACTCTATCACCCCAACTTTTTGTCAACAAAAAATCTATAATATAAAATTCATGCAATGAATTCAAACTTGGAGACCCATTCCATGAATCATTCTAGAAAAGTGCCTTTTTCCCATCATTAACCTCCCAGGTTAAATTTGGAACAATGATTTTTCTACAAGAAACTAAAAAGTTCCACATCATAGAACTTGAAGGTGGATTTAAAACTATAAGTATTCTTGATGGATTTTAATTATCTAATTTTTTTTGTTGCATTATCTTACACCATTTCAAATGAGGCTTAGCATACATGTGCCAAACCATTTTTGCACCTAATGTCATATTTCTTTCTACCATATAGTGAAGTCCCAAACCCCCCTTTAACTTCTCCAAACACATGGTTTCTAATGATATTAAAGGAATTTTCTTCTTGTTGTCCATGTTACCGGACCACAAGAAATTCTTGATCAATTTTTTAATTTGAATAATAATAGATTTTGGAGCTCTCAGAATAGACATATAATAATTTGGAATTGTGGACAAAATTGTCTTGACCAACAAAATTCTGCCAGACAATGACAGCCAACGACCTTTCCAAGACATGATTCTTGGTTCTATTCTTTGGATAATTTTATGCCAGTAAGAAACCGTGTTCTTCCCTACAAAAAATGGAATACCAAGATATTCGCACAAAATTTGAGCTTGTTGGAATCCTAAAATCTTCACTATCCGCTTTTCAACATCAGATTTTGTGTTGAACACATACACTTTCAATTTAGCCTTATTAATTTTTTACCCTGAAACTAAATAGTATCTGTCAAGAATTGATTTAAAATGTTGTGCTTCAGATATAACTGCCTTACCAAAGAGTAAATTATCATCAACAAACAAACAATGATTTGTAATATTTGAACCTAGAATTAAAATTCCCTAAATAAAACCTTGAATATGAGCTTTTTGATTTGATCTACTCAAAGCCTCTACTAGAATTATGAATAGAATGGATGATAGTGGATCACCTTCATGAACTCCTTGTGTTGATCCAAAAAAATCAACTGGAGAACCATTTAATAAGACCAAAAATTTCACATATGAGAAACAATTCATGATTCACTTACACCACTTAGCTGAAAAACCAAACCTAAGAAGCACTTGATTCAAGAATTCCCAATCAAACCTATCATATGCCTTTTGCATATCCAATTTAATAATCATAGAAGAGATTATTTTACTAGCCACATAATGAATAAATTTTTGTACTACTATTGCGCCCTTTATTGTCTCCCTACTAGGTAAAAATCCCCCTTCCTCTTCTGAAATAATTTTGGATACAAGTGGATGTAAACAAAGGTATATGGCCTTAGTAAAAAAATTGTAGATAGTGTTGCACAATGAAATAGGCCTGAAATATGAAAATAAATGTGGTTGAGTAATCTTAGGAATAATATCAATATGTGTCACATTAAATTTTCTTAACATGCCACCATATTTTCTTGACTCCTCCATTGCATTTAGAATATCTATACCCACAAAATCCCAACATTTCTGAAAAAATATGGCCGTGAAACCATCTAGGCCTGGTGCCTTATCTGGTGGCATAGGAAATAAAACTTCTTTAACTTCCTTTAATGAAAAAGGTGCCAACAATATCTCATTATCTTCCAGAAGGATTAATTGAGGAATGACCTGAAGTAGATCCTCTCTTTCTCTTAACATCTAAGAATTACCAGACTTAGAAGTAGATAACAAAGAAGAAAATAATTTTATGCCTTTTTATTTATATCTTCTTCCTTTGTTAAACATGCTTATGTGAGACAATCATGTATTGAGAAAATTTAATTTTTTGACTTCTTTATTTGTGTGGAGATATGGAAAAATTTAGTATTTCTATCCCCATCCTTTAGCCACAAATCTCTTGACGTTTTCCTCCAATACACTTCCTCTCTAGCAAGCAATTCATTCCATTCCACTTGCAAAAAAAAAAAAAATCTTTAAATAACACATTATCTAAACCAATTGCAATAATTTCTTCATTTACCTCAGAAAATATTTTATAAACCAAATCCTTTTGTACAAAAATATTTTTAAAAACTTGTTGATTCCACAATTTAATCTGTTGTTTCATGTGATCCAATTTCATACTCAACTAAAACATCCTAGAACCCTTGCAGAAAGGTGCAGTCAACCACCATTTCCTTAGTAAATTTAGAAAATGAGGATGATGAAACAACATTGCTTCAAATTTGAAAGAATATTTCCATTTTGAATTAATTTTATTTGGACAAAAATCCAAAGAAATTGCAAAATAACTAGAAGCATTAAAAGGAAAAAAATTAGATGATAAATCATATTCAATTGCACCCCAATTTGGAGAAGAAATAAATCTATTCAATCTTTCCACTATTTGCAAAAAAAAATTCCTTCTATTAGTCCATGTGAAGTTTCCATTCAGTGGGATTATGTCCACCAATGCATTGCCTTGGATGAATGACTAAAAATCCTTCATATCATTTTTAGATGGAAAAATACCATCTTTTTCTTTGAAGATGATGCTATGGCATTAAAATCCCCTATTATAATAACCTTATCTTGACCCAATTGATCCAGAATTTGTGTCAACTTATCTTGAAGATTTTTTTTCCCACTGAATTAATCGGCCCATAAACATTTAGCAACCAAAATTATAAATCATAATGATAAATCTTCATTAGCTTCCAATTACCCTCATAAGTAACATGAGTAATACTTATTGTTTTATCATTCCACAAAGTAATAAGACCTCTAGAAGCCCCTTGTGAAGGTGATTGAAAAGATATCCACTTAGACCAATTTTTACTAAAAATTTCAAATGCCTCTACTGATACTTTTGTTTCTTGTAGAACCACTATATCTGCCCCATACAAATCTAACTACTACTTAATTTGGGCCTTTTTTCCAAAGGCATTAATGCCTCTAAAAATCCAAGAAATTAGCTTCATAATATCCTAGGAGAGCAACATGCTCTCCTTGGTCTTTTTTCCTTTTCATTATCACCAAACTTGTGACCATCTAAAGTAGATTGAATTCTTGCATCTATTTCCTCTTGAAGCTTCATAGCTAAGGATTTCCTACCTCTTTTAGCAAGTGACTTTTTTCTACCGATAAGTGACAATGAAGATTGTGCTATAGATGGAGTATTGAGATGATTAATCCCTTCTCCTTCACCTAACACATCCATTTCAATCTCTTCTATAAGTAGCTCCCCAACAAATGAAAGAGCTTCATCTACAAAAGTCTCAAGTTCTTTATCAAAGGAAAAATATGTCACCTTTGTACCTTGCTCAGGAAAAAGTAAATTACAATCCCTTTCACCATGAAATGTTTCCTCTATCCTTTGATCAGATAAAATAAGATCACAATCCCTTTCACTATAAGTTTCCAAAAAATATGAAATTGTAGATTGATTATCAAGACTGGCAGTTAACATTGTTGCACAATTATTGATTTGATGAATGCTAACACACTTGATCAAAGGAATAAGAAGGCTTGGAGTATTAAAAAAAGACATCATTGACAACAGGCTTTCCCATCCTTCAGGTAATGTAACAATTAAATTTTTATGTGTAAAAGGAAGAGCCTTGATTATTGATAGCTTGTCAACTCTCATAACTATATTAACTAAAGAGGCAACCTCCAAAATAATAATAGATCCACTCTTGGAGAACCCTTTTAATAAATCTTGTCCATTAATAGAAGAGATCTACCCACTGGAAGATCCCTTGAAGACAATTGAATGGCTTAAATTATTACTTTGCATATCCCACCCTTGAACCAACTCATATTCAGAAGGTTGAGTAAAAATTTCAGTACACGAAGAAGGAATAGATGCCTTTTGAGGAGAGGAATAGTCAGTATCACCCATTTCCTCAAAGATTTGATACAAACTTGTTGGATGAAAAAAACAATGGCAAGAAGAACAAAATAGCCTTGAATCTTCAAATAAAATTTCTTTCTCCCACACCCCATTAGGATATGTAATGCACAAAGCAATAGGAAGATGCTTAGTTACATTATAAAGAGCACAAATCCTCACAAGCAATGACGGGTTTTTGAAAAAACTCAAATCATGCTGAATAAGATACCCACTTGATTACCTAAAAATTCAATAAGATTAGTCTCTCTATATTCAAGTGGTAAACCTTGCAATTGGATCCAAAAAGGCATAAACCTAATCCTAGCTTGAGCAAGTGAGAAATTAGGGGTCCATGGAGTAGTATATAACCCAATACCTTCACAAAACCATGACTTAACCCTATGGAGTACTTTTCTAGCTTCCTTATTGGAAAAAATGACAACAAAGAACCCATCCCCCTTGTTTAGATAAAAAAAAACTTGAGTAGAACCTCCCCATTCATGAAACACCCAACATTGCAAAAAATTCAAAGGAGGAGAGAATTTCCAAAACTTACAAATAAGCGCTAATCCCTAAAGATCACACACTTGGGGTTTAAGCATTTTTGCCTTAAAATTAATCCGAACAGATCCTTCAAGAATAAAATTCCCTTTCAACTTAGGATGCCAACCTTTGTTTTGACTTTTAATGCTAGAATATTTTCCAACCACCTTTTTTTCTGGAGAGAAGCATCCTCCAAATTTTTACCCTTACGATCTTGAAAACCAGAGTTGGAAATGGTAATAGACTTGAGAAATGTAACTGGTAGTCTAAATTTATTCTTTGAAGTAGTGATAGAAGATCTATGATTTGGAATGAAGGGATCTCCAACATTAATTGGAATGTTATTCCAAAATGTAGTTGGAGGACAAGAGACACTAGCTTTGATAGGAATGATAGGAATATTATTTGCGAATGTAGCTAGAGGACAACCAGAGACCACATCCACCCAAGAACGTTGTAAAGTGTTTGGAGACTCAACATGAGACCCAAAATCCAAACCACAAATATCAAAAGTTGGTTGCATAACCCTAATCAATGATTGTGTTGTATAGGAATGGGGCCGAGGAGATCAAAAGGCCTCAGGGGGAAAACATTGTCTAGAATTTCCATGAAGACCATTTGCACACCTACAATCCAAAGCCCCTCCCCAAGATTTTCCCTGATGACCTTTGAAAGATATCGAGCCCTTGGAAGAACCATGAAACCCCTGATTCTCCCTTGAAAAATAATTTCTAACTACATGGGGCCCTAATCTATGAGAGGAAGCTTCTGAAGTATGTGAAAATGAATGCCTCCCTTCTTGAATGTCATCATGGAAACCCAACACATTCATAGAATGGATCGATTTTTTTGAAAAATTGTTGTTGGAGTAGAAAGGTGCGTTTTAATTTGTACAGTGCTCCATCTTAGAATATCTTCCTAGCTCAATTTTTCTATTTTTTTGCAAAGTTATCGTTGATAGTGGTAGCACTAATAATCTTATTTTGGAGGAGATGTTTAAAAAAATTCTCCTTTTAGGCATATTTCATTCCCTTCTCCATATTAAAATCAATCGCATTTTTTCCACACATGTTGAAACCCTAGCCCTTGCTCTAGGTGGTGCAGGAGCACTTGTTTGATTTCTTGACTCCATGAGGCCATTTGTAAATAGTTGCTCTATTTTATGTATTGGGTCTTATAATAAGGTTTATAAAACCATTTTATAGGTTTTTGAGTCTTAGGAAGTGATATTTGAAGTCATTTGTCAAATAATGTTTAAAGTTATTCCATATTGTAAAAATTGTAAAAGTTGCTCAAGAAAGTTGTCAAGCAACTTGTCAAAAGTGTCATTAAGGTGTTTTGTCAACAAAATAACTAAAAGGTGGTTTAAAATAGTTGTTTTTGGTTTTAAATGTATAAGTACACCCTCCAAAACTCGAATTGGAGAGGTTGGAGACATTATTTGTGAAGTTTGATGAATGGCAACCTCAAGTTTGGTGTGCATTTTATGATTTCTACATTGTTTCCAGGTTGAAGTTGTGATTTGTATGGCCTGGTATGCACTAAAATAATGGATTATCATATATGGATGGAAAGATATCTGTTTCTAATTTCCAATTCTTTTTGTCTCATTCAATTTTATTGAGTTTTGTGGAATATATGATTATTTTGGTGAGACTGCCTATTTTAACAATATTGTGCAGAATTTACAGTCTGAAAGAATGTGATGGTATGGATTTTAAAGTATATATTTTTGGTCTGAAAAAAAGTTTATTTTGTTCCTATATGAATCTACTTTTATTTGCTTCAAGTCTCATCAAATTTCATTAATATTTGAATAAGTTATGATCATTTTAGTGAGGGCAGGTTTGAACTCTGTCTAGGGTTTGCAGTTTTGGGAAAAATGAAATAACTTTTTTTGGGCTACCATGGTTATGTTTCCAATGTGACATAGAATGAATAATAGAATGTGTTATACAAAGATTGATTTGGATTAATTTTGAAGGATTGTGAGATATGTTGTTGAATCCTCTTAACTCTGCATCACTAGGTCATTCCAATATTTATTACATCACATTCTATTATACATCAAGTCTTAAGTGTCAATAAACTAGCATCATCATAGTCACCTCAACATTATTGGCACCATTGCTTATTTTATTCCAACTATTATCAAAACTATTAAATTGGAACATAATACTTGTTATCAAGAGAAGATCCCACCTAGTGAGGCTCTCTCAAAGTTGTTTATCAACACTTCTAGTTTTTCATTGTAAGTATGAATACATGACAAGTATGTGTTGTAGTTGCAAAAGGTGTGAAGATCACAAGTTAATTATCATGTTCAAAAGTTATTTCTAAAAATTGAAGTTCAAATATGTAGACACAAAAGTACCAATTTTGAGAACATTTGAATTCAAATTTCATTGTTCTTCTTCTAACACATATAAGATTAAGTAATTCTAAATTACAATTTAAAAATTATAATCAAAATAGTAAAAAAATTTCTATCAAATATCAAAATTAACATATCACTTTTATTCCATTTTAAATTTTAAATTCTTTTATATAATCTATAATAAATTAAATTAAAATATTACTTGTTCATTTTATTTCTATAATAAATTTAAGAGATGCATACAATCTCATCTTACTCAAGGTTATAGACTCTATAAGCAAAGAGTACATGGAAAAGGAGCTCATCAACGGTCAAATAATGACCAAAGAAAATGCAAAGTGAAAAATTCTAGCCCTTCTTTAAGGGTAAAGCAAAAAGGTTGAAAATATGTGAAATCAAGAAAATAGGAAAGACAAACAGCAAACTATCTTGAAAGTCTTTTGATACCAACATATTTCTAATATATTTTCCCCCTTCTAGACATTCTATCCACCCCATAAAGGATAAAAAAGTTTAGTAAATGTGGATAACACTAAACCAACACAAAATCCTCACAACTTTGTGAAATAATAAGTTTAAGGGCTAAAAGTGTATTCATAATTTTTTATCATTTATTTTGGATATATTTTGTTTTGATATTTTTTTAATGTGATAAATTAGTATTTAAGTGGTTATTTTATATAATAATTAATTATAAATTTTATTTTATTAGATTTGGGTTTTTGATTTTCACTAGTTTAAAATTATTTTTCATATTTGTATTTTTGTCATTAAATAAAATTTGCAGTTATATTTTTTTGATGAATAGACACTAATCTATATTAATTATAAAGATTAAAATCAAAGAGGATCCCTTCTCTCCGAAGTGGGGGTGATCCTCATTCAAAATTATATGAGTGATTTTAATCTCTTAAATTTTTAAATTCATTTTTTTTAATGTATTCAAGCCAACTTACTTCTAATTAATTATTATCTATTGATTCAAGCACATGCAATTAAAATTATGACACTAGGATATTGTATAAAAGAATAAACCTTGATTTATTAGTCCCTACCTTTATAAGGCAGGGAACTAATGTTATCGACTCAATCTTGCATATTAAAATCATGCTTTGGGAATGGTGCCAGAAAATAAAGCTAAAGTATGGCTTATGTTCCGAGGAATATTTAGAAAAAGTGATTTTTTTCCGTTTTTGCAATTTTCTAATTGGTGGGTGTAATTTTCCCCATGGTTTTGACATTTTGTAAATATTTTTTGTAATACCCCTCTGTTTTGCTCCTTATTCGGTTTGCTTTATGTTATGTTTGGTTGCAGTTACTTTGATACTGGATACATTTTATTATGATGTTTTGTTTGATACTATTGAGCGACAACTATTATTGTGTGATGTGTTGATCTAATTATTGTTTCATATGCATTATGGATTAATGATGTTGTAGAGTTAGCATGAGATGTTATTATGAGACTATTGGAATTATGATGGAAGTGTCAGTTTTGATGAGTGTATTGGTGAAGAAGACGAGTTCGCATCACTCACTTGCGAGTGCCCTACGAATCCGAAATTCCTTCTTCATGGTGTGTATTATATGCTAGATATATTGTATAATATTTACTTGGTTGCAGGATTACAGGTACATGACATCAACTCCACCTGGTTTCACAAGTTTGAGCATGTTGATCCAACGGTTAAGTTGAACGAGAGATAGTAGCTAGGTAACTTGTGTCAAGTCTACACCCTAGCCATAGTGTGTCATCAGTGGTATGTGTTGAGTTGTTCATTGCCTTGCTTTAATGTTATTTAATTCTGAAGGATTCTTGATTTGGAAATAGATATTTAGAGTAATTGCATTTAAATCATGTTGATGATTGTTTAATTTAAATAATGCAATGTGGATAAAATTTTATATTTAAAATTAATTAATTATATTTATTTTATTTAATCAATTAAATTTAATCCAAGGGGGTTGACTTTAGTGATTAAATAATTAAATTAATTAATTAAACATGATGCAATAAAATGAAAGGAAATAAAAGAATTAAAATTAATTTTGGAATTTAATTTCAACATGTGGGAATTAAATTAGAAATTGTAATTAAATGTTTATTTGGGAAATGAGTTTCAACTTTGGAAATTAATTTATTATTTGAAATTGCATTTTAAATTGAAAGTGGGTTTTCAAAAATTGAAATTGAAATTAATATCTAATTTGCATGCAATGTGAATTAGGGTTGTAAAAATTGAAATTGAAATTAATATCTAATTTGCATGCAATGTGAATTAGGGTTGTAAAAATTGAAATTGAAATTAATATCTAATTTGCAAGCAATGTGAATTAGGGTTGTAAAAATTGAAATTGAAATTAATATCTAATTTGCATGTAATGTGAATTAGGGTTATATTAGGTATTTTTGATTTATAAAAAATACATATTTTAATTTTAGGGGAGAAAAGTTTTTAGAAAAATTCATTTTTACAGAGAAGAAATTTTGGAAAAAATTTGCACAAAGGAAGGGTTTGAAGAAAGTCTGATTGTAGAATTGATTGGAGGAAAGATTGTTTGTATTTGTTGGGTTTTTGATTGGATTCATTGAATGATTGAAGAAAGTTCAAGAAATCTTTGGAGGAGGCTTGCAGCAGAAATTCATTTCTTCCTGTAGCTTCTTGTACCAAGTTTTCCTCTTTGTGTTTTATTGTTCGAGATTGTTTTTTTTTAAATAGTAGTGATCAAAAATTTGTTTGTTAAATCTGTTTTAGAAAATAAATTTGTTGTTAGAAGAAAATTGTTGGGTTAAACTAGCTCTTGGGTTAGAGTTAGTAAATTAACCATAAGTGGTTTTTAGCCCATGGTTTTGCATGTATGAAATCCTATATAATGGCTTGGTGACTCCATTGCATGTGTGGCTAGTTGAAGCCTCCAGACTCAACCCGATTGGGGTTGAGGGTTAATATGAAGATCTTCATTGTTGGTTTTTTCCCGGTTTGGGGTTTTCTAGGGTAAATCACGGTGTTGTGATTGTGTTCTTGTTCATGCTTGTTTTTGTATTTTTGTTTTCATTTTTCATCTGGTTCCTAACAAAAATAATCAAATAAATTTGTAGCTTTTGCTTTGTGAAAATTCTTGAGTGAAAATTGTGAAAACTTTAGTTGAATTTAATTTGTTTGAAGAAATCGATTATTTTGTTTTGGATTCAAACATAGAGATTGAGCAATGTTTTTTAGAATGTTTTTAGAAAATGAAACCCTCTGTTTATTATTAAAAATCAGATTTTAAAATCCGCAGGGTAGTTATATTTTTTCAAGGTAAAATGGTCTGGTTATGTCGCATATAACTCCACTTTCACAAATTGGGTTGTCAAGAAATTTAAAAGGTTTCTATATATTGGAATTTTCTTATTCCTGTAAAAAAATCGCAAATACCCAGATCGTAGTTTTTGAGTTATGCTTGAAACATGAGACTACTATTAAGTTACTTTCCCATGGCTGCTCTGATAATAAAATAATAATAAATTGATATTTATAAATATTAATATTTTATGTATTGTTATTATAATATTAAAATATTATTTAATAATATTTTATATTATAATTTATAATATTGAAGTATTATATTTATTTATATTATTTTAAATAAAATTTGTATATTAGATTAGTGGAAATAAAATTATAAACATATGGGTAAATTATTGTTTATTCTAAAAAGGCATGTTAAAGTTTAATTGAAGGAGTTAAATATCTGATTTAAAGAATGCATAATTTAAAATTTAATTGTGGAATTTAAATTCATGTGTAAAAGGTCCAATTATTAATTTGATTTAATTGGAAAAATATATGTATGATATTGGGTTATAGTCCAAATGTTGATCTTATTTTAACACAATAAGTTATGGAAGAGACCAAATGTTAATTTGATTAATTTTATAATGATTTAATTTGCAAGAGCAATTGGTTATTTAATTTAAAGCAAAATGTTTTGGATTATAGTTGAAAATACTTATTTTGTTAAGAGCAATTAGAGAATTAAGTATTAGTGTAATTTCTCTCCAAAATTTAATATGTTTTATTAAATAATGTATTATTTAATAAAATATATTAATATATATACATATGATGTATATTTACATGTTGTTTTCAATCAAGAGTATAATTAGTTTTTAATTTGTTTTATTTAAGTGCATGTATTTGAGTTGCATAGAGATTTAAAAAAAAGATAAGGTTAAATGCATGATTAAACTGTTAGGGAAAATGATATTTTAAGATATTTTATAATTGCATGGTCAAATAGATAAGGAAAGAAATATTTTATAAATTCCATGTATAGATAGAAAATTGATTGAATTATATGAATTAGCTAGAAAACGAAAGAAATCTAATTAGATGTGTACTTGTGTTGGTTTTTGAATGCATGGTCGAATTGCTAAGAAAAAGGATATTTAAATATATCGAAGAATTGTAGAAGTATTTATATTTGAATGTTTGTTTAATTAATGAGATTTAATTGGAAAAAAAATATGAATGCATGGTTAAATGGAAAAGCCAAGAGTTATTTTTATACATTGATAAAATGGCATGTTTTGAATAGAGAATTGAAAAGATATAGGTTTTGGATAGAAATAGAATATAGTAATGACAATAGTTTATGTTGTATTGGAAGTAAATCTAGGAAATGAATATATTTGAAAAGACAAATATTTATTATGTTTTATTTATTTTCATAGAGCAATTTAATCGTTGTAAATGGAATATTAAAGAATATATGTAATTAAATTTATTAATATATATATTTGGTGTCTATATAATATGGAGCATATATATATATATTAAGTGTAAATTCATTATCATATTTTATTTTAATAAGATGCATGCAATATATTATTGAATAGAGATTTAAAATGGATTGATTAGTGTATATGGGTAAATGGGTAGAGAAACGATATTTTATTATGTTAAAGTGATTGCATGTGTTCTAAATAGGAAATTGAATGAAATATAAGATTTGGTTAGGAAATGGAAAGAGTTTACTTGCATGATTTTGTGTCGATTTAAAAGTAAATTAAGAAGTTTATATTGATAGGGCAAGTAGTTATCCTTTCTTTCCATTAGAGCAATTAATTCATTGTGAATGAAATATGAAAGAGATATGGATTTAGTATATCCAAAAGTAGTAACTTCCTCATGATTATCTTGAATGATTTAATTCTTTGTATTTAGTAAAGAGAAGTAAGTTTAAATGTTTTAGATTCTCAATAATGAAAGAGGAAATAGGGGTTATGATTATTTTAGATTATCTAGTTATCATGTCTTTGACTTTGTCAACACTACCTATTGAATGAGTATGGATTTAGGAAATCCAAATATTAGATTTGATTTATGACTTGAATAATTTTGTTGCTATGTCGTCAAGTTACATTGTGGGTTTTGGGATTTAGTGTTAGTCCTAAATTATAAGACTTCCAGAAGAACTTAGTGAATGAGGGTTGTCGAATCTTTATGTCAACTAGTTGTTCTTCCCTCATGTAATGCATGGTGTATTTTTAGCTAGTACCTAGTTTTCACGAATAGGGATGTTTGCACCTCCTTGATTTAGGAGCGGATTATGGGATCCGTGTCTCCTTGTATGGAGTGACCTTGTTATGTGGTTTCATCTTATTGCCTCCTGAGAAATGAGTGGTTCTTGTAATGTGTGTCCCCTTGTCGGGAGCGGTTCTGTTATAGATGTTACCTCCAGTGTTTGGAAATGGGTTCATCTTTGTCGCCTCCTGAGGAAGGAGTGGACTATGTGTTTTATTGCCTCCAAAATATTTGGAGTGAGTTCTTATATTTATTTACTCCTTGAGATGGAGTGGTTATGATTCTTAGGTTGTATGCTCTTGAGATTCCCTTGGTGATTGGTATTTGTATACGTGTATGGTTCTCTGAACATTCTTGGTTTATTTTATGTTTGGAAGCAATGTCAGTGTTGTACCTGAGATGTACTTGTTTAGTTCATTTGTTCGGTTATGTCAGTATGAGTCTGTCTTTGGTTAGTGATTGTAGATCTTTGTCCATGTTATGTAGTTACTATCTCCTAGCATGGGGGGTGGGCCTTCGGGTACCACATGGTTGGGTGGAACATGCACCAAAACTGTTGGGTCCCCATTGATCTTCAGTACTTGGTGGCGAGACATCCAAATGGATGGCTCGAGTTCTTGTGTTATTCTTGCTTTGTAATATTTCTATTTGTACAAGTTATTTTATCCCTCTTATGTTTATGAGGTGAGATTATGTAATTGTTATACTTTTGTACTATTGTCTCATTCTGGGAATGAGTGATGTAACTATTGGATTAAGGTAATGTTTATGAGATTGTATCTTGGATGTTCATCTTATTATGTTATGTGGTATTCTCATGATGTTTGATGTTTATTTCATAAAGGTTATAATGCTATGGTAATATGTAATATGTATGTGTGGGTTTAAGTAATCCTAACCTTGTAGCCTTAGAGGTTATTGTTAATTAGTAAGTGAATGTGTATGTTATTGCACTTTATAAAAAAAAATTGGTTCACTTAAGTTGTTAATTACAACTTCCTTTAAGGATACTTGGCGGGGCATTACATTTTTAATAATTATTATTATATTAGGGATTTTTTCTATTAGATATATTTCATGAATTTGTTTGTATAGTCGTGTCTTTTCATAGACTTTTTGTGGGGACGTGTGGCCTCTTGAGCAGTACATTTGCATTTACTATTTGCATCTTCTCATTTATTGTGAGAAGATTGAAGTGCAGCTGTCATTAGAGTGTTATGGTGTGAAGGTTTAATGTTGTCGAGCGAATTTTTATCCACGTTGTTTGGTCATTGGGTCAAGTTGTTTGATGAGGTTGAAGCTTGTGTCTATTGGGAGGGTTTTCATCTATTGTGTTAGAAGTAAGAAAGGTTGCCTTTGCAATTTTTTTCATTTGTCTATTGGTTTGCTCAGATTGAAAGCGAGAAAGGTGGCCTTTGTAAGTTCCTATATCTTTTACAATGTCATTTTATTATTTTTTGTATCTTTGCATTTTATGATTAATTTTCACTATGTGAACCCATGCATTGCAAGTGCATTTGAATTTATTACTTGATGGCTATTCTTTATGGATTAGTGTTTGTCGAGTGAAATACTTAGTTGCACTTTAAATATTTCTTGGTTGTGAATTTTTAATTCTATTGGGCAAAGTATTTCTTGTGTTGTTTTCCCATTTTCTCAAGTTGTTTTTGTAAGTGTAAATATGGGTTAGTCTTTCTTATTCAGTCCTTTCAAATCCTAGGTTGCTTTTATGGGTTGCTAGTTGTTGTCGAGTTAGATACTTAACGTCATAAATAGTTGATGTGGATTTCTCTACTACCAATGATTAAGAATGGAAGTAACTAGTTGAGGCCTTTATAAGTTTGTCTATCTTTTACGCTTTGATTTTTTCGGTGTCATTTTATTATTTTTCTTATCTTTGAATTTTATGGTTAATTTCCATTGTGTGCACTCATACATTGCAAGTGCATTTGAATTTATTGATTGTTGGCTATTCTTTATGGGTTAGTCTCTATTGTCGAGTGAAATACTTAGTTGCACTTCATTAAATATTTCTTGGTTTTGAAGTTTTAATTTTGTTGGGAAAAGTATTTTTGGTGTTGTTTTCCCATTTTCTCAAGTTTTTTTTGTGAGTGTAAATATGGGTTAGTGTTTCTTGTTCGGTCTTTTGCAATTGTGGGTTGCTTCTATGGGTTGGCTATTGTGGGGTTAGATAGTTAACACGTAATTTGTTGATGTGGATTTCTCTACTACCCATGATTAAGAATGGAAGTAGCTAGTTGCATTTCAATCTATTGGGTGAAAATGAGAATTGTTCATATTTGAAGTATTTCTTGGGCTTGAATTTTAAACTGTGTCGACCGAAATGTTATTTTTTTTGTTTTATCACTTGTTTAGGTTGTTTTCCAAAGTGTATTTATGGGTTAGTCTTTGTTGTTCAATGAGGGAGCTAGCACGATAGTGTGTTTTTCACTATTAAGAATGAAACTAGTATTTCCTAGCACACATTCATCGCAATTGTAGTTGAATTTATTTAACAAAAATAAAAATTAAGCTTATGTAATTGGAAAATGTTGTTTTTTCTTACATTTGTTTGCATGCATCCATTACATTGCAATTGTGCTTGATTTTATTAAATAGCAATGAAAATTAGCTCCAAGTAAATGGAAAATATCTAGGTATAATATCATTAAATTTGTGTGTGTTCAATCGAGGTGTTGATAAATTGGTATGCCTTTTACAGTGTCATTTTATAGTGATTTGTACCTTTGCATTTAATGGGTTAATGTGTATTGTTTGTAGTTTTTTTCATTTTGTGTGTTAATGTCTATACTTCGTTATCGTTGATTTCTTGTATGGGTTAGTATTTGTTGTTGACTTAAATAGGTAACAACGTAATTCGTTAATGTTGATCTCTTTGCTACCCATGATTAGGAATGGAAATACCTCATTGCACATGTTTGTAAGCTCCTATGTCTTTTACAGTGTCCTTTTAACAATTTTTTGCATGTCTATGTCTTATGAGCTAATGACTGTTGTTTGCATGGATAGCAATTGCACTTGAATTTGTTAAATGGCAATGAATATTAGGTCTAAGTAATTGGAAAATGTATGGGTGTAAAATCATTAAACCTATTGTTGTTGAAAGGGTTTATGTATGTTTTCATAATTGAAGCCAGATTGAAAACTTTCGTGCAAACTAGGTAAAAGAGTATGCAAGTTTATTTTTTCTTATAGAATAATGGCATATTATATAATACTATTTTATACAATTTCTCTATCTGTAACTGTTTGCTAAATATTAACGAGGTTGTATAGGTTGTGATAATTATGTTACATGCATCTTATATTTCATACGTTGTCAATTTAACATTATTTTCCTTTTCGTGCTTTTGTAATAAAATTTATATTTTGTAATTTAAGTTGAAGGAGTGTGATTTTCATTTTTTGTAAATAGATTCAAATGCACTTGCCATTAATGGATTATGGTGTTGAGTTTAGACTATTTGAAGTAAAGGGCTTTGAGAATGGAAGTAAATGTTCATGTGTGCGCTATAATATTTATTATTATTAAAAATATTTACAAAATGCCAAAACCACGAGGAAAATTACACCCGCCAATTAGAAAATTGCAAAAACAGGAAAAAAAATTGCTTTTTCTAAATATTCCCCAGAACACAAGCCATATTTTAGCTTTTTTTTGGCGTCATCCCCAAAGAATAATTTTAATATGCAATATTGAGGCGATAACATTAGTTCCCCACTTGAAAATTACAAAGGCCAATGAGAAAATTACAAAAAAATGTAAATAAAATATGTATACACACACACATATATGTGTGTGTGTATGTATATATATTTGTATATGTCCATATGTATATGTGTGTATGCATATATATATGTATGTTTGTATGTATATATATGTATGTGCGTGTATGATCGTCATTTTATCTTTTGATTCTATGTCCTTCTCATAGTTTTCTCATTGGCTGCAGGTATTTTCCTCGTGGCTTTCTCATTTTCTAATATGTGATCTCTCATTTATTGTGAGTATACTAAAATGCAGCCATCATTAGTGGGTTATGGGATCATGTTTTAAATCTGTTGAGCAAAGTATTATTTGCGTTGTTATTTTCATTTGCTTAGATCCATGGAAAATCATACATATCTTGAACAGATAGACATCCTCCAATTTCTATCACTCTTTCATGAACACACAATAGATTTGAATTAGAGAAATACAAAAGAAAGATGAAAATATTTGGAGGGTAAAAGAACAAAGTTGTGTCACACTTTATAAAGGAAACAACTAACGCTAATCCAAATTTTAAAATTGAATCACTAAAAAGAGGCATATATGTTTTGAATTTTGAAATGATGTAAACTAGTAAAATGTGTATTTTTTAGTATATTTTATGTTTGTATTTTTAAAAAAATAAAAAATTATTATAAACTAGTTTTTAATAAACTAACACTATATTTTAGTTGCTATAAAATGCTTAAAAATGAAATTGCACGGGATGTCAAACTTTTTATAGTAAATTTTATTTTTTTTCATTCAATTTTTTTGTGTGTATTTATAATTTAAAACTTTAGTGCATGGATATATTTTTTTCAATTTTGATAAATATATATTTAAAAAAAAAATTAAAATGTATGTGAATCAAAAACCAGTTGTTTCCATACTTCAACTTTCATATTAAATATTTATCTAAAATGGAAAAAAATTATACCATCTTCAAATAAATTCTTTTATCTAGTGCATCATATTTTTTTCAATATTTTTTGATAAGTTTTAGTATTTTTTCTTGGCATGGTAATCAACCTAATATTTTGCGTTGATAACCTACTTTTAGTAAAAATAAAATATAAAATATAAATAATAATTAAACTATTAAAATTAATATATTTTTGAAAACTATACTTATGGATCTACAAAAGTGTATTTTTTTATTTTTATTTAAATGTTATTTATATTAGCAGAAGTTATTGAAACTTCAATTTTTTAAATTATTTTATTTTTTTGGTAAATTGGACTCAAGTGGTGCTCCATATATTTTTAGCCAACAATTTTAGTTGAAAAAGTTGTAGAAATATCAACTTAGATAGAATGAATCTTACTAGATCATATATTTGACCAAAATTGATTTTTAGTTAGAAATACTTAATTCAGTTGTGTTGATAAGTTGGTTGAAAGTGTGACACAACTTTGTGCTTTTAACCTAGAACAAATGATAAAATTGCAAAAAATAGAGATTCATCCATAGGAACATTGATTGATAGGGAACAACATAGATTAAACCATTTCAAAATTGTGCAGAGGAATTGAGACAGTGAAATTTGTGCCTGTTGAGAGGGTTTATGTCTATTATATTGGAAGGAAAAAACTAGGCATTTGTAACTTCCTATATCTTTTACAATTTTGTTTTATAGTTTTTGACATCTCTGCATTTTATGGGTTAATGTCTATTGTTTCTTGATGTTTGCATCTTGTGGGTTATTCTCTATTCTTTCCTATCTTTGAATGCTTTTATGGACCAGTCTATGTTCTTTAGTAGAATACATAACACCATAATTCATTAATGTCATCTTCTTTGTTGGCTAGCACATAAACATCTATAAAATAAAAATGAAAATTATCTTTAAGTAATTGCAAAATGTCTAGATATAAAATCACTAAATATGTGTTTATATATACACTCACATACACATATGTAAATACAACTGCATATACATATATATATTTAGCTGCATGTATATATATGTGTGTGTGTGTGTGTGTGGACATTTATATATATATATATGTGTGTGTGTGTGTGTGTGTGTGTGTGTGTGTGTGTGTGTGTGTGTGTAAGTATGTATGTATGTATGTATGTATGTATGTGTGTATATATATGTGTCAATCTATGCATATGTTTTTTTACATATATGTATTTTTTTATATATGTGCATGTGTATATAAATGTAGACATATATACCTATGTATGTATATATATTTATATCTGCATATATATATACATATACATATATGTACATATATATACACACATATATATACATATATATGTGTGTATATGTGTGTGTGTGTGCATAAACATGGCATAGTGTATTTTGCAGTTGATATTGATTTTGCAAGTATCTATGTTGATTGTTTACTCATTGCAAACTTGCTTCAGTTGTAAAAAATTGATACGCTTCTCTAAAGAACATGAAGAAGTTTGTTCTGAAGTAGTTTGTGCAGCCACAGATACTGTCACTGGCCATGTATAAAACAAGTAAATTGCAATTTTATTTATTTGTTTGATGTATATTAGTTGTAGTTAATACATTATAGTATATGTTTGTGACCTATTTCAATATGTTTTGAACATGTGCATAAAAGAAGACAATCAAATTAGAGAGGAATTTGCAGCTATGATAGTGTCAACTCATAAGGAAGTAGAGATAAGAATTGAGAAGTTTAGCTAGCATCTGAATAAGGTTTTAATTATTTTATCTTGTATATTCACTTTTAAATATTCCCTTATCTGAATGAAGTATGGGCATTAAAGTTACATTATACAATGTAGTGTCTTTTCTCGTTTTTTCTTATATACTTTTCTTACCCTTCTTAGAAGATTATGGAAATGACCTTACAAATGAATAGTCTATTTAGTGAGACTTTGTGGGTTTTCCAAATGCATGAATTCAGTAATAGATAATAATTGAGGTATGTTTCAATCATATTCTATGATTTTTTTATGTTTCATATTTAGTATGTGTTATGGACATGTGCTTGTTATATGTTCTCTACAAAATTTGATATGATCTGTGTGAAATGCAATAGTGACTATTCCAATTTATGTTTTAATATTGGCTAGCTTTCGATTGGTGACCCCAAACTATATTTTGTCTACTGGCATGAATGTGGGCATTGGTGTTGCTTCTTCAAATGTTTAAAAATTGCATCTCAAAAAGGTAGCTACAAAGACAAAGATCAAAAACCTATTTTTTTAGGTGATTTTTTTTATTTCAGAGGTACATCCGTTGATTGTCTTATAGTAGTAAGCTATTGCTTCTATTATGAAGACACCTATCAATCTTAATAGTAAATAAAATCTATGTATGCATACATTCCAATATCCAATGGTACATGTCAACTACTATGGACAATGCAACTTATCCACCAATAATATACACAGTCATTATTTAGATTTACTACAAAACTATTGAGTGGCTAGCAAGCATTGGACTTAAATCAAATTAAATACAACAAAAGTAAGTAGATTTATTTATTTTCAATAGTCAGCCAAAATAGTTAAGATAATACAAACTAACCAGTATTAGTGTTTCTTAGTAACAACTTATTAGGTTTTACATTTATCATTTTTTGTGCATCACATTTTTTTATGGTACGTTTGTATATTTATTGATGTATTTGGTCCACTTATTATTATTGTAATAAATCAATTTTATATATGAGTAAAGTAATAATTAGGTTTATTAAGTTTAATTATATATATGCCTTCACCTTGCTCTGGTGAATCATGGACTTTGGTTTAAGTTGAATTGACTTTTACTTTGTTTTTGAAAAATATTATTAATTAATGTTTTCTACTTCTTACTCTTAGAACTTTTGGTAATGGTTAATTTACTTTTAAAATTCATATTAAAATTAGTATTTATAATTTCCAAATAATTTTCATATGTTTAGAACAATGTACTAGTAAATTTTTATTTTAGAAGAGTAAATTTCAAATACTTTAAAAATTTTATAAGAATTTATTAATTAATCTAAATAGTGTAGGTTTAATTTGAGGAGAAATAAGTATTTATTTAAGATATATTTCCAAAAGTAAATTTTCAAGTGTTTTTAGTCTGAGTTGTTTGCAAGATAAATAGTATGTTTAGTTTGGTTAAATGAGGAAGTAAATATGAACAAGTAATTTTCAATTATATATAACTATTATTTATAAATTAACTTTACATGTATACATATGTATCTAAACATGTGTGTGTAGAATAAATTGTCTAAATATCTCACTTTATTTTAAGGTCGTTAATTGTTCCTTAACTACATAATTAAATATGGTTAGTCAAGACATACAACTTACAAAATGAATCATACATCTAACCACAACATCTCCCTACTGAACACCTACATTTAGAAGACCAATTCAAAATTACCAATTAGAATTTACAAGTGAAAAGACATATAGTTGAGATCTATGCTAGCACAACTTTTATCTGAACATTGGCTTATGCTATGGATGAACTAATTATAGCAATCTTGTTTTTATGTTAATACTATAATAGGTTATGTAGTGTCCCTCCAGTTTCTACTATTTGTTTCAGTTTGTTTATGTTTGGTTGCTAGTCATTTTAGTTGTTTTTGGATATTATGCTACTTTATTTCAGTTATGACACTGATACTATGTGATTTTTATACTTTGTTGATGATACATTAGATACGTTGTTGATCACCTTATTACGTTTGTGTGGCAACCTTATGATGAAAGTTATGTGCGCTATGGTTTTTTGTTGTTTCAAAGTATTAGTGTGTTTATGATGATGTATCTGATGTTTTTTATGATGTATTATTGTATATTAGTCTTGGTGAAGGAGACAATGTAGTATTACTCACTCATGAGTACTCTGCTACATTGCGACTCTCTTTCACAGTGTGATTATCAATTTATGTAGATATGTTTGACAGTGTTTTTTTATGTAGTTTGCAGGTACTGGGCATCGACTCCACCTGCTTTATCAGGTTTGAGTGTGCCATGACCCAATGGAAACATGTTCTTTTGGAGATAACGTCAAGTCCTTCTTTGGTCATCATTCCCTTATAGGACAATTATTTGTTTTTCACCCGTTGTTGTTTGTCAATCAATTCCATTGTGGCGTTCATATTTTCATCATGATTGGAAATTAATTGATTAATTATTTTAATTGTGTATTTGATAAGTTATTTGATTTGGTGTAATTTTATTGAAATGTTAAATTAAAATATTTATGTTTAGATAATTAATAATTAAAATTTTATTGTTGATTTAAAAAAGTTTGATTAATGGAATTAATTAAATAGGATATTTAATTAAATGTAATTATTGATTTTAATGTGCAAACTTAAATATATGAAAAGTAGATATTTTAAAGGGTTTTTGTTCAACAGATTATGAATAAATATCCGAAATCTTGATTCGAAGTGAGAAAGTTTTATCTTGAGCAACTCAACTGTCTGTTCGATTTTGTTTGCATGATGACAGCTAGTTAAATTATGTGATTATGAGTTAATTGGAAATGAATTAAAAGCTTTGGTTATGCAAAAATTGTACACGACAATTTTATTTTTGGTTTTCTAGAAAAGAAAAGTTTTCATGGTAGTTTTTGGGGAAAAGCTTCTTCTATGTGGTTTTGGTTGAAAAGTGCTGCAGACAGTGAATTCAAAGGTTTGTGCATTTCAAAAAATAAAGAGTTTTCAGAGTTGTTGATTCTTTCTTCAATCTATGTCGGTTTCGAGCAAAAAAAATAGGTTTTCTTCTTTTAATTTTTGTTTTCATGAATAGAAGCATTTGCATGTTATTCAGGATATTTTTTCTTCCTTGTTGTGGTATTCTTTGTTTAATATTCTGCACAAAGATCAGAAATAAAAAATTTATCGATTAGTTTTGAAATAGTTGATGAAAAATTGTAGAGAAACGAAAGCTTATGAAAACCTAGTTGTAATAAATTGGTGTTATAATTATTGTTTTCTCTTTCTTGAAAGATTTCTCATAATCTTCTATGTTTCATGCTAGTATGTTTGAAGTTAGTCTTCATGTTTGCATCTCTTTGGAATCGTTAGTTTCAAATTCTTTCATTGTTTCAGATCGTCCATTGGATTTTATCATTTGTACCTCGTTGTTGTCATGCTTTAATCCCTGAATTTAAAATAGAGTTTCCTTGATTTTAAATTCAACTTGTAGTTGCACTAAACTGGCATCTAGAACATTCAAAAACTATCATTATTTAATGAATTCCCTCCATCTCGTTGGATCATTACACTTTTAATGGTGGTTGCATGTAGTAGAGCCATGATGTCGTATCTAAGAATGAACGACCTCCTTATTCTTTTACTTTGTAAGTTTTCTTGTGAAGTTATCTTCTTGCAATCTCCTTATTCGTTTCTATTAAAATTTCTATTAGGTGTTTCCAAGCATTGCTCATCTATTTGTCTAACTCCTTTTTCAATGTCACATTGCAAATTTCTTGTATTTTCATCATTATTTTGTCTTTGAAGTTATAATTGGTGTAGTCATCTCTGCTCTTCTTACATCCATCGTCCTTACCATTTCTTGTGCGGCTATTCATCTTGCAATCTCTTGATTCACTTGCTTTGCATGTTGTGTATGATGTGGTTGGCGCTATTCTTCTTTAGTCATCTGCTTATTTTTAGATTGAAGGTTGTCTTGGAGATGGTTGATCTCTTTCATTTACCACAATCTTGGATTTTATTATTCTCCCTTAGCTCTTGTGCATTAGTGGTATTGAACAGCTTGTAGCTTTCTTTAATGTATACCATTTATTCTCTTAGTTTGGTGCATGCAATTTGATAGCTAATAGAACCACACTTACCAGGAGTTTTTTATTATCTTATGTTATCCCACTTGGGCTGCATGCACCTGTTAATAGTAGTCTTAAACTTGTAGTCTCTATTGTGTGTGTGTAGCATCACATAGTATGTTTAATACATTTTATTTTTATATAAATAAATTAAATTTTAGATTTTATAATTTAATATTTTAATTGTGAAAATTCTATGTAGATAACTACGAGGATATTTTGATATCTTTTAGTTATTGTAATTTATTTTCTTCAAGAGTTGAATGGTACAATTTGAGTTTATCATAATTGTGATATATATATATATATAATAGAATTGAATGGCACTTATATGTTTGGTTGAAAATGTAAATATTTTAAATTATTCTCCATGAAGAATGATCAATATTTTATTTTGTTAAAATAGAAAAGATATAAGACATTTTATTATGTCAATGTATTATCTTTTATGAACCTTAAGTTCATGAAGACTTGATGAATGTATATGATGGGAAATATTATATTTGTTATTAATTTAAGAGTGTACTTATATTTTATTGAGTTTTAAATCTTCCAAAGGCTAGGAAAGGAAACTTGAATTGTTAAGCTTATTGTATTTGTACTTTATTGTTCTATTATAATGATTCAATTGGAACTTAGCCATGCACGATATGTTATTACATTGGAGGTATTTGAAATTTATATGGTCTATGTCATGATTGAGAGGTGTACACTCATGGTTTTGCTTAATGTGTGTGATGGCTATCCTATGTTTTTGTCAATAAGTTATGTTATTGTATGTAGGAAGAGTGGCTTGCGATAGGGGTTAGAACCCTAAGAGGTAACCAGGGTAACCTATCAAAAGTTTATAATTCAATGAAAACCTTAATAAATGTATTAGCAGTTGGGTAGTGTTCATAAATAATTTAGATAGTTTGATTGCCTCGCCTTATATCTTAGTGCTTGTATAGATTAAGGGTAGGTTGAGATGGCTTGAAATGGTGTGATCATCTACTTTGTCCTCTTGAAAGGTAATTCAATTCCACATGATTTTGTTTAGGGTTTGGGACTCAGTAGAGATTGCAAGGGTAACTCGGTATGAGGTTCAGTATTCTAAGAAGATTCACCATGGTAACCTATAGTAAATTGTTTGATGACACTATTTTCTTGATGCATGTTATGTGGTCTCTTGTTTAGAGTTAAATTTTGTTATGTTGTTTCCTTTGGGAGCTTTGTTTGTAATTATGTGGTTTAGATATCGCTATGTCGTAATGTGTACATCAAGCCATGTGATGTTATGTTATGTCTTCATGTTTGTTTATATTTGTCGACCTAATATTATCTCCTAGCATGGGGGGTGGACCTTCGGGTACCACATGGTTGGGAGGAACGTGCTCTATCCTCCATTGGGTTTCCCTTGCAGGTGTCATAGTGCACGGATGATATTGTTCATATGACAATTTCCTGATTTTACATTGTTCGTGGAGTTGGACGTTGAGCGTGTTCATGAACAAGGTTGACAAATATGTTATGATCTTCATCTATATTGTATACATTCCTTATGTGTATGTGAGACCTTATTATGATGTTACTATGATGTAACAAAAATTTTCATAATCTCACTTGATGCAACTTGAATATGTAACTTAACTTATTTATGATTATGTAAATGGATCATTCATTATTGATATTATATATCCTTATGTTTTATGTCTATGATTTAATGATGTGATGTTCTTACTTATGAATTTTTTAGTAGTGTTGTCATGGAACCCTGAGGACGTATCTGTAGATTTTTACCTTCTACTTGTGTGGTAATTGAATGTCTTTTAAAAAAATAATGGTTATTTAGTTACTTTGTGTGTGTTGTTTTATGGGTTCCATGGTCAGGCATTATAGGTTATGTCTTCCCTTGCTCCTTGATCAAATTCTATCAGTATTTTCTTTTGTCGTTGATATGCTCAACTACCCATTACTCAATTTGTATATTGTCTCTTGTTTGTTGATATATATATATGTGTGCACAAATGTATGCATGTGTGTATATATATGTATGTATATGTATGTACAAGTATATATATACACACATTCAAAAAAAAATCTTTAAACACAAAACTTTGAATACTTAACTAAAATTATTAACTTAACAAAAACCATTAAAGATAAAAACTAGATACAAAAAAATATATATATGCAAGTACATAAATACAGGTGTCATGATCAAGATGAGGTCAGACAAACTTTGTATATATAGTAACTGTGTATAATTACTCCCTGCCTTTATAAGGCGGGGAACTAATGTTATTGCCTTAATCTTGCATATTAGAATTGTGCTTTGGGAATGGCACCAAAAAAAAAGCTTAAGTATAGCTTATATTCAAGGGAGTATTTAGAAAAAGATAATTTTATTTCCTATTTTTGTAATTTTCTGATTGGCAAGTGTAATGTTCCTCGTGGTTTTGGCATTTTGTAAATATTTTTAATAATCATTATTGTAGGGAGCTTTGCTATTAGAAATATTTCATGAGTTTGTTTGTATAGTCATGTCTTGCCATGGAATCTTCGTGGGGATGCGTCACACATTGAGCAATACATTTTCATTTACTATTTACGTCTCCTCATTTATTGTGAGTGGAGTAGAGTGTAGACATCATTAGTGGGTTATGTTGTGTTGGTTTAAGCCTGTCAAGAAAATTGTTATCCACATTGTGTGTTCATTGGTTCAGGTTTTTTAATGAGCCTAAAGCTTGCGTCTATTGGGAGGGTTTTCATCTACTGTGTTAGTATCAAGAAAGGTGGCCTTTGTAATTTTTTTTGTTTTCCTGTTGGTTTGCTCGGATTGGAAGCAAGAAAGGTGGCCTTTGTAAGTTCCTAAATCTTTTACAGTCGCATTTTATTGTTTTTTGTATATTTTCATTTTATGGTTAATTTCCACTGTGTGAACCCATGCATTACAAGTGCATTTGAATTTATTACTTGTTGGTTATTCTTTATGGGTTAGTGTATGTTATCAAGTCAAATGCTTAGTTTCACTTCATTAAATATTTCTTGGTTATGAAGTTTTAATTCTATTGGGAAAAGTGTTTTTTGTGTTGTTTGCCCATTTGCACACACATATATTAGATGTATATATATATATATAAAAATATACATATATATATACACGTATATGTATGCATGTTTACATGCATATCTATACATGTAGGATGCATTTATGGATAGTAGATATATGTTTATATTCATTTTATATATATCTATATTATTTGTGATACGCATGCACGTTCATGTATATATAACTAATATGTACACATATACATGATTAGGGTTTTGTCTATGCAAGCCATTTTTTTAATTTAATCAGAAAGAAAGGGCATTGACCCATCAAATGTAAGAGTGTAAAACAACTATAAAATGAAATTATAAAATACAAACAAATTGACAATTGTTAATCATTTGAACAGATACAAATTCGATGGTTTTAGACCTAGAAAATATCCAATCACTCAGATTTAGTTTACATTCTCATTTAACAACTTCAAAGGCAATTGTGATGCATGTGCAGAGAGAATGCATGCAACAAAAAACAATAGACATTGGTCAATAAAATACAAAAGAGTGGGAAAATTATAAAATGACACTATAAAAGCCATATGAAGTTAGAAATGCCTTGTTTTGCAGTTGCCCTACAATAGACATAGATTTAATGTTTTTTACATTCGAACATTATCTAATTACTTAGAACTAATTTTCATTTTCATTTAATAAATTCAAGTGCAGTAGCAATGCATGCATGCGGAGGAAATATTATTTCCATTCTTGATCATGAATAGTACATTATCATGTGAAGACTTCATGAAGAATAATGCATGCCAAAACATGAGTATATCAACAAACTCATCAAATATTTCCAATGGAAAAACTTGCTAGAATATTTATTAGTGTGTACAAGAAATATGATATCTGAAAGATTAGAATGAATAATGTAATGTATAATTTATGGGAATCCAAATAGTTTTATGTACATAGAATCAATCAACTTGATGTATGTATAAAATATAATTTCATTGTGTCTATAGGTGCATGAATATCAACTGACACCAATTGAGTCTCCTTATCAAACATTATTGATATAGGTAAGTGCATAGAGAGATTAAAACTACCAATTAGGTTATGCAGGTAATAGTTGAAAGCATAAAACATGTAAATATTAGAAAAAAAAAATTGTTTAATATAGAAGAAAGCCAAAATGAATAAATTCTTACAAATGTCCTTTTGAGTGATTTTGAGGGGGAAACAAGGACAAGAGCTTGATACCTAAATCCATTGATGGGGAGTATGCTTGATTCCATCACATGATTTTTTAGTTGTTCATAGAAAAGAAGTAAACATTGATGAATTATGGTGTTAAGCATGCAGCTAAAGAGGTTGCAGTGACTTGTAAAGGCAGTCAAAGAGGGAAGAGAAAGGAAAAACTAGAGCACAACAGTGTAAACGTTGTTAAAACTTATAAATGACTTATTTCTTATTTTGAACATGATAGAAATAACCCTTAGTAGGAGACATGGTTTTCATATTGATCATTTTTCTTGAGGAAATGAAAAAAATGCAAAAGAATAGTACTTACAAATCACTTGTTTTTGGATTTAAATATGATATGTATAAACCCTCCCAATAGACATGGATTTTGTACACATATCAAATTACAATCATTTATGTCTTTGTTTTGAAGATGGAAGACATAGATCCTATCAATAGACATAAATGTTTGTCTCATCAAACAATTTGAGCAAGTGAGTAAATGATAGTGCAACAACCTTTTCCCAAGTTTCTATGTCTAAGAGGAAATGTAAGGAAATGAATAAACACTGAAAGTCATTGAATTTTATAGTAGAAGTCACTAACAAGAATTGAATTCCCATCTATTGATATCAGACATAATTGGCATACTATATATGCATAAGCCCATTATTAGAATGTTATGCATGCACAAAAAGAGAAAATGTGAGAGGAAAACCATATGAAATCCCTATCAATAGACACATAATTAATGATTTTACATGTAGATATTTTCCAACTACTTGGACTTGATTTCCATTTTCATTTTCTGAATTAAAATGCATTTGCAATGCATACATCGGGAGAAAATATTTCTTCCATTCTTAATGATCAAATTTTCAAAGCTTTCAAATATCTTTATTAAGTATTTTTAGTCCTTAACTTTATAAGGTGGGGAACTAATGTGATCGCCTCAATCTTGCATATTAAAATTGTGCTTTGGGAATGGTGCCAAAAAATAAAGCTAAAGTATGGCTTATGTTTCGGGGAATATTTAGAAAAAGTGATATTTTTTTCTTGTTTTTGTAATTTTCTAATCGATGGGTGTAATTTTCCTAATGGTTTTGGAATTTTGTAAATATTTTTAATAATTATTATTATTGTAGGAAGCTTTTCAATTGGAAATATTTCATGAGTTTTTTTGTATAGTCGTGTCTTGCCATAGACTCTTCTTGGGGATGTGTGGCGTCTTGAGCAATACATTTACATTTACTATTTATGTCTTCTCATTTATTTTTAGTAGACTGAAGTACAACCGTCATTAGTGTGTTATGGTGTGAAGGTTTAATGATAGTGAGTGAATTGTTATCCATGTTGTTTGCTCATTGCATCAGGTTGTTTGATGAGGTTGAAGCTTGTGTCTATTGGGAGGGTTTTCACCTGTGGTATTGGAAGCAAGAAAGGTGGTGTTTGTAGGTTACTCTATATTTTGCACTTTGATATTTGTTCTTGCCTACTGCATAATAGAAATATGAGGAAAACTACAAAATGACATTGTAAAAGACATATGAGCTTGCAAACACCTTGTCTTTTAGTTCCAATACAATAGATATACACCCTCTCAACACATGTAGACTTAATCATTTTATGTCCAGACATTTTCCAATTATTTATACCTAATTTTCATTTTTCGTTAAATAAATTCATGTGCAATTGTAGTACATGCATGACAAGGAAATATTAATTTCAATCTTAATCATGAAAAGCACACTATTGTGCTAAGTCCTTACCTAATTTTGGAATTGAAAAATGAAGCATTTGTAAGTTCCTATATCTTTTAGAGTGTCATTTTATAGTTTTTGGCATCTCTGCATTTAATAGTTAATTTTTGTTGTGTGCATTCATGCATTGCAAGTGTGCTTGAATTTATTGAACAATGAAAATTAGGTCCACGTATTATATCTATGTGTACATATGTATCTATATATGTGTATATATATACTTGTATGAGTTTGTGTATATATATACACGGGTGATCCCACAATACTGGTTTACAATTTTTGGGCAAAATGGACACTAAACTGATTTTTTTGAACTAAATCTTCATTGTTAGGCTCCTATAGTGGCTAAATCGTGAGGAATTTGAAGACGATGCAAACTAGTGATTTGTGGTGTTTTTTCTATAGATTCTAAATATATATTTTTTGAAATATTTTGGAATCAGATTGCGCTTCTTTTTCCATCTCCTTTGAAAACTAGATTTTTGGAAAAAACAACATTTTTAAGAAATGACACTCACCATATACAACATAAATTTTTTTGTATGAAAGATAAAATTCTATTTTTTTCAAATTTATACTTTTAACTATGATATCTAGCACTTTCATTTGGTTTTATAGTGTTTTATTAAATATTTTTTCCTTAATCAAGTTTCGAAGTCAAACTAATTATAATTCAGACATAGGCGAACTATATACAACATTACTTTTTTTGTATGTATCAAAATTCATTTTTCGTTTTTTTAATGGATCAAGGACATCAATACCCAGCCTGAACATATTTTTTATTTTTTATTTTTTGATAATCTGCTATTTTTCCACATGTGCAAAACAAAGAGCTTAATTTTCGGTGAAAAACCTATGTTTAATAAAACTAAAAAATCTTAAAATTATATTCATTGGATAGCTCATTCTGAGGACTACCATGATCATTTTAAATAAATTTTAAATGAATTCATTTGATCCCCCAAAAGGTAAATCAAAAGTGATTTTTTATTAGCATTTTGATAAGTGTAAATGAGACTCCATTGTAGGTATGGCTTAAAAATATCGGGGTTTTATCCAACGGGGTTTGATCTAAGGTGTTTTGATCAAACCCTCTTCAATTGGAATCCTTAAAATGGAACTTTTTAAGGCTTAAATCATTAAATTTTCTAAAAATATGTGATTTCAGAAAAAAAACAAAATCTCCTAGAAATTGTAAACCAACTTTGTTGGATTACCCACACACATATATATAATATATATATTTGTATATGTGCATATGTATATGTATATTTTTGTACATTAATATATATGTGTATGTAACTATGTGTATATATATGCATCTATGTTTATGTATATGCATATGTATATATGTGTATGCATATATACATGTATGTTTATATGCATATATATATATATATATATATATGTATTTTCATGTAGCTATGTGTATATATATGTAAATATATGTGTATATATCTATATATGTTTGTGTGTGCACTATGGATTTTGCATATACCTAGGCCTGATTTTATGTGTTGGTGTTTTTTGTTTGCACAAATACACTGCAATTGCATTTGAATTAAATAATAATGAAAATTAAGTCTAGGTAATTGGAAAATGTCTAGGTATAACATCATTGTATCTATATGTACATATATATCTATACATATGTATATGTATGCATGTATATTTGCATATAACAATGCAAATAACATTTTGGTTGACATAATTTAAACTTCAAGCCCAAGAAATATTTCAAATACGAACAATTCTCATTTTCACCCAATAGATTGAAGTGCAACTAGCTACTACCATTCTTAATCATGGGTAGCAGATAAATCCACATTAACGAATTACAATGTTAAGTATTTAACTCGATGACATACAATGATCCATAAAAGCAACCCATGATTGCAAAGGACCGAACAAGAAAGGTTAACCCATATTCACACTCACAGAAACAACCTGAGAAAATGGGAAAACAACATAAATAATACTTTGGCCAACAAAATTAAAACTTCAAAACCAAGAAATATTGAAAACATAGACTATTCTCATCTTCATTGAATAAACTGAGATGCAATTAAGTATTTAACTCGGCAGAAGACACTAACCCATTAAGAATAGTGAAGAATAGACATGAACACACAAAATGAAAACAACAACAAACAATAGACATTGACCCACAAATTGCAAATATATAAACCACTTTAAAATGACACTGTAAAAGACTATAAACCCTTTCAATAGATACAGGTTTAATGATTTTATTCCCAAACATTTTCCATCTACTTACACCTAGTTTTCATTTTCACTTAATAAATTCAAGTGCAGTTTCAATGAATGAGTGCACTCATTAGAAAGTAACCATAAAATGAACAGATGCAAAAAACCATAAAATGACACTGTATATATATGCCCATTTTTTTCTATGTATTCATATGTTTATGTGTATATGCATATATATATGTATGTTTGTATGGATATATATATGTATTTTCATGTAGCTATGTGTGCATGTCTATGTATATATATGTATATAAATGTACATATGTGTCTGTGTCTGTGCTCTACATTTTGCACATACCTAGGTCTGGTTTTCATTTACTGTGGATAGGTTCAAGAACGGTTGTGATAAATGCATTATGTTGTTGATTTTTTGCTTTTTATAAATATTTACCAAAACATCAGAAAAATCATATCTTTATTTTCTTTGCGATATTATCAAAGTACACATTAAAAATTTGCAAAAAAAATAAAATTGATCCATAAGAACATTGATTGATAAGAAACAACAGAGATTAAACTATTGCCAAACTGTACAAAAAAACTCAGATAGCGAAATTTGTACCTATTGAGAGGGTTTATGTCTATTGTATTGAAAGCAAAAAACAAGGCATTTGTAAGTTACTATATCTTTTACAATTTCCTTCTATAGTTTTTTAGATTTCTACATTTTATGGGTTAATGTCTATTGTTTCTTGATGCTTGCACTCTGTGAGTTATTCTTTACTCTTCCATGTCTTTGAATTCTTTTATGGATTGGTATTTATCCTTGACTAGGATACTTAACACCATAATTCATCAATTTTATCTTTTTTACTGAGCATGATAAAGACATGTATCAAATGAGACAAAAAATTAGCTCTAAGTAACTCCAAAATGTCTAGATATAAAATCATTAAATCTGTGTCTGATGAAAGAATTTATTTCTATTGTATGGGGAGAGAAAGACAAAGCATTTATAATTTTGTATGTCTTTTAGAGCATTTCTCTATATATTTTTTGCATCCTTTCTTTCTATGCCTTAATGTGTATTGTTTCTTGTTGTCTGCATTTTTTGTGTTAATGTCTATTCTTCACTATCCTTGACTATTTTTTATTGTCTGGACTCTGTTGTTGAGTTGCAGCTGGAATTAATCTATCCCTCCATCATGTTTAAAGACTATTGAGAAAAGCATCACTTGTGTTTCCTAATCATCTTGAAAAATTATTCCTTGACGATAAAACCTGTCAAAAAAGTAGATATTTGTAATCTCACATATATTTTACATTGTCTTCTTTGTGTTGTCCACTCATTTGCTTAGATTGTTTGATGAGAGTGAAATATGTTTCCATTTTTAATCATGGCCAACCCATTATCATGTTTAGTTGTTAAATAAACAAGAAAGACTAACCCATAAACACACTAACACAAAAAATCTAAGAAAATAAAGAAACAATTCAAGCACTCAAAAATAGGAAACAGTCAACCTTAGCCCATAAAATATTGAAATGGAAAAAGCTATGCAAAAAAATATATAAGAACTTATAACTGGCTTGTTCTTTGCTTTCAATATAATAGGCTTGTTCTTTTCTAATGTTTTTTTCATAAACACATGTTCAATCCAAATGTTTTGGTTGATAAGTGGCATTGTTCATAGTAGTTGACCATTGGAGATTGGAATGCATTCCTATACATATTTTATATTTATGATTAATATTGATAGGTGCCTTGTTTTTTATTCAAGTGGTAATCACAACTCAGACCATTTGCAATTTATATGACCAAAAAAAAGATCAAGTTCATGGCATGCTATAGTGCACACTTGTAAGTTTAGCATGTTCTTTAGTTGTATTCTATATTAACACAACCTTTTCTTCTTGCAAGAGAATTGTTTTGGTTGGATATATAAAATGTACTACACTGCAATTATATTTTCCTTGTGTTGTTTGCAACTATATTGCTTTTGCACTATTGGGTTATCTTACTTTGTGCTTTTTCCCCTATTATTATGTTCTTGCATTATTTTTGAAAAGTTAAGTAGCATCTAGAGGGCGTTGGAGTCTTCACAAGGAGCCACAAGGGCCAAAAAGGAACAAGTCTAAAAAGATAACATAGAAGCATAAATTAATAGAGACAACACTTTGACAACACAGAAACCACAGAAAAGCAGCCAAAAAACAAAACACCGGCATAGGCAGCAACTAACTGGCATTATCACAACTTTAAAATAGGAATTTCATGACATCATCACCAACCTAGTATTTTTTCTCCTGGCCATTATTACCCTCCAACTCCTCCTTGATAACTGTGGGCAGGGTGCTAGTGACGAAGTGGCCCAACTTCATTGTAAAGCATGTCAAACCACGGAGCTGATTGTTGAGCTTGTCCATTTTCTTCTCCAAGGCATAGGGCTCCTCCCCAACATCCATACTCCTCAAGATCTCTTCAGGCTCATCAACCGGGGGATGCAGAGAATGAGAGGCTGAGGTTTCTTTTTGTAGCTTGTTGTCTTCTAGGGTAAACTGGGGGCCCTCCACATTCTCGTCCTCCTCTTCCTCAGTTTCCTCATCCTTATACTCTTTCCTGTTAGACCGCTCCTCCTCTGAATCCTCAATTACCTGTCTCTTTTTACTATTTTTTGCCAGCCTCTCAATCCTCCTTCTGGTGTTCTCCCCACCAGTCATTGCCATGGTTTCCACAATAGTATCTCCTTTTGAGTCTTTTCCTATTAGTTTTTTTCCCTTCCCCTCTCTGACACTGAGCTCCGACATACCTCTCTTACCATCCTTTCCTTTTTTGGCAGTGTTGGCCCTATAGGCAAACTTTTTTGGGGTGGACTTCAAATCAGAGAGGCTAGCAACTGCACTAGAATGTGCATTACCCAACCCTCCCTTTAGTTTTTTGGTAGCCAATTTGGATTTGGGGTTTCCCACGATACCCAAATTGGATTTCTGTAGAGGGATTTTAGACTCAGGCGAGGAAATGTTCACAATAGTTAGGGGTTCGATTTCATCAATGCTCACAACCGAGATAGATTTGGGAGGACAAAGAGCTAGGTGGAAGTGGTAAACTCTTAGAATAATCCCTTGATGGAGTGGAAGAGGCAGGAGGTCATTGGGGTTAAGGTTGGCTAGCTCTTTACATTTCTCAACTTAATTTTCCACGTCCATAAGCAAAAAGAAGGGAAAGCTAAGAAGCATCTTGTGTCTTAAATGATTTAACAGGGGAAAATGATAGAAGAAATAGGTTTTGAACCTACCTTCCAAGTTGACATATATCATCAACGCTAAGCACACCTAGTCACAAGGCTCCGCAAGAGCTTCTCGCTCAAAACCTGACTGGTTATGAACCAGTTCCTCGTTCCCCATGAAGAAAGATTTCAAGCTTTCATTGCCCTGCTTCTTAGTGTGCTTAGGGTATTTTTTCTTGGTACACAGCATTCCAGTGGCTTGTGTGATGACTTCTTCACTAAATTCAAAATAAATACCACCTATCATGACCCTTCAGTCCTTCCACGAATTAGCAAATTGGCTAGACAATTTAGGGTCATGGCCAACCAAAATCTCTATTAGAGGAGCAATAGCACCTTCAGCACAAATGTGCCAGACTAATGGATTCTTCTAGAATTCATCATAGTTGTTCGGCTCAGTCCAAACACGGTCGCCACCCATTCTATCTACCTGCACAGAAAACCAAAGAGTTTGTAGAAGACACAAATTGTAAAAGCCAGCAGGGCAACAGATATTCATCATAAGGTCATTAAGGAAAGACATGTAGCAATGGGAAATGACGCCAGCATGTAGGTCACATGCACGGAAGGGAAAGTTACCATAGGGTTACTTGACAATGGAGTAAAAGTTGATCAGGAGAAGATTGCAGCCATTGAAACAAGAAATGTTGGGCATGCAGGGTTCCTTAGCCTTGGAGTAAGCACGTGAAAAACAAGACAAGTTGGTCGTATGGCTAAAAATAGAAACATTCATATGGGTGTAATATGTGATCCACGCTAAACTAGCAAGCACGAAGGCGCTAGAAGGAAGCATTCCTTCATAATGAGGGGTCAAATCAGAATTAAAACTCACAGTCATACGGAGGCTATGATGAGTTAAAACAAGATATCGCACAATCCCAAAGAGGAGAGATTGCATGATACGACCTCTCAAATTCATCAATGCCACATACTTTCTAATTCCCTTCATAAATCTACCTTTTTTATTCATATTACAAACCTCAAATTTTAAACCCCACCACCTGTCAGCCACCTCAGTAATAGAGCTCGTCCACCAGGCCCAAAGGAAAAACAAGTGGGTCCCCCAACTAGCACCCAACACCCAAAGATCTCTAAACACATAATGAGTCAAACAGTTAGGATCCCTCCACCTATCGGCCATATCAGTGTTAACGCTCATCCACCATACCCAAAATATAATCAAGTGGACCTCCCATCCCGCACCCAACACCCAGAGATTTGAATTCATCATGATAATTGGTTGCATTTCTCTCTCAAGATGATATCTTGAATTTTTGGTGGTATCTTCTCCATTTTCCTCCAACATTTAGAGTATCCCTAGCAAGTGCCAAGATTATCCAAGGCATCCACCACTTGGTTTCCCTCCCTAAATATATGTGTCACTTTTTTACCCCTAAGCTTGGATAAAAGGAACCTAGTGTCCAACAAGATATCGTTAGTATTCCAACCAATTAGTCTGTCCATATTCACAGCATCAGTAATGGACTTAGAGTCTCCTTCAATGTGGAGATTAGCGATCCCCAGAGAGACAGCAATTTTGAGGCCCATGAGCAACACCCTAGCTTCTGCCACAATAGAGGACTGGAAACCAATACCTCCAGCAAATCTCACGACCATAACCCCCCTGGGGTCTCTAATCACACCACTGATACTATCCCTACGTGTGTTGCCCTTAGCAGCCCTATCAAAGTTGAGTTTACACCAGCCTCTAACTGGAGGCTCCCATCTAGTATTTTTCTTGGCTAAGGATTTTGAATTGTCAAATGAGTTATCCTATAACCCCTAGTGCCAAACCTTGGCCATTCTAATTTCGTAATCAAGAGGTCACTTTTTTAGGAGTTTCCCCTTAAAGAGTGATATGTTTTCCTTAATGAGCCGAACACCAATGCCAAAAACATCCCTAGGATTCCTCTCAATATTCCTAAAGACCTTATTGTTCCTCTCCTTCCACAAACACCAGCCCAAAATAGGAGGAACCTGATTCCAAATTTCACCAGGCAGGGGATGGGAATAGAAACCACTCCAGCCCAGAATGAAGGATAAGAGATCCTTATTCATCACCCAAGAGACTTCCAGTTTTTCAAAGGTCAGCCCCCAAACTTCAGTAACAAATGAGCAATGTAACAACAGGTGACTGACAGTTTCCTCCCTGCACTTACAAAGTAAACATCTATTGGGAATAAAAAAATCCTCATTTCTTCAAATTGTCCTGGGTAAGAATCCTGTTTTGGCAGGCCGTCCACCAGAAGAAATTTATTTTAGGGATCATGTGGTGGTTCCATATCTTCCTCCAAGGTTCCTCTGTAGTACCCTATTTTGTTTACAGTTTGTACGTTGACTTAACAAAAAGCTCCCCCTATTTATCAAAGGTCCAAAAAAACTCATCTTCTTTGTCATAAGAGGGAAACTTGGTGGTAGAGAGGATCTCCTAGAGGAATTGGGCCAAAAAAAAAGGTCATGAGACTGGGGACAACAAAATATTAGGTCCTTCCAGGCCCTAGCCCCAAGGAGTCCAAAATCATAATCACTGATATGGATACCAAAATACCTTTGAGCCAATCCCATAAGATTCATAAAATTAGAACAAACTAGAGGGGTCTCAATTAGCCACGTATCTTCCCAAAATCTAATCCACATTCCATTGCCCATTTTCCACTAATCCCATTCATTAGTAGGCCTTGTGTTCTACAAATGCTCCTTTGGGCCAAGGAGCCCTGGGGGTGAGACTCTGAGAGACAATTGATCAAAGGTTTGTCCAGAAGATATTTGGAATTTAAAATTTTGCACCAATCCTTAGCGTTCCTTAACTGATCCCAACCAACCTTGGCCATCAAATCCTTGTTAGTGTTGACAATAGTTCTAACTCCTAGGCCACCACAATTTTTGGCTTGATAGACCTTTTCCCATTTAACCAAAGCGATTTTCTTCTTGTCCTAGGTCCCAGACCAGACAAAATTCCTTTGAATTTTTTCAAACTTATCAGCAATGTACTTAGGAATCTTAAATATGGAAAGGAAATAATTTGGTATACCTTGAAGGGTCGCTATGAGTAGTTGGATTTTTTCAGCATGTCTTAGGATGGAGCCTTTCCACCCAGCCAAATTTCTTTGAATTCTTTCTAGTATCAAATTCCAGAATTTAGGGGTAACCTCCTTAATCATGAGAGGGAGCCCAAGGTAGACTGAGGGGAGGGACCCATTAACACATCCCAAAACCCTAGTCACTTTGGTTTGCAAATTAGGTGCGTTGTTAAATAAATAGATCATGCTTTTATTATAATTGATGCATTGACCAAAACATGAAGCATAATTGTTAAGGCATGCTTTCCATTTCCTAGCTTCCACCACAAAGGCTTTCCCAAAAAGAAAAGTGTCATCCACAAATTGTTGCACAACAATTGGTTCTAGGGAAGAAGCCGCTTTGATGCCCATAATGGAACCTTCTGACAACAGACCAGTAAAGTTCCTACTGATCACATCAGCAATCATGATGAAGAGATAGGGATATAGGGGGTCGCCTTGTCTGATCCCTCTTCCAGCAGAGAAGAAACCAAAGGGGGACCCATTAACAATAACAGAGTACTTAACAGTATTAATACACTCCATAATGATTTTGATAACTGAATTGTTGAATCCAAACTTAGCCAAAACCTTTGGGATGAAATCCCATAAAACTTTATAAGCTTTAGAGATGTCTAGTTTAAGATCCATCCCCACATAGTTACATCTATCCATAGAATGGAGCAACTCATGGGTGGTCAAAGTGGCATCAATAATATGTTTCCCAAGGACAACCTTTTTGGGTAGGACTGATGATTTTATCTAGAAGGGGCTTGATACGGTTCACTAAAATATTAGAAATGGTTTTATAAAAGGTGTTACATAGGCTAATGGGTCGAAAATCAGTCATGGATTGAGGCTCGCCAATCTTAGGAATAAGGGAAATGAAGGTGTGATTTATTTGTTTAAGGATTTTACCATATTTGAAGAAATCCTTAGCCACTAGCATGAAATCCCCACCCACAGTATCCCAGAAAATCTGAAAAAAGGCAAGAGGGAAACCATTAGGGCCCAGGGCTTTAAAAGCCCCCATGCTAAAGGTAGTCAACCAAACTTCTTCTAGAGAAATAGTACTGAGAATCCCCTTATTATCTTCCTAGGAAATGATGGTAGGTAGATGGTTGACAAGCACATTGTCCAAAGCTAGGTTTGGTGCCTCAGTTGGGGCTGAATAAGCCTCTTGAAAGTAGTTAGTAGCACAAAGGCCAATCTAGGCAGGATTTGAAATCACCACACCAAAATCATCAGTCAAATTAGAAATTTGATTCCTTTTCCTATGCTTTATGGCTGACACATGAAAAAAAGAGGTGTTCCTATCACCTTCCTTCAACCATTGGACTCTAGATTTTTGCTTCCAAAAGACTTCCTCATTTTTGAGAACCCATTCCCATTCCATCTTAGTTCCCCTTTCCTGGTTGTGAATCCATTGGCTATCATCTCCTTCCTCCATTTTCTTTTGTAAGGTTCTCAACTCTTCTTCTAAAAACTTTTTTTGTGAAACACGACACCAAACACACTCTTGTTCCATCCTTTAACCATGTTTTCAATATGTTTGAGTTTGAAAAAAATATTAAGCATGGGAGAGCCATGGATAGGAATATTCCACCATTCAACAATTTTATTTTTGAAGTCAGGGTGAGAATTCCACATTATCTCAAAACAGAAGGGGATGGGACCCACAACAAGATAAATATTAGTGTTCAAAAAAAGGTGGTTATGGTCAGAGACCGTCCTAGGCAAGGTTATTAGATTAGCATCGAAAGCATTAGTCCAATGGGTATAGCAGAGGAAATGGTCTAAACGGACCTGAATTAGGTGTTCACCAAAGCGTCTATTAGACCAAGTGAATTTCTGACCCATGAGCTCAATATCAATTAAACCCGAAAAATTTAGAAAATTAGCCAAGTTAGACATGCTATAAGAGTAATCGAAGAGGCCACCACTTTTTTCCAACAGTCAGAGAGGAGAGTTAAAATCTCCAGAAACTAGCCAATGGCCTCTCCTATTCTAAGTAATTTTAATTGCAAGTTCATGCCACAATGTACTCCTCGTATTCCTCTGATTAGGAGTGTAAATATTAATTATGGACCAGGATTCACCAAGGTAAGTAAACAAGGCCCCCGCACTATTTTTACAGTGGAATAGTTCAGAGCCCATAAATTTTGAAAGATTCCAAAGCACAGCCAGACCTCCCGAAGCACCCTCAGCATAATTGTAGACATAGGATGCATTTGGCCAAATAAATTTAGCAACTTTATCAAAAATTTCCTTCATCATTTTGGTTTCTTGTAGTAGGCACACATCAATCTTATGTTCCAAAATATAGTTCTTCAGAGCAAGTTGTTTGTGGGTGTTATTGAGCCCACGAACATTCCATGATATAACTCCCATTTCTGACCTTTTTTTGAGGACACGTCCAATGTCCTCTATTTACCCAAGAAAATCTCATTTGTTGTTTCTCTCATCCTAGTGTTCCTCTAGGAGGGCCTTCCTGGATTTGAGTCACCTCCTAAATCTTCCTTCTTCTTCCTTCCTTTTTTCTTTGGCATTGTCTAGATCCCTTCTTCTGCAATTTTCTCAAGCTTCAAAGCCCCCATACTTTCTATAGATTCATCAATAAATTTGATGCTCTTCTTCCCAAATTTCACCATCCTCAGTCATTGTCTTGCAAGTCCCCACAGAGACCACCGCAAATCAAGGAACAGTCATCAAAGAGCTAGGGTCCTGGGTCATCTGGATAGTCATGAGTTTAATAGCATACTCCAATAAGGCATTGGGGTCGACTAGGCTAGATTGTGGTTCAGCAAAGGTGGTTGAAGGTGGAGGTTCATCAGGGGAAGGTGCAACATTTGGAGAAAGAAGCCCAGATTCCTCTGGGGGAAGGGGATCAGTTCCCATAGGATTAAGATTCTCCAAGGTATAGTCAACCTTAACCTCCCGACTGAAAGAGGATTTGCAGTCAGAGAAAAGATGGCCAGCTTTTGCACACTTTTGATAGTAGACCATAGCACTTTCGTAACACACTAGTTGTTTCTAGTTACCAAACTTAGAGCACAACTTAACTATGTTCAAAAGGACTTTATCTACACAAATATTAATATAGAATCTCGCAAATTCTAACCTAGATTTTGACTCGGTAACAGAGTCAGTGGTGACAAACTGACCCAACGAATCCCCAATACATTTGAAAATGACTTCATCCCAATACTCAAGAGGTAAGCCCGATAGCCGCACCCAAATTGGAGCCGACTTATTCAGATCTATAGCAGGGTCAAAACCTGGATTCCAACAACACATAGCCAAGCTATGTTTCCCATACACCCATAGGCCCGCTGAAAGAGTCACCACCATGTCTTCCACCATCATGAATCTGAACAGAAAAAGACCACCAGCCATCGCGCAAATCTCCACACTACTCTTGAGATGCCATTTTTCCACCGCCCATTTTTGAACCATATCCGTCGTTGGACGAAAAGAAATAAATCTCCCCACCACAACATTCTCCATGGAGGAGAGAATCCTATCACAGACCGAATCAAGAATGTCAAAATTCATCCCAAAATCCTTGACAACCTTAGGTAAAAGAGGGGTGATGGAAGAAACTTGCTTTCCATTGGATAAGACATCCTTCCAGCCAACAACCAGAAAGATCTCCACCACCATCATAGAAGATTCGCCTAGGACCGCAAAGGTCTTTGAAAGGCCCATAGGAGAAGACGTTGTCCCCGCATGGGTGGTACCCAAGGGACATGGGCCCAAAATCAAGGTGATTAGGTCAAGGGGGACAGAGGGGGACCGTTGGGTACCCCCAAAATAGAGTCCACCATGTATGCAAGAAGTTCAAACGCAAGCAAAGGAGAGGGAAGCGAGAAGGTTTCCACTTGAAAATTATTTTTATAAAATATTAAGGTTTGGGCCTTGGTTATTGGCACTACAGGCAAGAAGCCCCACCAGTTCACCAAGGAGCCTCCCCTTAACACCAGGGTAAGCAAACTCCATTTTTGATGCGGTGGAGAGAAAACCCATGAGGTTTGAACCTTGGTTGTTTGCTCTACAAGAAAGAAGCCCCACTATTTCACCAAAGGGTCACCCCTTTCTTGATTTGTTGCCTAACCCAAATTTTCATATTTCCTACAAGACTTTAACATTAACATCTTAGAATCCATAATGGCAGAAGCAATTCTTTTCATTTGGAAGTTGTATCATGTTAGTGAGCAAAGGCATAAGTGATTAACTTGAACTTTGCAAAAATTTCATCAAATTCTACTTTCCTGCTCTCTTTACCATATCAAATTTTTCCCCCATGCTTCAATTTTTAACCCAATAAACAATTGACACAATTAGGTTGCATCAAATACAGTGTCTTGAAAAGATCTTTGAATTTATTATAGAAAATAATTCTTGACAATGTAATGTGCCTCTTTGAATTAGGCACTTTGCATCAATTCCATATCTTTGATCAGCTTCTTGGAGGAGAAACTGCTTTTGGAAAGCACAAGCCAGCACATTCTATGTCATCATCAATGGGCTCAATATAGTAGATCAACGATATGGATTTTATGCAAGAGCGCTGACTCAAATATGCATATTATATTTTAAAAATTCTTTTCCAAAGCAAATTCAAAGTTATTTTCAACATATCATATCTGGTGAGACCAAATTTTCCCAACTGTTGACTAGGTGAAAATGCAAAAAACAATAGCCCGCAATTTTAGTGAGTATGAAATCATTGTTGAATCGATTATCGTTCAAATTTTTTGTGTCTTTAATAAGAATGATTACTATTCAATTGTAATGCTTATCCAGATCTTCATTTAGTTATTGTTTGGAGATAACAATATCAACCATATTTTTGGACATATCTTGCATATCTATCCTGTTGCAAATGAGATCACGCCCGTTACAAAATAGGTATGCTACTATGCATAAAATCACTAAAGCATTGCAGAGCATTGATTTCTTTATTGGAACCACATTGGAAAATCAAATTTTTTATGCATCGCTAAACTGAGTTGCAGCTTAATCATATGATATTTTTTGTCTGCATTTGAATTTTCTAAATTGCTCCTTGTAGATTACAAATATGTTTCAATTTCATCCAACATATATCTTAGCAGTTCCCACCATGTACCATAGCATCTAGAGAATTTTCAAATAAGTAAATACCTGCCATTTGATATCAACAAACTTCAAAATCATATAAGATCTTAATAAATAAAAATTCCCTCTTTGTTTTAAGACATGATTGACATAAATATCCCATTGCATATTCTTGCTAGAACAAATGGAAAATGCAGACTACACTTACTATACAACAAAAAATATATTGGTCGCTTGAAAAATGTGATGAAAAGAGGCAAGTGTAATATCCTATTTATGTCACACATAGGTTTTCTCTTCATATATTTAATTATCAATCTACTTCTCATTGTTCATAAACCTTAAGGTCTTAGTTTTTGCATAGTTTATTCACCTCCTCAAACTATTTCATAACAATGAAACCTATGTTGTTGTAGGATTTGTGTCTATGTCTGGATAGAAAATAAAAAATTAATTGTAGTTCACTATATAATTTACATTGTTATGTTATACTATTTTGCAGGTCTTCATTTCATGTATTAATATCTATTGTTTATTGTTCTCTACATTCATAATTTTCCTTCCTTCGCTAATAGCAAGTGCCCTAGATTGCAGGTGTCTTTGACAACTAATTCTATCAAGCTTATAGTGTTCTCAACAAAGGATAGTTTCAATTGCTCTTGCTAAATGAAACAACAACACAATTAATACTTTGGTTGATAGGGTTAAAGTCACAAAGCCAAAAAATATTCCAAATATGAATAATTCTCATTTTAATCAAATAGGTTGAATTGCAAGTAGCTATTTCCAATCTTAAGCATGGTTAATAGACAAATTGACATTGAAGTTTAAGGTCTCCTAACAAAAATATTATTTACATTGTTTTCTCATTGGCTCAGGTTGTTTGAAGGGGTTGGATTTTGTCTCTTGAGAGGGTTTACATCTAATGTGTAGCAAACCACAAAAACTAAAATTTGTAAGTTCCTTTAACACTATCATTTTTTGCATTGCCTATACTCTTGAATACATTATCTAATGGAAGTCGAGCATGTGTTTATTGTTAGTATTTATGTCTATTGTTCTCAAAATGAAGAACAAGGCACTTGTAAGTTGCTATAACCTTTATATTGGCATTTTATACTTGTTAATAACATTGCATTGTATTTTCTCATTCCTATTGCTTTTTGCTTCATCTATTTTACCATATAATGTCTATTCTTTACTATATTTGAATGTTTTTATGATTCATTCTTTGTTATTGAATTAAACACTAAACACTAAACACTATGATTCATTGATGACGCCTTCTCTGCTGCTCACGATTGAGGCTGGAACTAATATTATCTCTTAATGCAAAAAGGAAAAGAAATATAAAAAACATTATAAAAGATACAGGAACTTACAATCACATCCAGTTAGGTATCTCCATTCTTAATCATGGAAAGCAAAGAAATAGACATTAATGAATTGTGGTGTTCATTATTTAACTCAACAACAGATACTAACCCACACAAACAATGAATTCTACTAAAGAATATACATTAACATACAAAATGCAAACAACAACAAACACTAGACATTAACCGATAAAATGCAAACATGTAAATGAGCATAAAATGACACTGTAAAATACATAGCAACTTACAAGTGCCTAGTTTCAACAGTCACTGATTCCTATGGCCTTCTAATATTTTTCTGTATACTTGTCCTTTTCCATCCATTCTCACTGTGAATACATAGCATCATAATGACACCCTTATACATATATAGTAAATCATTTTCATTCTTTATATTTGAAATGCCTCATGGATTTTTGAATTTCTTTGATATAGTTGTGCTCTTGCGCCCACTCTTGTTATGCGTACATATCACCTTCATAATTGGCCTATGCATAAATAGCCTGCCACTTTTGTTAAATATCAATACAGTGTAATGCAACTATCATTAATGGCTTATGGTATAAAGTTCACCGATTTTTAATGTATATTCAATTGATTGAAATGCATCTTAAGCATTACATATTTATCTATTGACATAGCCTATATCCATCGTAGTTGAGAATGGGGGAATTGGAAATAAGTTGATCTTCTTGTCTGCCTTCTCAGAAAAATTACCAAACAGCAGATACATGCTTTGAAAAACAACATTTCTATGTACTATCAAATGCCTTCTTGCATGTGGTGACTTGATTTTTATCCATAAAATCAATTATTTTCACCCATCTCTCAATGTCTCTTCTCTCCTCTAGCCTATTATTCAAATTCACTAAAGATCATTGTGTTCACATGTAATAGTTGTATTCTCCATTGGAATTCACATTGCCCTCTCTCAATATATACACAATAAGTGATCCAATTCTTTCATTCTTCATGTACTCACTTGCTCAGCCACTTTGCATCTACCATATTCGAAACAAAAGGTAAGAGATTTGTAAGTTCCTATATCTTTTACATTGTCATTTTTTTGTGTTGCTTACTTAGTCATTTGCATTGTTTGATGAAACAAACATATATGTTTGTTGACAGGATCTATGTCTTCCATCTTTGAAATAGTTGTCCTTGCTTCCTTCTCACAAGCATTTGAAAGGACATTTGTAAGTTTCTTTTCATCTTGTATCTCTTTAATATTTAACAATTTTTCTTTCTAATATTTTCATTATTTTTGCTTTTAACAATTTTTTTGCATGAACTAATTACTACTTTTAATCTTTGGATGCAGTCACCTGGATCAATGAAGTTCCAAAAAATGTCTTTGTTGGTGATCATTGATATACATGATGCTTTAGTCACAATGAAATTATCATTTCCATATGCATCAAATTGACTAATTCTATGTACACAATACTATTTGGATTTCTATAAATTATATATCTCATAATTCATTGTAATCTATCAAATACCATATTTGAGAGGATCTATGTCTGTTGAGAGGATCTGTGTCTCTCATCTTTGAAACAGTTGTCCTTGCTTCCTTCTCACAAGCATTTTAAAGGACATTTGTAAGTTTATTTTCAACCTAAATCTCTTTAATATTTAACAATTTATTTTTCTAATATTTTCTCTTTGTGTTTTTAACTATTTCTTGCATGAACTAATTAGTACTTTTAATCTTTGGATACAATCACCTAACTCGACGAAGTTTCAAAAAATGTCACATGCAACTATAGTCACAATGAAATTGTCATTTCCATATGCATCAAATTGACTGATTCTATATACATAACACTATTTGGATTTCTATAAATTACATATCTCATAATTCATTGTAATCTATCAAATAACATGTTTCTGATTTTGGCAACTTGATCAAGGATATTTATCTTGGTTTGGGAAATACTTATTGAAAAAAAACTTATGTTGGCACAAATATTTTTTTTAATAGCTATATATATATACATTATTTGATATCATCTCATCTTAGTGCAGCATCACATTTTTCTACACTCATATATCATTTAATTCATTACTTTCCTTAAGAACTTTTTATTACGTTTTTGTAAAGACTTGACATGATAATGTGTTGATCATGATAAAGAATGGAAGAAAAAATTTGTATGCACACATGCAATGCAACTGCACTTCAATTTACTACATGAAAATGAAGATTATTTTTCGGTAATTGGAAAATGTCCTCATGTAAAAAATGTTTAATCTATGTCTGATGTTTTGTGAGTGTAAAAGGAATCATTTCTAACATCATATGGCTATTACAATAACGTTCTATACTTTCCCTATAAAGTGTCGTTTTATACTTTTCTCACTCATTTGTATTTAGTCGGTCAATGTCTACTGATTCTTTTTGTATGCATTTACTATGCACATATGTTCCAATTGCCTTTTGATTTATTAAACGAAAACCTAAATTGGATCTAAGTAATTGGGGAATGTCTGTGTCTTTAATCATTCAGTCTGTGTCTTCTCAAATACTTTTTGATTGTCAGTTTGTACCACTTTAAGACAACCATTTAATAGTTGTTTTACATCATTGAATTTTATGGGTCTATGTTCTTCCTTTGTCATTACATAAATAAAATAAAATAAAATAGTTTCCAAATACAAAATATTGATTATGTATATGTCTACATATTACCTATATATACATCAATGTGCATGTGTATCATGAAAAATATAGATATACACATAAAATGCATATAGACATATATTTCTACTATCCATAAATGCACTCTTCATGTGTAGATATGCATGTAGACATGCATACATATATGTGTATCTATATATATGTATGTATATGTCTATATATACAAATCTATATATAAGTGTAAGCAATTGCACTACATATACATATACATACTATATACATACTATATACATATATATATGTATCATTATATATACATACACATACATATATATTTATATATGTATATAATAATACATATGATAATAATACATACTATATACACATATATACATGTGCACACATATATATATACACACATCAGACTTTATTGTTTAGCTATTCCTAGTATTCCAAATAATAGTTAATATGCATATGTTACAATGTCTAAAGATCATAAATTGTTTGTCAGCTACATGATTAAATGTGAATAGTCAAGAACAAAAAATTTAACAAGATAAATCATACATTTAACACAAAATTTACTACTCAACATTCATATTCCAAAACACAAATTGAAAATGATCGATCATAACATCGTTGCAATATATATATATATATATGCACCAATACACACACACAAACACACACACACAAAAACACACTCACACACACACATATATAAATGTTTGTGATCAACATCCTATACTATTTTATAGCTACTCCCACTATGCTGAAAGATAGATAATATACACACCTGATGTTTAAATATCATATATTTTTTTCTAGTTGCATGGTTAAATATCACTACTAAACACATAAATTTTACAAGGTGAACCATACAACTTAGTCAAAAAAATTCCTATTCAATGTTCACATTAAAAAGACAAATTGAAAATGATCAATCAGCCTTTACAGCACAAGAGATGCATACCCAAGATCTACACTAACAAAACTTTTCTATTATCATTCTCTTTTGTCATGGACAAACTGACAATGACCATCTTGTTTCTACATCGTCAATACATCAAGTTATGTCACCTTTCTTCTTATGTGCTTTTGCATTAAAAATTTCAATCAAACATTGACAATATCTTCTCTTGCCATTCTCATGCCTACTTACCCCTGTTTCAATTTGTGTATTCTAACCCCTCTATGTTCCAATGTATATATATCTATTTATACATATTTACAAATATATGTATGCACATCCCCTTCAGAATCCATTGATTTCACCTTCTACAAACAATTCGAGCAAATCACGAAACAAGCCAAGAATGAAAATGTAGAACATATAGGAAATTACAAACGCTAATTCTATTGCCTTGAACATGGTACATATAAGCCCTCTCAATAGACATATATTAAAACATCAATAGATAAGATGGCCAATTGGATATGTGTATATAGAAACAAATGAAAAACATATCAAAACAAATGGAAAATGGAAAACACATACATGTATATAAACACACACACACACACACACATATACACATAAACATACAAACACTATTTCAAACAATGAAAAATGGCCATAACTTACAATGTTCGAAGACCATAAATTGTTGGCCAACTATATCCAAAAAAATGATTGACTAAAACACTCAACTTACCCAAACTTTAAATGATCGATCAAGGTCTAGAGAATGAATGATGTACACTCTAAATCCAATTGTTAAAGTATAGACAACTAATATCACAACTACCCGACATTACATAAATAACTACTATCACAACTACTCGAACAATTTCAAAAACCTTAGTTTCCCTATCCGATAGGGACTCCAACTCTTTCTAAGCTCTTGTTTTAGGTATAAACCATTTATACTATTATACCATTGGCACAACTAGACATCAAAAATTATTGCATTAATATTTGAGATCATAAAGATAGTATACGTATTTGCATTTCTACTTGACATGTCTTCCAACTTGTTCAAAATTATTAAATCAATTCAAGGGTTTAATTAAGTCAAAATGACTATAGCAAGTGGCCTCCCACATCTATAAAAATAAGCAACAAAATGTTAGCCTTATCAAGACATTATGAAATATTGTCAATCTCTAGATAGTAGGAAAGGCAAAAGAAACAAAGGTGAATCAAGTGAAGTGAAAAATAAATTTATGCAAATTACCAAATCAAATTTGTAATTACAATACATTCCTAGAACTACAAGCTTGCCCTAATCCCCAAACTCAACCTTTCATTTATTGCATTTACATTCTCTAATATAACTATTACAATTAATCTACTTTATTAATCTCAATTGTCACTATTCAATCTAGGTTAGTTTGTCCTTAATTTATTGTATATACTTTAATTAGCCTAGGTTAACCCATAAGGAAAGTTTTCTTTCCTTTACAATAAAATATGTTATTAAGTGATAAAGTTATTTCTTTGAAACTATTGATACTCAAATAAGGCAATCACATGTTGATGTGCTAAATGTGTTCAATACCCACACCATACAAAAAGCATCAATAATGAGAATTCACATGAATGAATGAATTTGACATGTAGGTTAACCTTTAAGATTGAAAGACCAATTCCTCTCCTAATCTAGCTAAGCCTAACACTGATTAGGATGGAAAGGGTTCAAAGTATAACTTAAAACCTAAACTAATTAAATGGTGATGCCACAAAATACAAGGCCTTTCCAATTGCACATGGATTAATATCATGAGATTCATTAGTTGATAGAAAATAAAAAGACACATTGGTAGCAATAAAGGTAAGAGAATAGTCGATATTGGCATAGTGTGATGGTTTAAATATGGTTTTCTTGTTCTTACTACCAAGGTTCAAAGCCCATCGAGGTGTTATTGTCAAGTGTTTATGTTGGGAATAAGATCCCTTATTTGTGACCTCATCAGTTCATAACTCCAAATCAAAAGTGTTTACTCCTTTAAAAAATAAAAATAAAAGCAAGATAATAATTGTTCTATGATCAAATGTTTACCATAGATCAATAAATGCTTGCAAAAAATTGACAATTTCTAGACAAATGAAAATATAGAGAAGATTTCTTGATAAAGCCATGAATAAATAGAGAACAAAGGATTTCCACTATTAGAAACAAAACAACAATCAAAAAATACAAGAGGTAAGACTAGCTTACATAATCATATAGACTACCAAAAATTTAAATTAAATTTAAATCATTTGCACCAAAATCCAAAGATACAGTTTTTTATTACCATAGAGACAAAGTTTCACTAAAAAATTCAACCTTTAATCAATAAATTTCAATCTAATATATATCTGAAAAGAAAATAAAGAAAATAAAATGAAAAGAAATTTGAATTGTATAACAAGATTTAAAAATAGTCCCCAAAAAATTAATTGTCACTATTAAAAAAAAACATACAATCACCCATAAATATTACTTTCCATGATAAACAATATCATAATGAAAACAATTAAATGTATAAAACTATTACTATGAAAAAAAGGTCTTTTGATTATCTTGATTATCTTCCCTAGCTCTTTATCCCCCACCAAAAACCCTAATTTTTGCCATTGTGGGTTCTCTTCTTTCATTTCTCATGCATTCTCCATTTTTATGTATTCAATCTTCTTTGAATTGTTAACGCGAACTTTATATCTAAACTCATTGCCTAATATGCCTCCTTAAATTTTATACTCGAAAAGGGCAAAAATCTTTGAAAGAATCCCATTAAGATAGCACCTATATACACTAAGAAATTCAAAATATTAAGAAATATGAACCGAATTTCATATAAATTTATGTTGCCACCTATTGACATAAGATCCATAATATGTTCTATGTGTCACATCTAAAATGGTATGTGGAAAATTCAACTTGCATGCTTAATTGGGATACATTACAAGTACGATATTTGGTAATCATAACCATATAGCAAAAAAATTTACTTTAGCATCAATGAGTGTAGGTGGGGAATCACACTCTTGAGCAATAAAAGCTCTAATCTATGACCAATATTTTGAAGAAAGTGGAACTCAAGAATATATGCAAGAAATAAAATGTTTATTTCTAGGATGTAGTATATTGATCATACAAACTCAATATTTAATAGTTTTGATTAATGGATTTTTGGATGTAATTAAGTAATTTATATACATTCTAATGAAATTATCTTATGATAATGAATTATGATTTATGATTAAATTGTTAATTCTATAAATGTCAACTTGATATAGTATTGATTTTTTCTTATTTATCAAATGAATTATTACTATTTACTAATAATGAATACATACTTTTATAAATTCATTTGGCTGTTGAATTGTGATTGCAAGGTATTTTTTTCCAAAAGAAGGTTGTTGCTTCATTTTAAAAATATCATTATATGATTATATACAAGAGTTTTACCTAAGTCTTAAGTAAAAAAATCCTAACCTAACCTATTCCTAAACTCTACTCAAGTCATAGACCCTCTACAATCAACACTACATTTGATTTTCTCTTTATTATTGGAAGACATTAGTTTGAATGAAATGAATATTTGAAAGGAGTATATATAAGTTTTTTAAATGCAAAATCAGAGGGCATTTAGTTGAAGGCTATTAGAGAAGTGGTTGGAATATTGGCACAAACCCACCATACTAGGACTAGTATGGTGTTGTGGGGTCACACCACTCCACTATAGTCCTTAAAGGACTCAAATTCTTTTGTTCCATGGTATGGAAGTGGTATGAAACTTTAAAGATTGCATTTAAACTTGGGGAAGATGATGTAGACATATTTAATGATTACATTTAAAATTTATTGAAGGGTGTTCCCCAAAATATAAAGTTATTTTATTCTAGAAAATGGTTCATTTTAAGACTAAGGTCAAAAAGTAGGAAGATGCACATGTTGAAGAATAGAATGTTGGATTAGGGGATGGAGAGTGTAATACCCCTCTGTTTTTCTCTATTGTGCGAACTTTGTTGTTTCCTCTTTTATGCTTTAGTATTATATTGTAATTTGACTATGTACTTGGTTACAGTTGATCACTATTTTATCATGATGTATCTTGTTGTGATGATACTATATTTGGATGTGATATTATGGCAGGTTTGGAGTTAGCATATGTGGATATTTAAATTTATGATGTTTCATGCTTTCGATTATGCTGCTATGTTAGATGCGTTAGTTAGTACTACTGTATTAGTGAAGAGGATGGTATCGCATCACTTGCTTGCAAGTGCCCTGCGATTTCGTGATTTCCTCTTCACAGTGTGCCTTATTTATGACATATTATTGCATGTGGATATATTCTTTGTTCGCAGGTTGACAGGTACAGGACATCGACTCCACCTAGTTTCACAGGTTTGAGCATGTCCAAGGCCCAACGGCATTTGATTGGGAGATAGTAGTTAGGATTTCCATGCCAAGTCGTCACCCTGGTCATAGTGTGTCGTCGGTCCTAGTGTGGTCCAATTGTTCTATTTTGTTCAAATTTGTCTTGTTTCAGTTTATTTAGGAAGTTAGAATAATGTTAGAAATGTGATTTAAATTATTGAGTAATTCAATTTAATTAACAAATAATTTAATCTTGTAGTAGATTTATTTTATTAATTGATTAAGTTATTTGTGTTGAAATGAATTACATTATTCATTTTGGAAATGCATGAATATTTAAGTTGGAATTGAAAATTAAGAAAATGATTAAAAAGTCAATTTAGAAATTTGAAAATTCAAAAATTCAAAAAGAAAAGATATTTCCTATTCTGTTTTCTGGAATTGATGAGGGTGGTTGTAGGATTTTTGGGAAAAAATTGCATTATTATGAATTTTCTTCACAAGTCTTAAAAATGGAGTTTTGGGGGAAAAATTGAAAAGAGAAGAGGAAGGATTGTTCAATTTTGTGGGTTTGGATAAAAAGCTCAAAGAATCTGTGGAGCTTAAAAGGGATTCAAAGCACCATCAGGATCTTTACCATACTTTAAAAAAAATCAGGTTCTCATCTTGTATTAATTGAATTTTTTTTTATTCAAAGGCATTGTGTTGATGGGAAAACTACTTGCAATCTATTGTTTGTGTGCAAAACAAATCTGTGTGAAATTTTGCTTTCAAATTTTGAATAAGATTGTTCAAGTTGGAAATAAATTCTTGTTTGCAAATTATTATTTTCATTTTCTTTTGTTCTCCATTTGTTCTTCAAATTGTTTGAGTTTCAATCTTGAAGGAATGGAGATTATGTGTGTGTATATATATATATATGTGCATATATATATATATATATATATATATATGTGCATATACTTCTTTATATTTATATTTATTTTTTAAATTTGAAATTTAAAAAAAAGTATTTCTTAGCTTCTCTTTTTTTTTTTTTTAAAAAGAGTAAAACTTTTCTTTTTAAAAAAAATAAAAAATAAAAATAACAAAAGTTTCTTTTTTGGGGCTGAGGCTTACCCCATCATTGCCCCCATGGGAAACGGCATGGGGGAGTGCACCCAGCGACTCCTGCGGCCCGCGTGGACTATGCAGCCTGTGCCACCACTATGGGTGGCCGGCACTGCCAGGGCCGCCTGTGCCGTAACCACCAACCGCCGCCAGCCATGAAAGTCGTGGCCGACCTCAGCCCTAACCTAAGTACGAAGCCCGAGGTCACACGACTCAACCATAGGGGTTGGCGCGTGAACTGAGGCTCATGCCCTTGGACTTTTTAAATCTTTAAAATATATATATATATATATAGAATAAAAATAAAATAATAATATTTTGGTTTATTTTAATATTATAATTTTTATAATATTTTAATATTATAATTTTTATGATATTTCAATATTGCAATTTATTATTATTTTAATATTATAATGTATTAAATATTAAAATGCATTGATAGAATAATATTATGATTTTATAATATTATGAGGAGGAAAATAATAGTAATATTATTAAGTATTTTTTTATATTAACATATTAAATGGAGAATTTCATTTATTATTATTTTGTTAAATGAGAATGTTATTCTTCTGGGTTTTATTGAATATGGGAAACAATATTTTATTTAATCATGGGATTTTGAATTGTTGATGTATTGGTAAATGTTTCTTGTATTCGAATGTTAATGTGGAAATTTATGATTAAGTATTATTCCCCCTTATTTGAAATGACGTTTTTAATTTAGTTTATCTGATGCATTGATTACTGAATGCTAGTGAGGAAATGGGTTTAGTGAACCCAAAGTAGATTTGATTATTTCCTTGTTTGTGATTTGTTCATATGGTCATTCAGGAAATGTGGGTCTTAGCATTTGACAAGTCTTCCAGTTGGGTTTTCAAGTTTGTGGGTTGTCGTTTTGTGTAGTCAACCTTTGGATTACCTTGGGTAGTGCATTTCACCAGTTTGTTCCCCGGTTATCACGAACGGGAGTGTGTTGACTATATGTCATGGTTAGGAATGTGGTACCCTTATGTCGCACTTGTGTACCCTTGGGTTGTGGAGTTGTTCCACGTATCATCTTAGAGGAGTGGCTTTTAATGAGGGTCGGCACACGAAGTGGTGCCAGGATAACTCATTGTAAGTTAGTTAATCCAGTGATAACTTAATTAACTGATTAGAGTATCATGTAGTATCAACCACTTAATAAGATAATTATGCCTTACTCATGAACACAAGGGCTTGTAAAGACTTGGGTTGAGACGAGAAGGCCTGGAATGGCAAGATCATTATCTTGTGTCTACGAAAGATAACTGATTTCGCATTGGTTTACATGAGGGGTCGGAAGTCATTAGAGGTTACCAGGATAACCCGAGATGGGGGTCGGGGCCTAGGAAGACTGACCAGGATAACCCATGTAACATTGTGATGACACTTCTCCTAGGTCGATAGTATGTTCGCATCAGTGATGTAGTTGATTATGTTAAATTCTGGAAGCATGTAGCCATTGTGTTAGTAATGTCATTGTATTTATTTCAGTATGGTTGTGTTATCCTATGTCTAGAGGTAGATGTCCTTGGTTAGAAATCCTTATTACTATCTCCTAGCATAGGGGGGTGGACCTTTGGGTTCCACTTGGTTGGGTGGAATGTGCACCTTTATCCATTGGGCTTCCTTCATATCCGTCTGGACGAGATTTTCAATTGGAGAGCTCGTATGATCCAATTTTGTTTCATGCCTTATTATTTCAGTTGATCTTGTGTTATTTTACCCCTCATTTGTTATTGAGGTGGAAGTTGTAATTGTAACCTTATTTACTAAACTTGCCTCATTCAGGGAATGAGTGTTGTAACCTTATTGTTTAATGAATGGTTTAATGAATTTGAAAGTTATCTCTTATGTTTCATGTAAATCATCTTATTTGGAATGTATGTGTTATTTTATAAATTTAAATAATTGTCATGGGTTTTATTTATGTTTGTGTTGAGGTTCTATATAACCTCTGTCTCGTAACCTTAGAGGTTGTTGGCATTACTTAGTAAATTTACTTATTAATTGTACATAAACAAAAAAAAAAAATAGTTTGTTTAAGTAGTTGTTTACAACTTCCTCTAGGGTTGCATAGCAGGGCGTTACACATGGTATCAAAGCCTAGGTTTAAACACTGGGTACTCTAGAATTATGATGGAACCATTAAGCTTTTAGCTGTTTAAGTTTTAGTTGTATATATTGCCTAATACCTTGAAGTGTCTGTGCAGGAATATGCCTCCCAGACGTGGAAGAGGTAGAGGGCGTGTTTGTGGACATGTAGGCGGTCATGGTGAGAGTCAGCATGACTCTCCTCATTTCATTCCTCTTAACCCAAATCATGAGGAACAACAGGCATCTCAGAATGCACCTGAGGTTGGTAATCGTTAGCAGGATCCAACAGGGATCGAGGCAGTGCGTAGAGCACTAGAGGAGGCTTTGGCACTCCTTGGTCTAAGGTAGGTAGAGGTTCAAGTTAACCCTATGGTGAGGGAAGCTCCCCCCAGTCTAAGTCTCACATGAGGGACCTACTCCGGGGACACCCTCCATTATACGATGGATCTGATACTAGGTTAGAGGCCGAGACTTGGCACATAGACCTAGATAGGTGTTTCGCCATGCATCTGTATGGTAGTAACACCAGAGCTCGTTATGCCATCATGCAGTTGAGAGGATTTGCATCCACTTGGTGGAGACTAGAGGAGCAGAAGCTCCATATTGACATTCACACTGCATCTTGGGAGATCTTCTTAGAGAGATTCAAAGCTCGGTTCTTATCTGAGCATTGGAGTCAGTGTTAAGGTGATGAGTTCCATGCTTTGCGTCAAATGGCATTATCAGTTGAGCAATACAAGCGATATTTTTACGAGCTCAAACAGTATGCAGGGATTGGTGACGATGAGAGTATGTTGCTACACCATTTTTTCAGGGGGCTTAAATGCCCATCTTAGCAGTGGTGTGAGGGTTTTTGAACCCAATACCATGGAAGCGGCAGTAGAGAAAGCACACCTGGTTGAGGAGAATTTGAGTATGGCACTTGGAGGGCACATGAGTGTTTCAGTTGGTAGTAGTTCAGTGGCAGGATCTAGTGCTAGAGGAGGGCAATCTCAGGGAGGTATACCTCCTAGGTCTCAGCAGGGGCCATCTCAGGGTTGTCAACAACAGCAGCAGGTATCACAAGGGAAACGTAAAGGTTTCCAATTGAGACAGGGAGACAAGAATTGGAGGCATGTGAAATGCTTCGGTTTTGAGTAGCCAGCACAAAGTTCGTAGTCTACTTTCAGGGGTAGTGCGCAATAGTCTAGCGCACCATCAGGAGGTAGAGGTTTTGGCAGAGGCATTGAGTGTTTTGTATGTGGTCAGTAGGGTCACATGGCTAGAGTTTGTCCCAACAGGGGCGTATCTAGATTTTCATAGGGACCAGTGGCATCTAAGCTGACAGTTGGTGATGCAGGTAGAGGGCATCAAGTTTTTGCAGCGGTTGATAACCGCTAGGTAGAGCATCAGGGCACTGTCATCAAGACATATGGTATGTTGATGGGAAACCTAGTTACCATCTTATTTGATTCAGGAGTGAATGACTCCTTCATTTCTTCATCAGACTTGTCGCGATGTAGACTAGGTGCAGTAAGGAAAGTTGATAGGTGGTAGGTAGAGCTAGCTTCAGGTGCGAAGGTCGCATCGCATTCCCTTGTGCCAGAGTGTAGATTGGAGGCTGGACCTCTCTAGACTATGATGGACCTTTGAGTTATTCCTTTGGGTTCTTATGACATCGTCATAGGGATGGATTGGTTGGAGGCACATAGTGCGGTCTTGGATTGTCAATGCAAGTCGATTCGATGCAGTGAGGCATCTGGTAGAGAGGTAGAGATAGTGGGATTCTAGAGGCTGATTTATTTGATGGTCATCTCAACTATTCAGTTGAGAAGGTGTCTACGTCAAGGTTTCCAGTTGTTTGTTGTCATAGTGGATGACTTGGATCTAGGTGGTGGAGAAGATAAAGTCTCTCTTGATAGTCACCCCATCCTTTAGGAGTATTCTGATGTCTTCCTAGATGAGATTCTAGGGATGCCACCTCAGAGGGATATTGACTTCAATATTGATCTTATACTTGGTTCACAACCCATTTCTCAAGCTCCCTATCATATGACCACCCAAGAGCTGAAAGAGCTTCATTTATAGCTTGAGGAGTTGTTAGAGAAGGGCTTCATTTGCCCTAGTGTTTTACCATGGGGAGCACCAGTCATCTTCGTGAAGAAGAAGGATGGTTCACTTCAGTTATGTATTGATTACCAACAGTTGAACAAACTGACCATCAGGAATTGATATCCGCTTCCTAGGATCGATGATCTATTTGATCAGGTCAAGGGTGCCACCATATTTTCAAAGATTGATCTTAACTCAGGATATCATCAGCTTTGGATCTTTGACTCTGATATTCATAAGACAACATTTCAAACGCGGTATGGGCACTACGAGTTCACAATAGTACCATTCAGGTTAATGAATGCACCTTCTATGTTCATGAGTCTGATGAACAGTGTATTTTTTACATACCTAGATAGGTTTGTCCTCATGTTCCTCAATGAAATTTTGATATATTCTAGGACTATCGTAGAGCATAAGGAACATTTGCGATAGGTATTGCAGTGCTTACGGGATAATTAGTTGTTTGCTAACCTATCAAAGTGTGAGTTCTTCAAGTCTGAGGTGCAGTACCTTGGGCATGTCATCTCAGGGAAGGGTATTTCAATGGATCTTGCAAAGATCCAAGTGATCTCAGATTGGCCTGCGCCCATGAATGTGGCAGAGATACGTAGCTTTATGGGGCTAGCGGGTTATTATAGACATTTTGTGTAGGGCTTTCTGAGGATAGATTATCCTATCACTACCCTTCAGAGGAAGGGGAAGAGATTTTAGTGGTCATAGAAGTGTGAAGCAGCATTTCAAAACCTTAAGGAGATGTTGACTAGTGCACTGATACTTGCTATACTAGATCCGACTGGGGACTTTGTAGTTTGTACAGATATGTCCTTGGAGGGTCGAGTCATTGCATATGAGTCATGCAAACTCAAGGATCATGAGTTGAACTACCCCACCCATGATCTTGAGTTAACGGCAATTGTGCATGCATTGACGATATGGAGGCATTTCCTTCTTGGCCATAGGTTTCAACTACATAGTGATCACAGGAGTCTTCAGTATTTCTTCATGCAGCCCAACCTTAATGCTAGGCAGAGGCATTGGATGGAGTTCCTCTGTGAGTATGACTTTGAGGTGAAGTACATCTAAGGTAAGGAGAATGTCGTAGCGGATGCACTTAGTAGACGGAGACATGAGATATCCGAGTTGACTCTAGTTGTGGATTTACGGAGTCTGATTCTTTCTGCCCTTCTAGCAGATAGTTGGTACTAGGAGGTCAAGACAGTGATAGAGATAGGTAGACCTCTTGAGGGTAGGCATTCAAGATATTCTGTGGATCCAGATGAGTTATTGAGACACACGGGACGCATATACATTCCTCCTTCAGCTGGTCTTTGCACCTTAGTTATGACTAAGGCACATCGTGCACCTTATTCAGCACATCCTGGGGTTAAGAAGATGCATGTAGATTTGTGCCAATTGTACTTTTGGCCAGGGATGAAGTGATATATCATGAATTTTGTGTCACGATGTCTAGAGTGTCAGCGAGCTAAGGTTGAACATCAGCATCCAACAGGGCTCCTGCAACTGCATTTAGTACCAGAGTGGAAGTGGGATATAATCTCATTGGATTTCATTGTTGGTTTACCCAACTCTTCGAGATGGCCTGATGCGATAATGGTGACAATTGATAGGTTGACGAAGGTGGCACAGTTCTCACCTATGTGCTCATCCTATACCGCATCGTCTGTAGCTAGAGTGTGCATGGAGGACATAGTGAGGTTACATGGTATTCCGCGTCAGATTATCTCTGACAGGGATCCAGTGTTTACCTCAGCTCTTTGGACATCATTGCAGCATGTGATGGGGACATAGTTGAACTTCAATTCATCTTATCACCCAGAGATAGATGGACAGACCGAGAGGGTTAATCATATCCTTGAGGATATATTACGTATGTATGTGATGGACTAGCAGACACGATGGGAGGATTATCTCTATTTGGTAGAGTTTGTCTATAATAATGGTTTTCAGAGTTCCATTGGCATGCCCCCATTCCAGGCATTGTATGGGAGACCATGTCGTACCCCCTTGAGTTGGGCCTTGAGATGTTGCAGAATATGGAGCAGCAGGTGGATAGGATTAGAGAGCACTTGGTGGCAGCGCAGGATAGGCAAAAGAAGTATGCGGATGCGCATAGAGTGGATTGTTAGTTTGTTTTAGGCGATAGAGTTTTCTTGCGGGTGTGTCCGCGAAAGAGTCCCATCCATTATGGGAAGAGTTGTAAGTTGGCGCCTCACTTTTTCAGACTTCGAGAAGATTGGTCTTGTTGCTTACTATCTTGCTTTATCGCCCAGTCTCTCGCGCATTCATGATGTGTTTCATGTTTCAATTCTTCGGTCGTACCATCCAGACATTTTTTATGTCCTTCATTAGAATGCATTGCAGGTAGAGGACGGGCAGCTGGCTTTGGAGCCCGTGGCCGTCATGGAGTGCAGAACGCTCGCCCTTTGAGGGTGAGATACTGATCAGGTTAAGATCCAGTGGGATACTAGGGATGACACGTCATCCACACGGGAAGATGCAGCTAGAATGAGGAAACTTTATCCCTATTTGTTCACAAGCTTCCAGGAGTAAGCCTGACCCTAGGGGGGAGGATGTAATACCCCTCCGTTTTTCTCTATTGTGCGAACTTTGTTGTTTCCTCTTTTATGCTTTACTATTATATTGTAATTTGACTATGTACTTGGTTATAGTTGATCACTGTTTTATCGTGATGTATCTTGTTGTGATGATACTATATTTGGATGTGATATTATAACAGGTTTGGAGTTAGCATATGTGGATATTTAAATTTATGTTGTTTCATGCTTTCGATTATGCTACTATGTTAGATGCATCAATTAGTACTACTGTATTGGTGAAGAGGACGGTATCACTTCACTCACTTGTGAGTGCCTTGTGATTTCGTGATTTTCTCTTCACGATGTGCCTTATTTATGACATATTATTGCATGTGGATATATTCTTTGTTCGCAGGTTGACAGGTACAGGACATCGACTCCACCTGGTTTCACAGGTTTGAGCGTGTCCAAGGCCCAACAACATTCGATTGGGAGATAGTAGCTAGGATTTTCGTGCCAAGTCGTCACCCTGGTCACAGTGTGTCGTCGGTCCTAGTGTGGTCCAGTTGCTCTATTTTGTTTAAATTTGTCTTGTTTCAATTTATTTGGAAGTTAGAATAATGTTAGAAATGTGATTTAAATTATTGAGTAATTCAATTTAATTAATAAATAATTTAATCTTGTAGTAGATTTATTTTATTAATTGAATAAGTTATTTTTGTTGAAATGAATTACATTATTCATTTTGGAAATGCATGAATATTTAAGTTGGAATTGAAAATTAAGAAAATGATTAAAAAGTCAATTTTGAAATTTGAAATTTTGAAAATTCAAAAAAAAAAGATATTTCCTATTCTATTTTCTGGAATTGATGAGGGTGGTTGTAGGATTTTTGGGAAAAAATTGCATTATTATGAATTTTCTTCACAAGTCTTAAAAATGGAGTTTTTGGGGAAAAATTGAAAAGAGAAGAGGAAGGATTGTTCAATTTTGTGGGTTTGGATAAAAAGCTCAAAGAATCTGTGGAGCTTAAAAGGGATTCAAAGCACCATCAGGATCTTCACCATAGTTTAAAAAAAATCAGGTTCTCATCTTGTATTAATTGATTTTTTTATTCAAAGGCATTGTGTTGATGGGAAAACTACTTGCAATCTATTGTTTGTGTGCAAAACAAATCTGTGTGAAATCTTGCTTTCAAATTTTGAATAAGATTGTTCAAGTTGGAAATAAATTCCTGTTTGCAAATTATTATTTTCATTTTCTTTTGTTCTCCATTTGTTCTTCAAATTGTTTGAGTTTCAATCTTGAAGGAATGGAGACCATGTGTGTGTATATATATATAGCCTTATATATATGTGCATATACTTCTTTATATTTAGATATTTATTTTAAATTCTATTTTGTAATGTTATGTTGGCAATTTTTAAAAAAAAAAAAAAAAACCAGTATTTCTTAGCTTTTGGTTTTTTTAATTTTCAAAAAAAAACCTTGTAAGAAAAAGACAAAGTTTTATTTTATTTTTAAAAAAAAATAAAAAAAGAAAAGTTTGTTTTTGGGGCTGGGGCTTACCCCACCGTCGCCCCCATGGGAAGCGGTGTGGGGGAGCGCACCCAACGACTCCCACAGCCCGCGCGGACTATGCAGCCTTCGCCACCACTGTGGGTGGCTGACACTGCCAATGCCGCCTGTGTCGTAACCACCAGCCGCCTCCGCCTTTAGCCACAGCGGCTCCTCCACCCGCACCCAGCGTGGCTTCTCCGCCCGTGCCTTTCACCTCCCGGCGGTGCTGCCTCCTGTGGCCACCCTGTGTAAACTATCGTCGCCAACCATGAAAGTCATGGCCGACCTCAGCCTTAACCTGCGCATGAAGCCCGAGGTCCTGCGACTCAACCCTAGGGGTTGGCGTGCGAACCGAGGCTCATGCCCTTGGAATTTTTAAATCTTTTTAAAAAATAATCTATAGAATAAAAATAAAATAATAATATTCTGGTTTATTTTAATATTATAATTTTTATGATATTTCAATATTGCAATTTATTATTATTTTAATATTATAATGTATTAAATATTAAAATTCATTGATAGAATAATATTATGATTTTATAATATTATAAGGAGGAAAATAATAGTAATATTATTAAGTTTTTTTTATAATTAACATATTAAATGGAGAATTTCATTTATTATTATTTTGTTAAATGAGAATGTTATTCTTCTCGATATTATTGAATATGGGAAACAATATTTTATTTAATCATGGGATTTTGAATTGTTGATGTAATGGTAAATGTTTCTTGTATTCGAATGTTAATGTGGAAATTTATGATTAAGTATTATTCCCCCTTATTTGAAATGACGTTTTTAATTTAGTTTATCTAATGCATTGATTATTGAATGCTAGTGAGGAAATGGGTTTAGTGAACCCAAAGTAGATTTGATTCTTTTCTTGTTTTTGAGCTATTCTTATGGCCATTCGGGAAATGTGGGTCTTAGCATTTGACAAGTCTTCCAGTTGGGTTTTCAAGTTTGTGGGTTGTCGTTTTGTGTAGTCAACCTTTGGATTACCTTGGGTAGTGCGTTTCACCAGTTTGTTCCCCGATTATCACGAACAGGAGTGTGTTGACTATATTTCATGGTTAGGAATGTGGTACCCTTATGTCTCACTTGTGTACCCTTGGGTTGTAGAGTTTTTCCACGTGTTGTCTTAGAGGAGTGGCTTGTAACGAGGGCCGGCACATGAAGTGGTGCCAAGATAACTCATTGTAAGTTAGTTAATCCAGTGATAACTTAATTAACTGATTAGAGTATCATGTAGTATCAACCACTTAATAAGATAATTATGCCTCGCTCATGAACACAAGGGCTTGTAAAGACTTGGGTTGAGACAAGAAGGCCTAGAATGGAAAGATCGTTATCTTGTCTCTACGAAAGATAATTGATTTCGCATTGGTTTACATGAGGGGCCGAAAGTCGTTAGAGGTTACCAGGATAACCTGAGATGGGCGTCGAGGCCTAGGAAGACTCACCAAGATAACCCATGTAGCATTACACTTCTCCTAGGTCGACAGTATGTTCGCATCAGTGATGCAGTTGATTATGTTAAATTCTGGAAGCATGTAACCATTGTGTTAGTAATGTCATTGTATTTATTTAAGTATTGTTGTGTTAGCCTATGTCTAGAGGTAGATGTCCTTGGTTAGAAATCCTTGTTACTATCTCCTAGCACGGGGGGTGGACCTTTGGGTTCCACTTGGTTGGGTGGAACGTGCACCTTTATCCATTGGGCTTCCTTTGTATCCGTGTGGACGAGACTTCCAGTTGGAGAGCTCGTATGATCCAGTTTTATTTCATGCCTTATTATTTCAGTTGATCTTGTGTTATTTTACCCCTCATTTTTTATCGAGGTGGAAGTTGTAATTGTAACCTTATTTACTGAACTTGCCTCATTCAGGGAATGATGTTGTAACCTAATTGTTTAATGAATGGTTTAATGAATTTGAAATTTATCTCTTATGTTTGATGTAAATCATCTTATTTGGAATGTATGTATTATTTTATAAATTTAAATAATTGTCATGGGTTGTATTTATGTTTGTGTTGAGGTTCTATATAACCTCTATCTCGTAACCTTAGAGGTTGTTGGCATTATTTAGTAAATTTACTTATTAATTGTACTTAAATAAAAAAAATTAGTCTATTTAAGTAGTTGTTTACAACTTCCTCTAGGATTGTGTAGCGGGGCCTTACAGAGAGGAAGAAGAGCACTCAAGCAAGATGAGTATGTAGAGGGATAGGTGGATCTTCTTGCTCCAATATTGATATGATCCATGACACAACAAAACCCAATTGACAAGTATATCCCACAATATTTTCATAATGTATTTGATTTGTTTTTATTTGTTAAATGAGAAAACAAGGGTCCTAGTGTAATGCCCTGCCACACAACCCTAGAGGAAGTTTCAATTCACAATAAAAGCGTACTAATTTTCTTGTTTTAATAAAGTGAATTAAACATACATGTTCATCTATAATTGACAACATGCCCTAAGGCTACGTAACTAAGATTACTTAAATCCCCATTAACATACAACATTAAAAAAATTCATTGCATTATACAACTCAAGTAATATACATTCATTCAACATAACTTAATAACAAGATAAGAAGATAACATCCATAACATATATCCATTACATGAACAACTGATTACAACACTCATTTCCAGAATGATTCATAAATACATAAGTGTTACAATTACATAAATCCACCTCATAAATACAAGTGGGGTAAAACCAACTTATTACATTTTGAAATACAACAGTGCTAGAAACGAAAACAAGATCCGTGAGCTGTCCAACTGGATGTCTCACCTCCACATATTGAAGATCAAGGGGGACCCAACGGTTTATGGTGCATGTTCCACCCAACCAAGTGGTACCCGAAGGCCCACCCCCCATGCTAGGAGATAGTAACCACATAACATGGGCAAGTTTCTACTACCTCTAACCAAAGGAAGGCTCATACTGACTCAACCAAACACATGCACAATATAAGTCTAACACTATCATGGTCACATTGCTTCCAGACATAATATTAATCAAGTATGATAAAGAATCCATACACACAACACACATCTCAATGTTATCCTAGACAAAGTGTCATCGCATGGTTTGTCATGAGATCTCCTCTAGGAATTCTTCATAGGCTCCGATAATCCTGGTGACCTCAACCAAATCCCAACCCTCATACTCACTCATGTAGAATCAACTATCTCCCGTGAGGACAAAATAGTTGACCTTGCCATTCCAGACCTTCTCACTCACCCCAAGTCTAACCAAGCCCTTGCGTCCATGAGTGAGGTTAAATTATCTTTATTAATGTGAAGTGCATCCTAAACAACTAAGTACATTACTTTAATTTTCACTTGTTTAAATCACTTCTGAAGGTTACCCGATTTACCTCTTCAGGCTCTGGCCCCTAACAAAAGCCACTCTTCTAATGGCTAACACGCTACACAAAACTAGACTCCAAGGGTAACTCAAGTGCTATAGAACTAAACAATGCAATCTCTCCTATTCTAGGAGGCAACAATTAAGGAAACCCACTCCAATATTTGGAGGAAACAAAACACAAAAGGCACTACCCAAGGGAAAACGAATGAGTGACTTAATAAAGAATCAACCCATAATCTCTGGAAGACTTTACAATTTAAAACACAAATCACCCTTTCCCAAAATAATCAACACAAGGACATTTAATATCAAAATACACAAGCAAGGAAATACACTATATTTGGATATCTTAAATCCATTTCCCTAACTTAATTATTTTCAGTAAGAAGCCAATCACCTCGATCAGGTAACAATAAACTAAAATATTTACCTTTACTTTTACAAAGAAAGGATAAATTCAATTTTAACAAAACAAGATATTCAATTGCATTTAAACCATATTATATTCATGCAAGAAAGCTTCTTTCAGTTACACAACAAACACATCTAATTTATATAATTCATTTAAATTCCTCTATTTCACTTAATTTCCTATTATTCCTCAATCAACATATTATATTACAAATTACTTAAAAATACTATTAATTAAAAATTCTACAATAGTATTTAATATATTAATATATATATTCATAAAATATATATAATAATTAAATATAAACCTAATAAACTACATACAAAATATATATATATTTAAATATATATATACATAAAACATACACATAATTACATATCACATATATAATTATATATATATTTCATATATATAAATATTAAATATATATAATATTTTATACCAAATCGAATTAAATCCAAGCATCGTAGTTACCAAGGGTCCTTTTAAAGATCTGCGAAATCCATTAATGGCTGACGGATTTTAAATCAAACTAACGAACTTTACTCATATTGTCAAACTTTCATTAATACTAGCGGACTTTATTGGTACTGGCGGACTATAATCGTACCGACGAATTTCATTGGTACTAGCGGACTTTATTCGTACCAGCGGATTTCATTGGTACTGGCGGCCTTAACTAGTACTGGCGGACTATACTTACGTACAGCCAGCTGATGGCGGTTGGGGAGGCCGCACTCCCCATGGGACAGCGCGTCCCCCCAATGGGGTGGGTGCACTACCTCATGGGCAGCGCTTCCCCCCAAACAAAGGTACAGTGGGGAATTTGAAACCCTCCCCACCAATGTTTATAAAAAAAGAAATTTATTTTGCCTTTAAACAATTTCGAAATGCACAGGCACGAAAAAATGAAATTTGCCATTGATGCGAATTAATCCCAAGATAAATTTCGCCGACTGCGACCTTTTCCCCCAAAAATAAATAATCCACATAACAAAAATTTATATATATATTTATATAATTTTACACAGAATTTCTGACTGGTAAAATTGAGAAAATAATTAAAAAACTAGTAAAAGAAAATTAATAAAATATTTTTCATAGAATATCTTCCTAAATTCAAGAGGTTTAAAATTAATTTCTTTTAAACCATTCCTTCAATTTTCATATAATATAAAAGTAGGAAAATTAAACGGATCTTAATTTTTTTCATTGAAAGTTTTCTAAGAGGGTTTGATTTGAAAACCAGATCTAATTGTTTTCTAAAAGAATTAATATTTCTTCAACAATCTAAATGTTTGAAGCACAATCTAAGGTTTAAATTAAACAATGATTCTACAATTTCCCCATTTACTGAATTAAATCCTACATTAAATTTATACAATCTTCCCCAAATTTTAGATTAATTTAAATCTAGTTTCTATTAAAAAATCCTAATTCCCAATGAATTCAACAAACAGATTTCTTTAACAATATATATTTGTTTTGAACAAACAAGGACAAGAACAACATAGAACAAAACCTAGATTTCGAAGCTACAGGAAAAGATGAATTTTTGATGCAAGCCTCCTCCAAATATTTCCTAAATTTTCTTCAACCGTGCAATGAATCCAATCCAAAACTCAACTAATGCAAACAAACTTTCTTCAAATCAATTCTACCATCAAAAATTTCTTCAAACCCTTCTCTGTGCAAATTTTCCAAAAAAAAATTCTCTGCTTTCCAAAAACTTTTCTCTTCCCCAAAATCTTCTTCTTCTTGATTCCATGAATTTTCAATCAACTCTCCTTCTTAATTAAACATGCACTTCAGTCCTCAATAAAAAATATCTTAAACAACCTAAGTCTAATTGCATGCAAAATTGAATATTAAATATTAATTTAATTTTCCATTTTCGAAAACCCACTTTCAATTTAAAATGCAATTTCAAATATCTTTCAATTTTTTCTTTTATTTAATTTAATTCAATAAAACTTAATCAATTAATTTTAATTATTCAATAACTAAATTCAACCCTTTTGAGATTAAATTTAATTAATTAAATTTTATTATTAACTTTAAATATAACAGCAAAGCATAATTTTAATTTAATATAGAATAATCACTACTTTTAACCAATGCAAACATTCATTAAAAATTGATTTAATATTTACGCATCTTATAGAATCAAATAACATTAAAATATGGTAAATCATGACTCAACAATCAGGACTGATGACACACTAAGGCTAGGGCGTAGACTTGACACATGTTACCTAGCTACTATCTCTCATTCAACTTAACCATTGGATCGACACACTCAAACCTGTGAAACCAGGTGGAGTCAATGTCATGTACCTGCAACCTAAAAACCAAATAAACAACATCATACAATATATCCAGCATATAATACACACCGTGAAGAAGAAATCACGGATTTGCAGGGCACTCGCAAGCAAGTGATACGAAACCATCCTCTTCACCAATACACTCATCAAAGACTGAGATTAACATCACAATCAATAATCTCATAATAAAATATCACATTAACTCTACTAACATCATTAAACCATTAAAGCATGTGAAATAAAAAAATTAGATAAACACATCACACAATAATAGTTGTCGCTCAATAGTAGCGATAAAAAAATCATAACAAAATGTGTCCAGTATCAAAGTAGCTGCATCTAACAAAGCATAAAACAATCTGAACAAGAAGCAAAATGGAGGGGTATTACACCTGGTCCATAAAAATATCCCTATGGAAAGTCAAAACAGGTCAAAATGTATTTGATTTGTTATGTAATAATATTGAATCCAAATAGTTTAGGGAGGATCTCTCACCAAAGGATATTGATTCTTTGAAGTAGGCCATGTAGGAGGAGATGATGGCTTTGGATAATTGCAACACCTAGGAACTTGGTAGTTTATACAATAGAAGGAATCTCATTGGTTGCAAGTGGGTGTACAAATAAAAATTTGAAGCATATTACCAAAATTAGAGAAGGACAAGGGTAGACTGCTACCCAAGGGCTACTACCAAATAGAGGGGTTTTATTTTAATGAAATGCTCAATCTTGTTGATAAATTATATTCCATTAGATTATTGTCATTTTTTGCTACAAATTATGATTTTTGTATTGAGAAAAATGGATGGTAAAAATTATTTCTTGCATAGGGATCTAAAAAAGAAATTTATACTACAATCAAATAGATTTGAGGTAAAAGGGAAATAAAATTCTGTTTGTAGGTTAAATGGTCTTTGTATGGTTTGAAATATTTTTATCGTACACATGGTGTCAAAAATCTGATGCATTTTCTTTCAAGTTGGGGTTTTTATAAGTGAAGATAATTGTTATGTTTACATTAAGTGTATCGATGATTGGATTATAATTATTGATGACAATTTTATTTCTAAGAGAAAGGAAATGATCAGGGAGCTTAAAATTCAACCTTTTGAAGCATTTTACATGAAGGATCTAGGGGTAGATAATTTTATTTTGGGAATAAAAATCACTAGATATTGAGCTCACAAAAAGCTTTGAATTAGTCGAAGTAAATATGTTGGCACTATTTTGTAAATTTTCACTATGCACACTTGCAAGCCTATGAATATTATTGTGTCTATAGGCACTAATATTTGTTTGGATATGTTTCCTAAGTCAAATAATAATATATATTGTACGTATAATGTGTCTTATTCTAGTCTTGTTAGTAGCCTAATATATACAATGATATTTTGACTTAATGCTACCCAAGCAATGAGAGTTCCTACTTGGTTTATGTCTAACCTTGGTAGAGAATTAGAATCATGTTAAGATGGTTTTAGATATTTGTGAGGGAAATTTTTACTACTTATTTTATCATGGTTCCAATGATACAAGAAATTTATTAGATATATAAGCCTTTCTTGATGTCGATTGAGTAAGTGGCATGGATAGTTAAAGTTCCACTGGTGGCTACATGTGTTTTATCTATTTTGTTGTGTTATCAATTGAATAACTAAGAGATAACCCATGGTTTCTTTAATTACTACCAAAAAATATTATATGAATACTAAATATTTTTGTAAAAATGAAGTATGGTTAAAGATAATATGTTTAGGAGTTGGTTTTGATTGCAAGATTGCCTAGATTGGATTTTGCAATCAAAGTGTTATTTGTTTGGATATAAATTGCATGTACCATACTCATATTAAACATTTTTGTGTATAATATCACTTTATTCACAAGACAGTAGAGAATAACAAGGTCATGTTACAAAACCCTTACAATTGGGAGACCATTGTATACACATTTATGAAACACGTGAGTACAAAGTTCATATATCTTAAAGTGTAAGTAGACCATGGGCCTTGCATCTTGTACTTGATTTATTATGTGTTTCCTTTTAATTCCATTTTTGTTTAGACTGCAGGAATCGGGTAGCACGACCCCCTATAAACTGCAGTGTGCATAGTAAAAAATTTAACGTGACTAGCGACGCTGGCGCGACACGCCCTCTGATAGCATGGGGGTGGGGGATACTATAACTCATAGCCAACCTCCTGCAATAGGAAATATTTAGCCAACCGAGCTAGGGCCCTTGCCCCCCTTTTATTTCCATTTCAATATAATATCAAGTAGGAAATTTTTTAGATGTTTTGATATTTAATTATAATCCTAATGTATAATAATGGATCTCCAAACATCTTACAATGGGTACTTGGATGCCCATGTAGGTGGAAATGGGATATTATTACTTCATTATTATGACTGTAACTTTAAAATATTAGTTTTAATGGCATTAAGGAGGGAGGTGGAGCATAATGGTTGTGGTTACAATTTGACCCAACTTTTACATGCTTCCCAAATCCTAGGTCTTGTTTGACAGTGGAGAATATTTACATGTTAGGTGGGGTTCATAATGTATAATTGAGTACATAATGGAGCACTATTTTTGGGTATTTGTTCCTACCCTTCACATGGATCAAAGATGCTTAAGGAGATATATTTTCTATTCATAGATACATTTATTATTAATGTGAGGGTGTTGGGTTTTTTCATGGGTGTTATGGTTTCAATTATTCATTTATGGTTTCCTCTTAACTCTCCTCTATATATTGTATGTAATGGCATGAGGTTTCATGTTATTTACAAGTACATAGGCATTACCAAAAAAAATCTATATTGAAAGGAGAATTTTTTAATTGTGAACCCTTGAATCAAATATTAACACAAATGTGTGCTCTCTTTGGTGGTGGAGTTTTTTTTATCAAAAGAGTTTCTCTATGTACATATAATTTTATGTGTCATATTCTTATGATTCATCTATTTCTAGTTAATTTTTATATGTTTCTACACATGATCTAAATGGTTAATCCAACATTGAATTAAAAAAATTCAAAATTACATATCCTTTTGAGAAGCTTACATTTGTAGTAGTTTATGCTATTTAACAACATATTTGCACATGAATATGAGTAGAATAGTTCATTTAGAACGTTGTCTTGATGAGTATGAGTGAAAATCAAAAATAGGTATTACTTTAGTCACATTCCATAATCCTTTGGCATGTCAAATTTTGATTTATCCATCACTAAGTGGATTTGTGACACCATGTTTACAAAATATGATGGTAGAGGTAGTCCATTTATCTTCATAAATGGTCCTTCAAAATTATATAATTTACCTATTTACATGAGGATAAGTTATTTATATATTGTTTCCAATGAACTTGAGTATTCATGCATTTGCATGGCTTTATTCATTACCTAATGATTTTATCCCATATTGTGTGGACTTGGCTATTGCTTTGTTCACAATAAAATGCAAAATGATTATTTGAGTTATTTCTATGGTATAATTGTGTTTGACCCCAATGATATAGATAAAGAAGAGTCTCAAAACATATTTGATAAGATTAAAAAATAAAATAAAATAAATAAATGTGTGCAATCATTCAACATACACATATTGAGTCTTCATAAACTTCTCATATATTCATTATATCTTCATGTAGAACATTTTCATATATACTTCATATATCTCTCATTACATAGTATTTCCTCTTTACACATTCATCTCTATATCTCTCCTTTTGATATGTCTTCTATCCTATTCTATCATACTCTTTTGCATTCTACTACTTCATGTGTACTATAATTATGTTGATATTGTATCTTCTTCACGTATAGGAGTGTGTCCCTATCCTTATTCCTTCATGCATGTGTCCTAAAATAAAAATTCATCTAAATATTTCACTTTTTTGTTGCTTTACTAATGGTAACTTTGAATGACTCATTTTTATGTAGATGGATTATCTTGATGTCAAATATTGGTGCCCTTATAGGTTTTCACCGTTGATTCTATTAGGCCGCCCTTTTAGGTTTTCAACCTAATAGGATCATGTTGGCTTTATCTTATCAACATAATTCTCTATCTTAAGCCATGTCTTGTTCTCAAGAAACTTTGGCTCTTTCTTCCAACTCCACCCAAAATAAAATTTTCCATTTTGTTAGACCAAAATGCAAAGATGAACTTGTCCCTTTAACCTATGTTCCTATAACACTATGAAACTATTTTTTAGATCACCTAAAACTAGTTATAGGTGGTTGTCCAATTAGAATTGGCTTTTTGAAAATGGCATACCTAAACCTTGACTTTAATTGGTAGCTATTATGTTGTATACATATAAGGATTTGGTGAGATGTATTCCATCATTTATTTTACATCAATCAAAATTTTAACATACAAACAAACCACATTCTGACTACCTCTTGGAGTTGTTTTGTTTAATTAATGATCATCACATGCATTCATCCTTTAGTTTTCGAAATTATATATGGATTCTTAAAAATATTTTCATGATGTGCCCCATCTACATTCTTTGTTACATCATATGTTTAGTAGTTTTAAAAAATCTAATTCTCAAGTTTGTCTAGTTGTATGTTCAAAGTTTTGGTATAAGTGGGCCAACCAAGTAAAATTGATAAAGTATATTTATGCAACTATATATCCTCTATGTATTACCAATTTCCTTCTTTAGTGTGTCCTATTTTACAATGAAGTTTACTATTTATGTAAGTTATTCTTGTTCATAGGTGCTACGTCTCCCTTCTTTTTTCAATAGTTTATTTATAGAACCTTCCAAATTTTGGTTCAATGATAAAAAATAATTTATCATGGTATGTGAAGAAAATAATGGATAGAATACAATTTTTTTGTTATTTCCTCATCCAAGGAAGTGTATTTAATCAATATATCCTTCCATGCACTTTTCTCTAGAGCATCTCCCAACTAAAATATATCTATCGGTGATAATTATGGTAGATCCACCTACAATCCCATTGGTGTAGTAGAGATAACACTAGGTGATAGTGTAATTGTTGGTTGAGTATAATTTTGTTAGGACATTAATTCATTAATTATATCCATGGGGTAAAATTCTAAGGTTAATAGTGGAGTAATTAGTTCTTGGACCTGTTGGATTTTGTGTGCCACTTTATTTACCCATGATAGGTTCTCCCTTATCTTTATGTGGTTGTTGCTACCCATTTTTACCTTGCTCCTCTAACTTAGTCTCAAGAGTATCCTTCTATATTAAGGTTTCTTGGAGTATCTTTTCTTTTTCTTTCTAGATTTATATGCCAATTTTTATTGCTTAGATCCATATCCTTTTATTTTATATCTTCCTAATATTCTAAACATTATGTCACTTCTTATGTGGCTATAACTACCTTGTTGAATTTTGTTTCCATTTTCTCCTTGATTATTTCTTTCTCCTTTTTGGTTGTTTTAAATATAGGAGTGGTATTTTTAATTATTTTATACATTAACATTTCATAAACCTTTTTGATGGATTGTAGTCCTTCTCCTATTTTAAACAAAAGGGCATTTTCCCTTTACTTTGAGTGCAACATATTATTTTGTATAGTTTCTAAAATTGACCTAATCTTAGATGACAAATTATTTCATGAGTAATCTTATGTAGAGAATCATGTCCAAGCTTGGCATCAATTTGAAATGCTTCCTCTCTTTTCTTCTTTATTTCATCCATTAATTCTTCTAGAAAGTTGTTGGCTAGTTTTATAACTGAGTATGTACTTGTTGAAATGTAGTCCAATATTTCTTAAATAATTACTTGTTTATTGGAGTATGATGTTTTCACATAAATCTATAGTATTTCCATAAATTTATTTGGTAAGAAAAGTAATCTATAGATCACTTGTGGTTACATTTATAGGACCTCTTCAACCTCATGATGATTTCTTATTCAAGTCTTACTAGAAGTTCAAATCAATTCATCTTGCATCCATATCTACCAGTCCTTACTTTTCATCTTTTGTCACTAATATCCCTTTATCTTCTTAGGTTTTTATGATTGATCCCATTCTCCATCCTACCCTTTAGTGGGTAGAGGAAGGAAATTATTTTTGTGGCACTCGCACATTCCTCTATTGGTCTCATGACCTCTAGTGTCAATTTCCATTCTTGACTTAGCCACTTTGGATACAAGATGAAAGCCACCTTTACCTTGCAAACCTCTCCCTTTAGTTCCTCATTCTTATCTGGTTGCTCTTATTCCTCCACCTTCACCTCTAATAGTTAAAGTAAATCAAATTTTACCACAATACCCCCCTCATGCGTTGATGGCTCCTTTCCCTTTCAACAATTGTTCTAGTTCCCCCACCTACCTCTTCAAAATCTAAGAAATAATAACCCATGGTGAGAGATCTATATTTTTATCATGTGGTATCTCAACCTATAGTGGTTTCTTATGTCTCCCATCCTATTCCTTGGATCGAGAAAGGAAATAAAAATATGTTGATAGACCCTCCTCCTTATTCAATTGAGGCTTGGAATTGTACATGATGAGACTAACTTGTGAGAAATCACAAGTTTCATCTTCATGTCTTTGGTAAGAGAATGTTATCTTAGACGACCTCAATCCTAAGCATCACCCTCACATTCAACCAGTTACTAATTTTTTTATAGCTTCCAAACCACCTACTCAACCTAAACATGTTTATTTTTCCACCCTTATGTTCTTCCTTTGGACCCAAGTCAAAGGAACCCCAAAATTGCTCAAGTAGTCCTAGCTCCCATTTCCTAATCCCCCTATTCACTTTGAGATCCTCAATTTTTCTCCTTTAGATGACCATTTGATATGCATAATATTAGTATTATCTCAATCACTACCCTTGTCTCTTTGGTTCCATTTTGGCATACATGTGATTATGTATTAGTAGATATTCTTCACTCCCCACTATTGGCATAGACATCCCCCACCTTTTCCCAAGTGCAAGACTATAATAACCATTTTTCTTCATCCCACATATAACCCAAATCCATCCCACCTTCACCCCCACCTCTAAACCCTTATGTATTATTTCTTTCAAAATTGGAGGCTCCTCCTCTAGCTATAATTATTTCTACTCCCATTGGCAGTGCTAGCAATAAAAAATTCTAGCTAGTGGCATATCTTGATAGTAACTCAAACACATATTCTCCCAAGGAATACATACTTGAGTCATTTGTGGATATTCCCTCATTATCATCAATATTTACAAGATCATTGGAACTCACCTTGCTACATCCCCAAGAGGAAGGTATCCATGTAGTTATTGCCTTGTGTCTAGCTGTAGGTGAGTCTAAAATTATGGCTTTATAAATTATTCCTTAATTTGTATGTTATCCTTCCCTCTATAATTGATATTGAGAGGAATATATTATTTGATGGATGATGAACTTTAGATTCATACCTTCTCATGATGTATATAAGTATTATTTTTTTTTTTTTGTTATCCTTACAATTTTTGTTTGAATTTTATTCTTTATTTCCTTCAATAGGACCCATGTTACCCTTGTAGGTACATGGATATAAGGGGAACAAAAAAATTATTCCATTCTTCTATTTGTATATTTCTTATTCTATATGTCATATATCAATTTTATGATGTTTTGGGGACAATGTAAAGTGGTAATACATTTAGGTCTCTTTCACGTTGACTCAAAAGTTTTATTTGTCTTAATTTAATGTTCCTCCTTTGTAGTTTTATTTCCACAAGGTTTGGGGGATGATGAAAATCCATTCCTTCCTCTATTTTATGCATATGGTTTATCCTTATATACATACTAACTCCAAGCCTATGCATCCCTTTGTGTGTTTTTTTGTGTGATGTTACTTGTCTTATGTGACATCCTTATTTTTTGTGATGTTAATCTAAATTAGCACAATTTCACATGTTTCATGATTGGAAAATACACATTGGTAATCTTCCTTGTAGGAATTTTTCTTTCCCTATCCCATATAAAATCAATCACATTTTTTATCATTTGTGAAATTATTTTAAGGGATGTCTCACTTGCACACTTCATATTTATGCTCCTTATACCGTGTTCTCCCTACATTTCTAGTACAATATGAGTCACATAGCATAATACAACTTGTTATCTTGTGTACCTCATATGACCTACCCCTTAGAATACTTTTGATAGTTACTATACAACCTAGTTTGTAGTACATGTGATTCATGAAGGTGTTTTATAGTTCCTAGCATAATGCAACTTGTCAACCTTAGAAACATACCTACCATTTCTTTCTAGAAATACATCACTAAAAATGAATCATCATTTCATGTTTCCTCTTCCCTCTCTTTCTCTTGTTTTTTTCATTTCATGTCACTTGCATGTCTATTTGTGGTATATTTTCTTTTGTACATGTTATGTGCTTTTAAGTTTTAGGATTTTTTTGCAATATTATTTTTGTAGCTTTATTTTTTTATAAGTTTATTCCTTTTTTAGATGATGATTTTCTAATTTTATTTTTTTAGGTTCTCACCCTATGGGCATGATCACCCCACTTGAATAATTCTACATCCACTATAGTATCTTTTTGGGTATCATATGCATTTAGTATTTAGTATTTCCTCCATTTACTTTAGCATGCATATTTTAGTATATTTCATAATCCACTAAGGTAGGGGAAAGATATAATGTTGAAAATTGTATACCCTTACAATTCACGTTGCATTCTATGCTCACTTTGGCCTCTTAGCCTTCTCCTCCCTAATGCCAAAGGTATAGTTTTTTTAGTGTTATCTTTCCTCACCTTTATATTCTAGGTGTCTTATTTATGTTATTTCTAGTGTGTTATAATTTTATTTAGCCCAAAATTGTTTGGAAACTAGCACTTCACAAAAAATTATATTTTACATGTTAGTGTCCCACAATAATTCATTTTTTGTGACGATTCCTAGGTGTTTCAAAATTTTCCATTGTTTGGCATTTGGCTAGTAACTATCTTGAAGAGATTCAAACTAGATAATCACACCTTATTTCTCCTCTTTAACTTAAATCAAACCCACATTCATTCAATCTATAAATCTCAATGAAATCTTCTATCTATTTAGCTCTCCATTGTAACATATTGTGAAGTTCTTGAAGCTCTCCATTGTTATTATCATTTTAATGTGAAGACTACTATTGTGTTTTATAGGTTCATAAAGGTGTGGTATCAACATTGCAAATAGGGAAGTCTCCTTTGGCTCCAATATAGCTTTAGTGATGTGATATTATCCTTGAACTAT